>LOEQ01002451.1:330646-371436 GCA_001685075.1 Bramus lutescens | reverse complement strand
TTCCTTCCTTTTTTCTGTTTTTTTTTTCATGACAAGGTTTCTCTATGTAGCCCTGGTTTTCCTAGAATTCACTTTGTATACCACTCTGCCTCAAACTCAGAGATTCATCTTCATCTGCCTCTGTCTCCTGAGTTCTAGAATTAAAGGTGTGTGCCACCAACCACCTGGCTCTTTCAAGCATTTTTATAACCAAATATCTAGTTTTCTTTTCCAGATGAAAGTACTTAAAATGTTTGAAAGGACTCTGGTCACAAATCCTAACTAAATTAGTAACTAGAATCGGGGAAAATTAAGACCTCTGCCTCCTCCCACTTCGGGGCTCCCAGGGACAGTGTACTTTCCTTCCTTTGACAGAGAATGGCCATTGACTCCCCTGGGACCATCCCACCTTGGCAGGAGGTGTCCATTTTATCATACAGGGTACCTGGTCATGACATTCCTGGTGGAGTCAGACACCCCGCAGACACTTGCTGGCTAACATTCTCACCACGGTTTCCCTCACTCTCAGGCAGTTAGCTGAATTTGGAGGGATTTACAGGACTCTTTCAACCCAGCAGAGAACCATCTGATTTAGCACTCTGCTTCATCAAATGGCACCTGATGGCTGGAAGAGATGGCTGGGAGAGCTTGGCTCATTAAATATCAATTGCCAAAGCTACTAATACCAATGTTACCTCTGCTGCCCAGATACCTGGGCTGCTATGGTCCCAACTCCTCTACAGGACTGACAACGAGCACAGTTTGCCCCACAGAGGGCTCACTGCCAGCCTAGGCAGACAGACAGAAGCACAGAGTGGCCCAGGAAGAGGAGGGGCATCAAGTTCCTCAATCTGACTCCCACCAGGTTGTCATAACCACACTCGTGTTTCATATCCTGACAAGATTCTGTTTTGTGTAGTGAAAATTGCAGATACTGAAAATTTCACTCTGATGCCTGACGTTCCTGAGTCTTGGGAACTGGGGAGAATTCTGGAACATGGGATCCCTTACTTCTCAGAGTCTCTTGCCCACTTTCCAACTGTGTCTCTCCACTTCTAACCACTATCATTAGCTAAGTGTAGCACTGAACTGAATCACACTGAAGGTCCATGTTCATGCCACACGTGGGACTGGGCAGATTCGGGTCATCAGTCTTCTTCTCTGTTTTGTTTGGCTTCTGTTTTCATTTATTTAGTGTGTAAGTGTGTGGAGGTCAGAGGCTACCCTGTGGAAGTCAGTCCTCTTCTCCCACAGTGTGGACCGTGGGATTAAACTCAAGCTGCCAGCCTTGAGATCAGACACCACCCGCTGAGCCATCTCGCTGGCCCCTGTTTTGCTTTTATAGTTTTTTGAACTTCATCTTATGGAGATTATCACTTTTATTTGTAGTAGTATTCAATTCCCAGGTGAATTTAAATTTTGAAATCAGAAAAACTTAACTCTTGTGGGAAAGAAGGAGGCATATACTAGAGCCCATTCCTCCCCCTTTGTGCTTAGGGCCTGAAACTTAGCTGTGTTCGCATCTTACATTGCGAAAAATGTATCTAGATGAGGGAAATCTCATTCGTGGGAACTAACCTTCTGCTCTCGTTGTAGTCTGCTTCCCTTGTATGTGAGCCTTCCATGTTATGTTTTATTGGTAGTATTTTGCCAGGAGCCTCTTAGGAACCTCTTCAACAGAGATGTTGGTAATAGACACTTCCTTTGTCCTCATGTGCATACACCCATGATGTGCTTTTTGTTTGTTTGTTGTTCTTGGCTTTTCTCCATATAGCCCTGGCTGTCCCGGAACTCACTCTGTAGACTAGCCTGGCTTCAAATTCAGAGATCCACATGCTTCTGCCTCCCAAGTGCTGGGATTAATGGCCTGCGTCACCACAGCCTGGCCCATCCATGATATTCTGTGATGGGTATATGTCTGTTATTGTAAACGACATTCACTTGCCATCGTAATCCTTAACCTCTTGGGTTTATAACACCTTTGCCCAGGAACTCTACCCAGTGGCTAGATGCTGGGAGGGAGGGCTGGGACACAGACCTGCAATCTCAGCACAACTTGAGGCAAAATGCAAACCTTCAGTTTAACACTCCGGGCAAAGTGCTGTTTTTAGGACTCTAGGAACACCTCTCCGCTAACGCTGTTTCTCTGCAGAGCCAACATATATGACATGCAACCTGCGTGTGACTGTCATGTGCAAGTTCACCTTGAAGACTGCATCTGTGCTTGTATCACATGTAGCTAAGCCAGTTCCTTTCCTCTCAGTCAGTGATACTTAATGTTTTATTAAGGCACTGTACAGTGGAACTGGTGCAATGTGAAACGCATTCCTCATGGGAGGATGATCAGTTCTTGGTGCTCTGCAGAGCTGTGAGGTGCCTTTCAGCAAGCAGAACTATGCAGAATCCACAAAAGATGAGCACAGGTTGTTGCCACTTAAATGTTCACCAGGTCTTATTAGTTGAAGTAGTATGACTGTCCTCATTTAATCCTAAACATTCTGTAGGATGGATGTGATGATTGACAGCTCCTCTCATATCACTCAGCACTGTGAACTCAGGGCAGACCGTGATCTCCTGCTGTTCTGCTCACTGTTCTTCTCCTGTGTAGGGTTTCTCTTTCCACAGCCACCCTTAAGACAAGCTGATTCTTTCATGGGAACAGTCTAATTTTCCATTCCTCTGCTCTTCCAGCACACTGACAGGTGGCTCTCATGGGGGCAGTAGACAGTTTTGTGAAGGACTATGCCTTTTAAGCAGCACAGAGTGGGTTTATAGGTCTGTGTTAGAAATCCAAGCAGAGAACTAGGAACTAAGTCTCATGGAAAGCAACTGGACGATCAAGGAGAGCCCTGAAAGTCCAGTCCGAGACAGAAGGGCCACATGTGAGGGGACACTGCTTGCCCATGCTCTGTCCTGTATTTGATTTCTTCAAGTCTTTCTAAGGGAAAAGAGAGTTTCTCGTGTAGACCACAGTTGAAAAAGTTCTCTGTGACTTAGACAGGGGAACATTTAAAAATTTTTATTTTGTGTGTGTGTTTTGTCTGCATGTATGTCTATGTACCACATTTGTGCCAGGTACCCCAAGAAAAAGAGAAGAATGAGTCAGATCCCCAGGTCCCCCAGAAAAGCAACATGTACTCCTAATTGCTGAGTCATCTCTTCAGCCCCAGAGGGACATTTTTAAGCAACTGTCAAGTCATGTGTCCCTTCAAAGGAATTTCCAATGAAAATGGTTCTATTTCTCTTCGCAAAACACAATTTTCTGCATTTCCGCTACCACAGTATTAAACATTCTGGTCAGGTTCCCAAGAATCTTGGGCATACTGAAGTCCTAAGCTTTGGAATCTAGTTATTCAATGTAAGCGTGAGCCCATGGCAGACTAAGGGGGAAAAAATCATTCAATGTAACCAGATAATATAAAATTATGTTACATCTCCAAACTCTTCAGCAGGTAAGTAATTTTCTCTGGTCTTTCATATGCTGAAAGGAAGTGAGGCTATGGGGTTGCACTTCTGGTCATCTGAAGTATGTTAAGTCTTCAACTCTTCTGATGCATACTAAGATAATAACTATGAAAATGTCAAAGGCTTTATTGAAAGAGATGGTTGGAGGCACAGCAAACTAAAGAAAACAGCAACAGTAACAACAGCAAATACCACCCCTAAAGATTCCAGAAGCTTCTCAGAAAAGTCAGGATGAAGACATAGCCTGCAGCTCACAGGAGGGAAGGAGAGCAATGGTCTTTTAGATATCATACTATTTCCATGGCAGCCAATTGTAATGATCCGGGGAAATTAAAATAAAACAAAATCACACGGAAGATGCACATTCAGGTTCTGGGTGGAAATGGAATCTCTAAAGATGCGAGATGCGTAGCGGAAAGGCAAGGTAGAGGCTGGGTGAATTCAAAGGGCGCACACACCCAGGGTCTAGCAGGCTGGTGGTGAGCTAAACGATTTCGCAGCCCCTTATTTAACCGCAGCTGCTCAGGCCAGAGCTGACCATTCACCTGCAGCTAGCAAATAAATGCTGAATGCCCAAAGTTCAGAAATTACTCTGGACGGAGACCATGAATTTTAAGTATTATTTTCAGAAGTGGCTTAGGTTTCATCTTTAAACAGTTCTTCAAAGGACAGATATGTTGGCTCTTAATTATCTTTGCCCCAAAGAAGTTCTGTTCACTAGACATAAGTTCACATTAAGGAAAATTCAGACGAATGCTTAGCTTAAACACTTTCCTTTTGAAAACAGTATTGGCTCCAGGGGCACATTACAAACATCTGTGACTGGGAAATTTCTTCCATTTAGAACAAAAACATTCTTGTATCAAAGGTAAGCCATGGTAAGAAAACATCACGCTGATTTTTCAAACGGGCTTCATCACTGAGTTACACAAATGTCGGATACCACTCAGAGCAAATAAGCCACTTTGTGAACTGGGGTGGGAGGTACTCGGTAAGAGCCAGCATGGAGAGTTCTCTCCTCACACCCTTTCCACAGTCTTGAGAAGTGTCTCTTTTGGAGTCAACACAGGCAACAATTGCAGGACCTCTCGCAGTCTGCTTGGGCCACACTCTGTCCTCCACATTTAGGGTCTTGATTTATCAGCATTACAAAGCTAAATCATCATCATCATTGTACAGATAGGGAAAAAAGAGGTTCAGGAAGGCCAAACTTTGCTTTCTGTTGCAAAACTATTCTAAGGTAGCCAGGGGTTTTCGAAGGTGATATTTCCGATTTCAAAGCTCTATGCGTTTAAATTGCCCACCAAGAAAACTTACTAGGTTGTAAAGTATTTGGAAAGTTAATTCTGCTCCCTTGGGCCAAGGATACTGAAGTCAGTGAATGGAAGAACACGGTTAGGAATTTCTCCACATCTTCCAAGGACCTCATTTTATTAAAATTTGGCCAGACATCTTTCACCTAAATCCAGTTAACGACACATAAACAGCAGTCTTATTAGGTTGGGAATTAAGCTTGAAATATGAAATTTTCATTTTTATTAATAATTCGCTTTAGCAATAGCCCAAGTTTTCTGAAAACAGTGATATTTTAAGAAAGTTTAAAGAGCAATAAAAAGCCACAGGTAGATAAGCTCTCCATTAACACGGAGACAGGCAGTCAGGATGCTGTCTTCCATATAGAATCACAGAAATGAACCGGCATTTTTCAGATCATTTTGTGTGTTCAGATACACATCGAGTCCATCAGGGACTGCTCTGCATGCACAAGCAGGCTGGGCTGTAAACGGGAAGTTGTGCCTGTCCGGCTGACCGCTAAGCCTTCTCTCCAACAACAGGCCTGAGAACTGAATGCCCATCATCGAAATGCTTCATCGCAAGAGGCTCGGAAGCCCACATCATTACTTAACCTGGCGGCACTATGGTAATTTAAAAATGTAGCCATGTGATTTAATAAAATCCCAACTGAGTATTAAACTAAATTGTGGTTCAATCAAATTACTACTGCTAAATCTCAAGCGCTCTCCTCCCCTCCCTCGCGCCCTTCTTTTTCTCTTTCTCCCTTCTGTTCCTCCTGATCTTTCTCTACCATAAATGTACATGCACCATATAGAAGTGCTCAATGGTTCTGAGAAAAAAATAGATGCTAAGGCCTCAGCCCCAGTACTAATACTTGTAGGAGCTTCTGGCCATTCATTTGTAATGCACTGGGATTTGTGTTTGTTTATTTGATTGTTTTGGTAGGTTTAACGCTTCCCCAAACTATGGCTTTCAAACTTAAATTTTTTACTGTAGCACACAGCAGGAAATACATTTTCCTGTCTACCTATTACACCTGGTGTATAGACACAAAAATACCACAGAAGTTCAGAAAATATTTCTCTTTTAGTGTACACTCACTCATTTCTTTTATCCCATTGGAATGTAGATTGCAGTTTACTAATTTGATTTCATGACAATCGAATGGATCCCAGTATTCACTTATTCAAGTTGAAAAGTATCCCCCCCTCTGTAATTTCTTAAATTTCAGGGATGTTTATAGGGCAGATACAAAGGAAGAATAGAATTAAAGAGAGAGGATTCTGGGGCAGCTGTTAAATTCCAAAGGACCTTTGAAGATGGTTCATGTAGGAGACCTATTGACTTCTGTATCTCAACAAGCAAATGGAGAAAAGCCCCTTGGGTTGGTGCCAAGGAAATAGCCATGGTATTTGAATAAGCCCTTGAATAATCAAAGAACACTAAATTCCATTCATTTGACAAATGGGAAAATTGAGGCAAAGTAGCTACAATGTCTGATTTGCCCAGCCACTCAGTGCCCAGTAGAATCATCCTATAGTCTGAATCTTCCCTGTGGCTCCCTGCTGACTGTGTCAAAACAGTTACTATCATAAGCCTATCTGCACACACTTCAGACACTGTGTGCATTATCGACATGATGCCTAATTCAGCATGGCCAAAGCTTGAGGCTGGGCTGGACCCAGGCTGACAAAGGGACAATGGAGAGAGTGAAAACTCCAGAGGGGCTTTCAGAAGTTTTCTCACTCAAAGTTTTCGCTTAGGGCTGCAACTGTAGCTTGATCGGCAGAGTGCATGCCACTGTGTCCCATGGGTTTTACCTTATTAAATACAATTTTTATACATGTTGGTAGGTTTAGACAATATTCATTAGTCCTGCTAATCTGGCTGCTCTGTCTTCAGTCATACTCCTTATTTTTGTGCCACTTTCAGAGGACTTCACTGACCTGGCACTTCTTTGGCCACTGCAATACAAGGTGACCCTTGTTCAGGGAACTGAAAGTGCCGGGGAGGTAACAGTTGGGGAACGCTGCCAGATATGAGGTTGTAAAACAATATTTACCATCAAGAAAAGGAGCGAAGAATCAAAAACCAACTCTAGGCTAAGATGGGTGAGGTCTAGAATGGAGGAGCAGGGGCTTAGAGAAGAACATGGAAGTAGATGAGGCGCTGGAATATCTGAGAATTCAAGGGTTAGGTTCCTATACTTGCAGATGAAGAGTGTTGGAAGTTTTTCTTCTGGCAGTGTTTACCTGTGCTGGTGATGTGGCGATGGCAGACATCAGGAAGAAAGGCCTAAGTAAGATATGTGTGGAAGGGACCCAAAAGTGACAGCTGGGACAGAGTGTCAGAAGCAAAGGAACTAATTCAATGCATATTTTAGGGATGGGGTAGGGCAGGTAGTTTGCTGCTAGATTATCTGGTGAGCCCTAAAGCAATTAGGAAATGGTATTTATATCAACCTAGTTTAGTTCCCTGAATTCTTAATCCCCTTTCTCTCTCATTTTTCGTTTTGATACCTCAGAAGTCGGCTTTGAAAGGTTGAATTCAAGTAGTGGACCTTGGAGGTGATTCTAGAAATGCAGGGCTAAATGCATTGAGGAGTGAGGTGGAGGGAGTTGCAGGGTGTGTCGGGACCTGGAAGATAGCATAAGGGTCTAAGCTTGGATCCCAGGGTCCAGAGTAAAGCTGGGTTGACGGTATGGATGTAACAGCTAAAGACTCACCTCAAAGACTGAGGTAGAGAAGGGTGCAGGAAGAAGATACCCCAAGTGGAGGTCTGTGCTCCACTTGAGTGCATACACACATACACACAATATATGCACACACATAGATATACATCCCCACACATATATGCACACACATAGATCCCCACACATATACACACACATATGCACACACATAGATATACACTTCCACACATATTCACACAGACACATGTACACACAAGGAGTTGGCCACCAAACTCTGAACTCTAACTGAGCACTTCTGGATACCTCTGAGGACCATGTCTCAGAACTAACTCCCTCCCACCATCCCAGGTTGGTCAGGGGATTCACCCAATCAGCTGAGACTATTTCCAGGGACCACCTGGCTTAGGAATTGTTGCCTCACTTTTGTCTGAAGGTTTCAGAGCACAGATGTGAATTACAGGGACTGAGGGAGAGGATAAGATATGCAGTTTGGAGCTAAGTTAACATAGATGCTAATTCCTAATTCTGTTTCCAGGTTCACCAGACTTCCTTGTTTCCTTGGGGAGCAAGGAAAGGAAAGATGTGTTTATCATAGGGAATGGCACTGCACTGGAGCCTGGAGGTAAGAGCAGCCTGGGGAAACAGGGTGTGAGGACATTTATTTATAATGGAAAAGAGCTTTAATGCACACAGTGGAAAGGCTGCAAGGGAAGTCAGCAAAAGCAAGATAAGAGGCTGGAGAATGGGAGGATCCCTCTATCAGGTGACATCATACGAGGGTTCATGACCCCAGAAGCTTTGGCCATTGAGTCAGACAGGAAGAGGCTGATGATGGCTGCAGAAAGGCCAGCAGGACATTTGCATAGACCCTGTGGAAAACACGGACTGTGGAGTCAGGCTTGGGTCAGCCCTGAGAATTGTTGTTGCCACTGGGATCTTAGACATTTTATCAGAACCACTAAACCTCAGTTCCTCATCAGCACAATGGGAATGAATGCTCACTCTGTTAGATTATTTTGATGATATAATGTTCAACCACTTAGCTCATTTCTAGCCAATAGTAAACACTCATAATTATTAATATTCATTGTAACTATCTTTAGGCTTTGAATGCACTCCTTGGCACAAAGGATTTGGGGGAGGGGTAGAATCTATGTATTCTCACATTTGTCTGGCAAATATAAATAATAATAATAATTTACTCATGAAATGCAGACACATATCAGTTGGGATATGTGTCTAGATGGATGATGTATGGCTGTAGTACAGGTCTGGGCAGAAACAATCAGCATCATCACCAGTTTGAGGGTAGCCTCTGCTACATGGCAAGACCCCATTTAAAAAGCTCATAAATAAATAAAGTGTTAATTCCTCCTGGAAAGGAAACAAAATATTTCTTCTCTTCTATTATTGTAACTTAATTTTTTTTTGTCAGCAAGATCGGAACAGTCGGGCAAAATAAGTGGAGGCACAAAGTTCATGAAATTTGGAGGCACACTGAGTGGCGTGTGGCTGGAGAAATAGGGTTTTGTATGTTTACCAGTGTGCCTGTCTCTCCTTAGTTAGCCTCAGCCCAGCTCTGCAGTGACTTACCCTTGAGATTATTGATAGATTCCAGAACAGAGCCACTGTCCACACAGACCCCAGTTGCTCCAACCATTCCAGCCTGTGTGGGTGCCAAAGCAGAATGTCTCTTGGGACTTGGAAGATACATGGTGAATTGATAAGAACAAACGTTTTGTTCCTCTGGCCTATCACCTGTATTTGATATAGATACAGATATAATAAAAGTTTGTTACCCATATATATTTATATAAACGAGTTCTTTAATGCTGCATCTTTTAAGTGCTCTAAATTAATTTACAATTTAAACATTATATCAGAAAATGTAAGAACAAGCTGGATAAATTATTAAGTCTCTTTATGAATTGTGTCTCTTTGGACTCACCCTCAGATAATACATTTGTGTACTAACACTTACACATGTTAATAGCTCTGTCAGAGAAAAATTTAAGTGGAGCCATGATTCACACATTTTCACAATTATTTTCACCTGCCTGTATAGCTTAGCAAGTCCTTGTTGGCCACAACATAAACATCAAAAAGCCATTGTAACCTCCTTCCTTATACCTTACAGACTTTATTTAAGTTTAAAATGGACTTTTAGTGGCCTGTACTGGGAATTAAGCATGTACTTTGTCACGTGCGTTTTTATTATTAAGCAGTTTCTATTTAGGTGAGTTCTGTTCTGTTCTGATGCTGTCAGCTCACAGTGTTGTCTGCTGCAGTCACAATTTCTACATGTACCCACACTGACTGCGGGTGACAACAAGAAGACAGAACTCACGCTACCATGGGCTATGCATCTGCTATTTTGTCCTGCTCAACATCTACAAACCCTGTTTCTGGAGCAGACTCTGCTCCCGTGTGTGGCTGTCAATCAAGGCAGCTTCCTGTGCTGACTGCAAACTGAGCTTTTTTCTCAGGATAGCCTGTGTTGCTGGGTCCTCTCACTTTCTCTGCATTTGATTATTCAGCCTGTTTGGAATTAAACCACCCTTCCCACCATGTCCTTGTAATAAATTACTTCCCTCATCTGCCAAAGTCTGTGCTGATTGCTTGCAACCAACTAAAAGACAGATGCAGAGCATCACGGCATTTACATTATAACTCATGTTTGTGGCTTCCCCAGCACAGCATCGTGGCACTTACATATGTGTAGCTTCCCAAGCCAGCATCATGGCACTTACATTATAACTCGTGTGTGAGGCTTCCTAAGAACAGCATCATGGCACTTACATTATAACTCATACGTGTGGCTTCCTGAGCCAGCATCACAGCACTTACATTATAACTCAGATGTGTGGCTTCCCAAGCCAGCCAGTACATTTTCTCCTGTGACATGTGCAGCTCATCTCCTATTCTCATTATAAACAGCTCCACAATGCTTATTATTTTTGCACATATCACTTTTTCCATATTTTGGATTCTCTCTTCTGAAAGATTCCCAGAAGTGAAGTTACTGAGGCAAAGGTCACAGATATTATTATAGCTCTTGAAAGATATTGCCAAGTTGCTTGCTAGACAGACTCCTCCAACCTTTAATAAATTCTGATAGGCATTGTCCGTTCATGTAGTTGTGACATTCTGCTGCTACTGACAATCCCTAACTCTACTTGGAAGAATGACACATATGGCTCACACCTTCACAGGCAATGGAACTTCCTTCTCAGGCATCTGAGTTGCTTCCCCAAATGGCGGTTTATGCATTAACTTTATAGAAAATTCACATAATTTAACAATACATAAGTTGATCAAAATATCATATAATATCAGAATAATGTTGATGTACTTTCCTTTACCAGGCTTCTAAAATTACAGTCATTTCTACTAAAGAGAAAGTTCCCTATGGGCTGGACCACAGAGTAAGACAGGTAGGAACCATGTTTCTGTGAGGTTTGATGAAGTACATTACCAAAATTAGCAGCTGCTGCGACAGATCCTTCTAACAGCACCAGTATGGCCCACCTAAAACTCTGTGTGTGTGTGTGTGTTGTGTGCACATGTGTGCGCTCATGTGTCTGCATGTGGGTACTCATCTCTGCCTTGTGAAAGTCAGAGAACAACTTGCTGGAGTCACTTCTATCTTTTCACAATGTGGGGACTGAACTCAGGTTGTCAGGATTGCTGCCAACTGAGCCATCTGAAAGGTCCTAGAACTTCTTAAACAAAAGGAAAGAGGTCTGGGTCTCTTTTCCTTTGCACCATTTCAATGCCAAGAATATATCTGAGCAATTATTGTACAACCAAACCAGACTCTAGATGAGGCCAGATGAGACAGAACACAAGTTAGGAACCAAGTGTCCCACAAGAAAACACAAGTTCAAATGGGATTCATGCAGGTTGACATGATGCCGTAAATTGGCCTGGGACCTGCAGTAGTTGGGACATATCTCCATGACTCCTTTCTCACCCTAGGCTGCTAGGATTGGCACACCCTTATTGGGATGGACCTCTGCCCAGAGTATCTTGGAAAACAAAAACAAAAGAAACAAAACAAACCAAGGAACTACTGCTTGATGCCAACACTCCAAATCAACAAATGATGTGTGCATAATTATTGTGTACAAAGAAGTGGGTGCTGAGACACAGACCAGCCCCTTTCACCTCCAGCCTGCACACCTCCTCTTCCAATCAGGAATTGCATGCCTGCCTTAATGCCTTCTGAGGAGGGGCCTGGTTGTGCTGAAGTTGAACATTCCCTCTTTTCCCCCAGAATGAGAAGTTAGGCTGACTTCCATGATGCTTATGTTTCCAGAAAATGTCTAGAGTATTTCAGACACTGGAATCCATACATTTCTGGGTCACTTAGGAAGTTCTGAATATCAAGTGTGGGCAGAAAGAACCATTGAAAGATTTTAAGCAGAGACATGATACAGAGAGTTGCATTTTAGAAATTTAACAGGCAAAAGAGTAGGAAAGAGGTAGAGGGGGAGAGAGTAACCTGAAAGTGTTGTAGTTAAAATGCAGGTGGGCTGAAGTGAACTTAGGAAGTGAGAGGTGGCTCTACCTGAAGGATCCCAGGGATTGTGAAAAAAAAGAAAAAGAAGCAGCCAGCTACTCTGTGTTGTGTGTGTTGTTACACATTAGAGAAGCAGCCAGCTACTCTGTGTTGTGTGTGCTCTTACACATTAGAGAAGCAGCCAGCTACTCTGTGCTGTGTGTGCTCTTACACATTAGAGAAGCAGCCAGCTACTCTGTGCTGTGCCTGTTGTTACACATTAGAGAAGCAGCCAGCTACTCTGTGTTGTGTGTGCTCTTACACATTAGAGAAGCAGCCAGCTACTCTGTGCTGTGTGTGCTCTTACGCATTATGTTGTTTTTGCTTCTGCTTAAGCTACTGTCTCGACCACTTTTATGCAAGTTCCAAAGTTCTGAAAGTTACCATTCTCTGGGTGAGAATAACATCCAAAATATCACTATTAAGTCAAGAAATCCTCATTTGCAGAGAGGGAACCAGGGTTGTACCATTTGTAACAATTTCTTGATGCAAAAACAGGTCTTCAACCAAAAGGAAACACTTTTATCCATTTGAAAGCAATTTCCAAATTTTAGTATAATATTCTTAAACCAAAACCATTGCTTTTTAAAATACCATAGAGATAATAAAAACATTAGAAGTTGCCCAAATTTAGAGGGCAAAGAAGTGTGGACATGGAAGGTACAGATGGTTTGTGGGGTGCTGGAAAGATTCTACAATGCCACAGTGGAGGACAGAGTTGTTATGATCCTATCAAAGCCCGCAGAACATACAAAACCACGAGCAAGCTGTAGATGTCGCGTGGTGATGCTGTGTCAGTCCAGGTTCAGGAGCCACCGTACATGGTCTAGTTGGTGTAGGGTGCTGAAGATGCAGGAGTCCATGCATGCCTGGGTGCGTGAGTGGCGGAAACTCTCAGCCACTATAAACCTATGCTGTCTCGTCCCCCAAAGTCTATTCAGCTTCTAATGATAACGATAAATAGGGTTTATCCTGTATAAAATATACTTGAAACTCTACTAAATGGAAGAAATCTGGAAAAAAAATCCTACCAATGGATGGTCTGCTTCTCAAGGGCCTGAATAGTCTGTAAGTTGCTACCCAGTTACCTAGTCCACGAAGGAGACATATTTGCTCCTGCTAGAAAAAGCTTCCAGAACTTTCATGATTAACTCTTCTGAATGTTACCAAAACTTAGAAACTCAATCCCTGAAAGTTAAGGGAGATGAAAACATCTGTCTCTGTGCAAAATCTGTTCCTCATAGGTCAAACTGGGTGAAAATAAACAGCCGACCTGGCAGCCAATGAAAGGGTAGAGCAACAAGCTCTGCAGAAAGTGATTCCAGTGAGCAAACGAGCTGCTCCTACAAAACGAGCCTTCAGCAGTCTGGAGGGAACCTTGTCCTGATGCTTCAGAACATCAAACATGCCTCCCTTTATATGTACTCATTCTTATAAGTTTGTCACTTTATATACATTGTGGAGAAAATGGAGCCCTGTATTTGAAGCTTCGGGTTGGTGCTCAGGCCCACAGTGTTGAAGCAAAAGATTCAATAAGCTGTTATCTGCTTGGGGCTAAAAATGAAAACTATGACTTTCTCTCCTCTTCCAAGAGTTCCCTGGAATGGATGAGAAAGCTCCATAAGACTTGGCTACAAGAGAACTTCTAGGCAATGTCTACAGAGCACAGAATACAAAGATGAATGGCCTGAGAACATTTAGGCATTGTCTACAGGGCACAGAATGCAACAGAGATCTGACCTGAGAACTTGTAAGCATTGTCTGCAGGTGCAGAACACAGTAGAGACCTGGTCTGGACCTCAGGGGCTCAGTGGATTACCTCTAAAAAGGAAGCTTCATTATCTGAAAGGGCAACATAGTTCACAAGGCTCCAGAATTTTCTTTTATGCAAATCCAGATATTAAACTTTTGTACGACTCCAATAAAAATTTCTTGCTTTTAGTGAAAGCTGAACAACCAGACTAGATCAGTCTAGATGAGGTTCAAATGTCCAACTATCATGGATCAGCAGAAGACCAGGAGAGCCAGTCTGGAGATTTTATTTTAAAGAAACCTTCCCAATCAATTTAATTTTTTCACCCTAAGGTAGTTGATGCTGTGAACTTGTGCTTTTCTTGGGGCTGTGTGGAGATCAGGAAGCAATTGTGGGTGGAGTGGTTATCTGAGAGCATGACATTCTTCACAAGACTTCTTCATATGTAAAGCACACACATTTTTGCTTTTTAGTGGGAGTGAGCATACGGAATTGACTTGGTTTTCCTCCAAAACTAAAATACCAAATCCATAGATGATCACAATGCTGGATCTGTTGATAACTCCTGAGCCTAAATAGAGCAAATATCCATCCCTCAACGGTCCTGTGATGAGAGCCACCCTGCCCTTTGCGGCTACTACATAGGATACTGTTCTGCACACTCCTGCTCACTCATGGTGCTGTAATAAGTCACAGAAGCTTGGCATCGCGCCAAACAAAACACAAACTCTCCTGAAGTCCTGAGCTTTCCCATGGCAACATCACAGTCACCAGCACAGCAAACAATTGCTCTGCTCCCCCTTCCCAGCAGCGAAGGATATTGCTGAAGCCAGCCTCCAGAACAGTGCTAATTACCATATATGAAAGGAGATAGTGCAACAATCTCCTCGCTCTCAGCACTGAACTTTAAGTAAGATCAAAGCAGGAGACACTTGGAGAGTTTTCCTTATACTTTCACTTTGAAAGAAGAGTGAGGGCCATATATAAAGTATATTCCTCAAGGATTAATGAGCATTGCTGCCCTGATTACCAAGTGACCCTGGCTCAACCACAACCTTCATACAAAACTCCCATTCACATTCAGCCAGGGGCTCTGCACAGCCTAAGGGGGAGCATGCCATCTTAAAGCTGCAGCTCCCACACATGCCTGAGTCTGCAAAGTCGGAACTGCTGCGTTCTCCAGTGAGAATGTCAGGTCTGCCTGGGGGTAAGATGCCTCAGCAGTGGGCTGGGTGGCAGCCTTCAAAGTGAGGCCTTTTCCTTTAGACCCCTTTTAAGATTGGAATGACTTCCTTGAGGTGATAACTCTTTTTTTGTATAAAGAGCCTGGACTCCCTCAAATCCTCCACAATGATAATCTCTCACAAAGCAATCTGATTTCTGTTTGTTCCCGGACCGTGATACCAAGCCCGAAGGAACAGATGGACTGTGACTCATGGGTAGGTATGGGTGGGGGTTTTCCACATTCCTCGTGATTTTTAGTATTGAGCATTTCTCTTTGGAATTGCAGCAAAATTAGACACACCACCAAGGAAGATGTGGGTTTCTTTGCAATCCTAGACTCAGAATTTATCCAGAGCTGTAGAAAGATGTAGGATCACCCAACACTGGAACTGGACTCAACTTTGAGGACGTGTCATTTGAGAACTGTTGAATTCTGGAGAGTTGCTGGATATAGTAAAGAGTATAGAATACTAATAAAAAGTATGGAAGTAATTATTCCATATTTTAAACCAGGAGGGGACAAGAATCCAGTGGGTGGCTAAACAATGGAAGAATTCTGAAATGTAATTAAAGCCTTTTAAACATACATATGAACAACTTGTGTGTCATTCAAGACTTTGTGTCTAAATACTGACCATCAAGATGTGTTCTAGTGACAATTTAAAGGAAGGTGTACCATATCATTGCAAGGCTCCAGGAACTGGGACCTAACTGGGGGTTTCCAGTGAATGGAGAAAAGACAAATATAGAGATACACAGAAATACAGAAACACATAGAGACACAGAGACACAGAAACACATAGAGACACAGAGACACAGAAACACATAGAGACACAGAGACACAGAAACACACAGAGACACAGCAACACAGAAACACATAGATACACAGAGACACAGAAACACATAGATACACAGAGACACAGAAACACATAGAGACACAGAGACACAGAAACACACAGAGACACAGAAACACATAGACACAGAGACAGAGAAACAACACATAGAGACACAGCGACACAGAAATATGTAGAGACACAGAGACACAGAAACACACAGAGACACAGAAACACATAGACACAGAGACAGAGAAACAACACATAGAGACACAGAGACAGAGAAATACAGAAACACATAGAGACACAGAAATGCATAGATACACAGAAACACAGAAATAGCTAGGGTTGGGTGGACGTTTTGATAGAGAAACCACAACTCTTATCCTCCACCCCACAAAAAAAATCTCAGTGTGTCCATTTATTTTATAGTCAAATGAGAAGTTGAAGTTATTACATACAGATAAACAAAGAGGCAGGGTTATTACATATAGCTGAAAAAGGAGACAGGGTTAGCTAATCTCAGTGGCAGTCCTATAGGGGAGCAGTCTTCAGGCCAGAGACTTCTTGGAGGAAGAAAGCTGCAGTGGACAGTTTCTACACACACCATCAACATCTGCACAAGGACCAGGGAAGGTTTTGACATTCCTCGGAGCCTCACCTGGGGAAGGCTTTGCTGTTTTCCTGGGGTCCGAGGCTCACATCCTCGACATGGCATGAACTTGTTCACAGCACACATTCACCTAGGCTTCCTTGGCTCCTTACGGTCATGGTATTATTCTATGTTCTGACAGCAACCTTTCAACTTTGCACCAGACTGTACTGTAGCCTCTATTTCCAATCCCTAAACAATCATTATAATTATGATTTATATAATTATGATAAACAATCATTATACTTATGCCATGACTTCTTTAGGAGGTGTGGCTATGTTAGATTAGATTGGGCTTTGTTGAAGGAGGTGTGTCACTGTGAGGTCTCCTCTGCTCAAGTTACACCCAGTGAAACAGTTCACTTTCTGTTACCTGCAGATGGAGACATAAAATTCTTAGCTCCTTCTCCAGCACCATGTCTACCTGTGTACAACCGTGCTTCCCACCATGATGATAATGGATTAAACCTCTGAAACTGTAAGCTACTTGAATTAAATGTTTCCCTTTATAAGAGTCGCCATGGTGATCATGGTGTGACTTCATAACAATAGAAACCCTAAGACATCCACTTCCTTAACAGAATCTAAAATCATATAACCAATGTGCTGTCTTACACACCCTAGATATTGTGCAAATCCTTAGTGGATGAATGATTCTCCCTTGTGCATGATTCAGAGAAGCACATATATGCCATTTGCTTCTGCCCTTACAGTTCTGTCCAAATGTAAAGATGCTAGCACAGGGGCAGAAGAGATGGTTCAGAAGTTAGCAGTGCCCTCTGCTCTTACAGAAGAACAAAGTTTAGTTACCAGCACCCAGGCCAGGCTGCTAACAACCATCTATAGCTCCAGCTCCAGCTTCAGGCAATCCAGTGCCTGCCTTCTCCTGGCTTCCACAGGTACCTGTACTCATGGGTGGCATTCCTTGAGTGCAGACATACATATAGTTTAAAAATTAAAACAATCTTTAAAATATGCTGCAACATAAACAAATAAGAAAATCCAATGAATAAAGTCAAATAAAAATTATTGGCTAAATTCAGCAAAAAAAAAGGATTAAAAAGTGAAAAAGGAAAAGAACCAAGTGTCCTTAGTGATGTTTCCCAGCAAGTGTGTCTGATGTAATAATGAGATTTGGAAGACCTCTGGGTTTTAGTACTTGAAAATGCATTCACACTCAGAGGCCAGTGCTCCAAAACTTCCCCAGTTTAACCCATAGATGTTTTCCTAGAAAGACTCCAGTAGCCGCATGCTTTTAGTTTATCTATAATTCTACTCACTGTACTATTTATTCAGTGGCATCCAGCCCAGTTTTATGACCTTGGGGTCTATCATGAGAGAGGACAATGGTGTAGTGATGGTGATGATGGCTGACATTACTAGGTACCACCTCTACTTTCTCAAAGAACCTTCCCGGCAATGCCGCAGTCAGGCAGCTCTTAGTTCATCATCATTCAATGGAAAGAGAATTCAAACCTTAGGATGAAATTATTTCCCCCAGCGATTCAGTTAACAGTGCAGCTTGGATTCTTAAAGATTTATCTAGTTTTATTTTTGGCATATAAGTATTCTGCATGAATGTATGGATGTGCATCACATGTATGCATGGTACCCAAGGAGGCCAAAGAGGGCACTGGATTCCGGAATCTGAAGGTAAAAACAATTGCGAGCCACCATGTGGGTAATGGGAAGTGAACACATCTTCCTAGGCCTGATGCTCTGGACTGCAGTCCTCACGTTCTTAGCTACTATGATACTCCATCTTCCAAATGGATAAAGTGCCAGACTCTTTAAGCTTCCAAAATGTATAAGAGGACAAATATAGAGAATACTTACTGTCATATTTAGAGCCCAGAAGTCACAACAGTGGCCCATTTTATGCTCTGATTATGGCTGAAAGGAAATTCTACTCTGAAAAATAGCACAACTCATATTGTCTCAAAAATTAAAGTTATACTAAGTAATCAAAATGTAAAAATCAGCTACTTAGAAGAGATAAAAACATGAATATAACCTTTGAGATTAATTTTGCACAAGAAAGTACCATGGTGACCCCGTTTCCTTAACTTTATTACCTTGGGCATGATTAGCACATGTCAAATCTCACCCATTGTGACCTGAAACTGCCAGAACACATGGAAGCCCCAAACCATCATTCGAGCAGTCACAGTACCGTGTATGAGTTAGAGATGTTTGGTCTTGAAGGAAAAGAGACAACATAATCCTATTCACCAAGCACGTATTCTTGGATAGCTTTCCTAATAAGCAAATTATTAAAGCAAGAAGTACGTAAGGCTTTCTGTCCTTGGTCTTAGGTTGGCAATATAACTGTCCCTGTGGCTTGTAACGTACTATCTCATATGCTATAGAAAGTGCTGGGGATGCTTACATATGGAGGTTCATGATGGTAAACCTAGCCTTTGGAAGACTGAGACAAAAGGGCTATGAGTTCAGGGCTTTTCTAGGCATAGAGAGACAGTCTCAGGAGCAAACAAGGAAACCCATTAATTTGACCCTTGCTCTGCCCAAGTCCATCTGAACCTAATGGTAGCACCTCTCGAGCCTGTTTTCCTTTTGTGTAAAGAGCTTTCTCTAGCATGTGATTTCCCCATGGTTGTTAGAATGATCAAATGAGAAAACTGTAAGCTGTAATTTGTTATGCAAATCCATGAGACTTACAAGCTGTAAGCTTATAATATCATTTATGTAAACAGAGAGGCATACACTAACTATATAATAGCATAGTAGCAATAAATTAGCCAAGAAACATGAGCCAGTCCAATAGTTAACATTTAGCGAATTCTGCAATCTCCAGGCACTAAGTTAAATATTTTATAGGGGTCACCCCACTGAACTCTCCAATATTCCTTCATATACCATCCCATTTATATACAAGGACACTATAGCTTAAAGACATTACACAATTTTGCCCAAGAGTTCACAGTAAAAAGCAGGTGAACATTCAAATCCTGGACCTGGTGCCTTTTCATTATTCCACTATATCTCATGGTTTAAAAAAATCATAGACGTCTACACACAACTGCTCCAGAGTCCCAAGAACAAAGGAAGAAGCTGAACTATAGGAAAAAAAAACAAAAAATATATATAATTCACTCTAATTCTTTTGTACGAGTCATGAGGTAAAGTGATCATCTAAGGTATTAATATGAAGTTTCCCATACAACCTAATTGTGCCTCACAGATTACCTCCAACCTTGAACATCAATCATTTCCAAACTCTCAAGGCACAGCCTGAAGCATCTCCCTGATGGCACAGGCATCGGGGCAAGCAAGGGCCAGAGAACATTGCTAGACACCTCAGTACCTAGCTGGGATTCTCACAACTGTGCTCAACTCTATATCTGTTGGGTTTTCCAAATTCCACGCAGAAGAACTTCACAGTTCTGCACATAGAATATTGCTAAGGGAAAGGTGTGTCAACATATACGGGGCTTACTTACAATCCTTGAAACCCAACTTGGATTTGGATTTAACATCAGGTAAAGTGCTTAGAGGAATTTTCTTGTTTAATCACTTGAAGAGAATTCAAAAGAAATTTGCACATGAGAATGAACTCTAATCCAGCACGAGGAACTTGAAACACCACCAGACTCATCTTCACAACAGATCCATGTTGCAGTGTTGAGCCCACAGCACTCATCTAGAGTGTGCTCTATACCAGGTATGTTTTCACAGTCTGTCCCTTTCCAGACTAAGAGGATAATCTGAACAATAGCCGCAAAGCTATATGCTAAAATGACCATCACTAGAGGAGACCACTAAAGGGGAGGCAGAATGTAATCTTAAGATCATCTGCTACTTTAAAAAATTATGATAGAAGAGGCAAAATATAACATTTACTGTTTATTTTTAAATGCACAAGTCTGTGGTATTAAGGACATTCACTGGTTTTACAATTATCATCACCATTAATCTCTGATCATGTTGTCTGTTTCTTATCTGTTGCAAAAATTAATACTAAAAAGTTTTCTCATCAGAAACTAACTCCAGCTCTCTAGGTATTGTACTGTGACCCAGAAATAAATACCATGGCTGTATTGGAATATGAAGTAGATTGTGAGCTTGTAAAATATTATAATAGCTACATGCAATCCTCCATCCTTTAAGAAAACTCCTAAAATTTGTACTTTCCCATGCAGATACAAGTCAAGAGAACAGTAATTTGTAATTAAGAAACTGAGTGCTTAGATAAAGTATCATTATGCTAGATATTTCTGTACACATCAGCTCAGTCTCATGCCCATCAGGTCATCATTATGTCTGTTTGGGTGTTGAATGGGCCTAAAGTAGAGATGTTCTGCACAGTCTTGATCCCTGACAACCAAATTACAGAACTGGGGTCATAACCCAAATTGTCAAATTCCAAAGGGCCCCAACATCAGCACCCACACAAGAAACTGCTAGAAATGAGAATCCCAGCTCCTCACCATGAGTCTAGCATAGAGGGGGACAGTAATTGGTGTTCTAGAGAGGTTCCCCAAAACACAAGCTCCACCCACTACTGCAATGCATTTCCCCTTCGCATTCCCTTCCTCACCTAAGTTCTCATTCATTCACATAAAATCTCCATATTTTTGTGTGTATGTATGTGTTGCTAGGAGACATGGTTGCATATATGTACAGTGTGTGTGGCAGCTGGAGTTGGATTTCAGGTGTTCCTTCATTCTTTACCTTATTTCTGAGGCTAGGTCGCTAAGGAAATCTGCAGCTTACCAGTTGGTGACACTGACTAGGGAACCCTTGGGGTTCTGCTACCTCTCCAGGGCCGTGGTTTGGTGCACACTGCCAACCACAGACGTTGGGAATTGAACTCAGATCTTCATGCACACACGGTGAGCTCTTTACCAACTGAGCCATCCCCACAGCCCCTGATATTTCTATTTTCAGTTTTGTTCGTTGAATCCTTGGGAAGAACAGGATGATGATAAAAGTAAGGGAGGCCTGGGGATGCACCTCAGAGCTGGAAGGCATGCATAGTATGCATGAGGATGCAGCTCAGAGGTGGAAGGCATGTGTAGTATATATAAGGATGCAGCTCAGAGCTGGAAGACATGCATAGTGTATATGAGGCCCCGGCTGCGAGTCTCCAGCACTACCATCAGAATATAATATCATTATTTACTTAATTATTGAATCAATGAAGAAAGCAAAGGAAACATCTCAGGCAAACTAAAGTCAGGGGGATAGTCTAAGGCCTCCTAAGAGTAGTTCTACTGAGAGCTTGCTTAAATCAGAGCTCGGCAACTGCCCTTCATAAATCTGCAGCCTTCGAGGTTCTGCCACTAAGGCCTTTCTGGACAAGACGTCCCTGAGCAGTGGCTTGGCTCCATGTCCCCTCTCCTAATAAGAACAAGACAAACTCGTTTCGCATTTCCTCATACCACAGATTTTTTTCAGCAGGCCTCACCCACTCCCAGACAATAACAACATCCTTCCTGTGGGTTGGTGACCAGCTCTGTATCTGAGAGGCACAATGGGTATTTTACACAGTGGTGTTGCCAGCTCCTTCTCTTCACTTAACCTCCTGCTAGGATAACCTGAAACACAGGGAGGCAGAATCAGGGGTAGATTATTCCAACTGTGCCCCCACCTTCCAATTGCCTCCAGAGTTCCTGCCCTGAGTCAAACACCATTCCATTTTCTGCCTAGAAGACAACTTAGTCTAGTTTTATACCCGGACCAGGATAAATTTTTGCTGCAGAAACAGCTTTGTCTTCACTGGGCCTATAGACGGAGTTGCCACGAGAGTGGCAGGAAAGACCTTGTTCCATCCGGGCATTCCCGCCCCGTGGACCTGACTACCAGCTGGAGGACTAACAAAGCTAGCGGGTGTCATAGCAGCCAGTGAGGAAGTACATTGCTGGCCACAATTTAGTAAATCAATCAAAGCATCAAGGTGTCTCCTGTAAAGGCTGAGGTCTCTGAGATCCATAGATTGAGGTCCCTAACTAAAGTTCATCTGTCTGAGCTGCTTTCATCAGTTCTGGAGAGTGTACTAATGAAGAGGGTCTCAGACAGACAGAATTCATTCCCAAAGGATATGGGCAGATCTGACCTGCTGTGACAGCCGTGGTAAGGCATGTGGACACAGTAGTATTTATTCAAGGGATAAGAGTAAAAGGGTGGAAGGGGACGCTGTGTGGGAGGACATTTGTCTTTCTTAACCCCAAAGGCTGGAAATGATACCTCCAAGAAGTCCCTAAGTGATCTGGTATGCTTGCCTATAAACCACATTCCTATTTTACCTAATTAATTTCCCACATATTTTCACTCTACCTATCCCTTGGGATTGGATTTCCCGTGTGCTTGTTGCATTTATCCTAATGCTGTCTCCTTCAAACTTTAAATTTAATTAGTCTTCATGTCCTGGGATCCAACTTCCACCAACATCATAGACCCTCTCCTACACTCTTTGATGTTTTGGTCTTATTGGCTTCAGATACTCGGAGGCACTTGGCTTGTCCTCCTGAGGCGTTCATTCATCCACTCTCCTTGTTCAGCTTGGTGCAGTCTCCTCCCTGACCTCAATAAGGCTCAGCAGAGGAACAGCAACCTGCTCTGTCCTCGTGGATGTTTGGCTTGGAGTCCTGTCTGAGCAGGGCTACACAGCTAGTCCTCAGGCCCTGGGCAGGGGGCAGGCTGTGGGAAACTCTGCTCAGACCAGTATAACCAAACTTCACAGTTCATTTCTCCCCTGTGGCCAGCTGGATCAGTGGGTGGATTTCAGCCATTAAGGTAGCCAGAAGAAACAGGAAGTCCAACGTGCAGGCTTCCGATCACAGGGACATGGTCCTGAAGTCCCACCGCCACTCGGGCCACACACTGTCCTTCAATTCTCCAGAAAAGGAAGAATAAAACGAAGAGATATAATGTTCCTTGAAATTCGGTTTGGTCAAGTGAGGCGCTGTGAATATCCTATTGAATATTCTAGAAAGACAAATTTATTTCAGAAGGCAGAAATGTCTATTCCTGTTGGTCCTTCTGGTGTAGAGCAAGCCAGGGTATTTGTGCAGTCATTCGTAAGCAATCAATATGTCCCAAACTCTCGGTGTACCACAGACACATGGGTGAAGACCTCAAGGTGGAGTTGATGCGCAGGAAGGGTCACCATTAAAATAGGGTGGCAGTGGCAATGGAAGCTGTAGTAAGTGCTATGATTTAACAAAAGAAGAGGCCAAGTGACAGAAGGGAAACTGTACAGAGGGGATGGCTAGGGCCTGGCCTATCCTTTAAGCTGATATCTAACAATGTGTGGCAGCTAGCCAGGTGGTGTGTGGTGTGTGTGGTGTGTGGTGTGTGGGAGAAACAACACCGTACAGGGATCTATGAAAAGAAAGGTCCTGACACACTTGAGAGTCATGTGACCCACTTGAGGCTAGCAGCCAATAGCCACTCAACAGAGGAGAGTGAGGGAAGCAGAGCCAGGCTCAGAGGTATAGACCGGGAATCCCATCGACCAGGGAGCAGGAGGCAGGAGGATCACAATTCAAGGCTTGTTTAGGATACAAAGCAAGTTCACAGAAACCTGAGCTACTGAATGAGACCCTGTCTCAAGTGAAGAAGTGTAACAAAAGGCCTGGGGATGAGGCTCAGTGGTGCTTGCTTAGTATGTGTGCTTAGCATGGTGGGTACTGGGTTCCAATCCCAGCACCCCATTCCCCATCTTCCTAAAGAAGACAGTGTCATTAGGCTTTACTGCCTTGGTAAGGAGTCAAGTTTGTTTTAAGTAAGACACTAGGAGGTTGTGAGGGTTCTCAGCAGAGATGTGATGAGCAGTTTCACATAAGAAGGCAGCTGGCACTGATACTCAAGGAAGTTACTAGAACAGAGATGGAGCTGACAGCCACGGCCACTAGAATGGAGATGTTGTCCACTAGAACAGAGATGGAGCTGACAGCCATGGCCACTAGAACAGAGATGATGTCCACTAGAACAGAGACGGAGCTGACAGCCATGGCCACTAGAATGGAGATGATGTCCACTAGAACAGAGATGGAGCTGACAGCCACGGCCACTAGAATGGAGATGATGTCCACTAGAACAGAGATGGAGCTGACAGCCATGGCTAGTGGAGCAGGGAGCTGGGAAGGAATCCTCTAAAAGTCAAGATGGTAATCAGACAACCTTCAAGTCACATCTTTCAGATGAAACTGAGACAATGACCCCAAACTTATGGAAGGTAATGAGATGCCTGTCAGGGCCAGGCCCTCCACACCTGCTTGAGCGTTAATTGCTCAGTACACTGGCATTCTTATCTGCCCAAGCCCTCTGGTTCTACTTGTCCTTCGGCTTCAGGCCTGTATTCCACAGATATTCCTAGGTGCCCTGTCCCTGCATGCATTCTGAAGTGATGCCTGGGAAAGTCGTAAATTGTTCCAATTGGGTCACACACGAAGCTGACTGATGGGGTTTCTACAGAATGGGGCTTGCACCTTATCTAATCTTTCTTTGGGTCCTTGCAAACACAGGGAAATCCCCTAGGAACACTGTGGCTTTATGCCATCCACAAGGCAATGCTTTCAAAGCTAAAGGACCTCCACAAACACCTAAAATGATTAAGTCAAAGTGACTGATAAATCTCCAAAGTCTGAGAGTCTCTCAACAAGCTGTGCCTCCAAATTTAAATGAGGAAGGGATCTGCTCCCAGGATCCCATTCCAGAGTTCCTGATAGCAAATTCCTCAGGTGGGAACCAGAGTATCAAGCACATTTCTCACCAGTGGCCTCATCAGTAAATTCTGATGAGCCAAAGCCGTGGGAACTAAAGATAGTTTCCTAACTAGACTAATTTGATATTCTGACCTAATTAATTTGGAAAACTGGTAGAGCATAAAATAAAAAGGCAGTTCCCTAGGATGTTGTTTTGAAACACATGGTCACATGTTTTACATAATCTCACAGTAAGGCAATGTTCCATTCTATACACACAAAGGTTTGGATAGGTCAAGAAATAGCTGCCCCTTCCGGGCCCTGTAGCCAATTAGCGTCAGGTTAGCCCAACTCCCAAGCATCTATTCCCTCCTGCTGCCCCTTCTTGTAGTTCTAGAAAGGCTATCATTTTAAACCAATCCAGAGCCCACTGCTGCCTGGAAATTCATTACATTTGTTCGTGTCTTTAGATGGCTCTAGGGATGATGTTTCCAGTGTATACATTTCCTGCCCCATGGAGGCTGGTGAGATGAGGGTGTGCGTGCAGTGCACAGAGCTTCCAACAACTGGGTGTCTTCAAGTCATGCCACACTCTTCACTGAAGAGCCTGGCCTGCTGGCTTTCTACGTTCTTTCTGAGGTTGGCAGTTTCCCGAGTCCCGCTATTCTCACAATGGTGTCATTCCAGAGAAGAAAATGGCAGAGTTCAGTACAGAGATGAGCGCTACTCTTCCTCAGGAAGGCGAAGTACTGTCCTGTGGAACACGATGAACTTTCTAGCTCAAGTGCGAAAAGCTGACGAAAGGAGAGAGACACCTTTGACTGAGCATGTTTATCTTGATTCTCCAGAGTCCTTTGCGCCCACTTCCACCCCATCCTGGAGCCTGGAGCAACAAATACAGCACAAACTCTTTCAGTGAGATGCCAGCAGGTAGATGTTGAAACACTCATATGTATCTCAATGCTAAGCTGGCAGTGATCAATCTAAAGACATGGGTTTGTGAATCCCATATTGAATCGTTCTTCCAATTTATTATAAACGCAAAAGGCAGTAATAGCTCTGGCTGATAATAGACCGGGAGAGGTTGCTTTAGAGGTCAGGGCACTTGGGGGTAAACTGAGAGGTAAGCTCAGACTGCAATGGTAGGGATGAGCCTTGGTAACGAATCAGTGCATTGATGCGGTCTGAACAAGAAAAAAGTACATAGACTTGAACTGCATCTACACAGCAGATCCTGAGACAAGTGATTTAGGTCACTCGCTGCTTCTAACTCCAAGACAGGTGTTGCTGTCAGTTTAGAAACAGCAACACGGAGGATCATACCCAGAGCAGCACAGTAAAAAGTTAGCAAGGCAGTTATGTCTCACGTACCAGCTGGTCCAACCCCTAAACTGCAATTCTCAAGTAAAGTGATTGATATTTCCTAATTCTTGGAAGTTCTTTACTTCCACACTTTGGCCATCAGAGACAGAGAATCAATCATTGAGAGAGTTAACTAACAGAAGAAAGCAGTTACCAGAGAGATTATATTACTACAACCATGTTCTAAAACACAAAACAAAACAATAGCAAAAACTAACCTTTCCTAGTAGATAAAGTTTGACAATCACTGTTTCCTGTTTAAGAAGGTCAAGTCAAGTCTGACAGAAATGGCTGGAGACCCAGTACTTATTCTAGTGACATGGGCCCACCCATAGGGCTTGTTACATGAAAAGCACAATATAAAATAATGGAAGCCTCATGGTGGGGAGATCTTTGTTTAATGCTCTGATGTAACCGAATCATTTAGAAAGTGCTTAATACAGAGGGGACAAGACATATCTACAAAAGAAAGTGTTGGCCAAACTGTGCAAATAAGGGGCTAATCTGTCCTCAATAATATAATAGTAGGCAACATGGTAACCTGGGTTCTTGGCCAGTGTTTATTTATTGATGGTTAACAACCTCCAAGATGGCCCCCAACGGTCCCGTTTCTTGGTACTCATGTTCCTGTAAAAGATACAGGTTTTAGTCTATGTGGCCAACAGCATATGCAGAAGAGGTCTGTTACTTCTGAGGAAAGTGGGTGAGCACAGTGGTTTCCCTTTGGGGTTACCTTTCTTGGATCAGCACTCTGAGGAGATATTGAGATACTGGGACTTAATGACTCAGCAGCCTATAGTGAGATCAGTGCAGGAAGGGAGACCAGCATTCCTTGAGAAACTGAGGTCCCCTGCCAATAACTGTGTGAGTGAACTTGGAATCAAATTTTCCATCCTCAGTTAGGCTTTGACTGGAACCCTAGCCAATGGCTGGGCTAGAACCCTGTGATCTGGCCTGGGCTTAGGCTACCCAACAAAGCAGCTCCCCAATTACTGAGCCTTAGAAATTGTTCAGGGCAATAAATGCATGCTATGTGGCAATCGTTCATAAATCCTGTTAGTATGTCAAGTGGAATCGGACTTTTGAACAACAACAAATCTTATTGTAAGGGAATTTTAAGAGCCTAACTTTATAAGTTCTTCCTCCTAAAAGTGTTTAAAATGACAGACGTGTTTTTACCACCTGCCATGGAATCTATTTCTTTGCTGCCTTCAAACATCCATGCACATGTGTGGCTACAGGAGGCCAGAGACGTAACAACATACACATGCGTGGAGTGGTGCCCCATCACCCATTCAGGAAAAAATCTTCCTGATCACAACTAATTCTGACTCTATTTTAAGTGTTTAGAACTCAATTTTTATAGTCAAGGAAACACCATACCCCCCAATAACTAGATAATTTTTGTATTGGTATAATTAGCATTGCTGCCCATGAGCAGGTCATATTCTATACACAGAAGTCTAGCTATCAGAAGGGACCACTTGAGTTGTTCAAATTTGGTAAAATAGCAAAATTGATACTGAAAAAGGAGAAGGATGAGAAGGAATGATGATGATGATGATGATAACAGCCTAGAAACAGTAGCAGCAACAACAAGAAGCAGTCACCATACAAGGAGCAATGCTTAATGAGAAATGCTAGCTGTTCCTGAAGAAGTTGCAGCTTCCTCCTCAAGACTGGCAAGGTGATGAGAGATTTGCAAACTAGTTAAGACTGCATAGATACATGTTTTATGGGTTAGGCTATATCTATGAAATACTCTGTCCTCTTTTTATTTTTGTTTAATTTCCTATTGATTCTGATTTGTGCTGTTCATGTACTCCTGGGCTTGTGGGGCCGCCCACTAGAGCATGGTCAATCTACTAAAAGCCACCCCTAAAGGAAACTGACTCCAGCCTCTAGAAATCATCAGCTGTCTATAGCTCCTCAGTAGGGAGTGATGTTCACGGACCCCTTCCACTTGATGCTAGAATGCTGACTGGCTATATTTGGGAGGAGTTAAGTGGAGGATTTGGGGATAAATATGATCAAAATCATTGTATTAAATTTTCAAAGAATTAATACAAATATTTTAAAAAGTAAGCCAGATGGTGGTGGCACACACCTTTAATCCCAGCACTCAGGAGGCAGAGACAGGAAGATCTCTGTGAATTTGAGGACAGCCAGGACTGTTACACAGAGAAACTCTGGCTCAAAAATAAATAAATAAACATATATATGAATATGAAATATATATGAATATATGAAATACTTATACCTTGACAAAGGGGGAAATAGAAAGAAGAGGAGTGAGCACCTTGCTTTATTGGCTTATGTAATGCCCCATAGCATAGCTAATGATTACAGCCAACAGCATGATAGCATATTGGAAGGCTGAGAGAAACGAGTTTTTTATGCACTGCCTCAGCTCCACATTAACTTTGTTCAGCATCTCCAAGAGTATAATTTTAGTCCATTCCTAGCACACTGTTGTTTCCAGGGAAGACTCACATAGAACACCCCATCTCTCCCAGAAGCAGATAACATTTAGGGCAGAATGGACAATCCTTATTTGGGGGTTAGTTGTATTGCCCCCCTTTCTTTAAACACCTTCTATGATAGTCTATGACTCATTAATATTTTATTTAGGAGGGGACAGGAGAGAAGGGAGGGATGGGGCTAGAGAGAGGGAGAGAGAGAGATTGCACACATTTCTGCAAGTGTGGTGTGTGTGAAGGGGGCAGAAACTTCCAAGGACTCGTCCTGTCTCTGTCTCCCATCTTGCCACAGGGCCACTGGGATTATAGATGTGAACCACTGCATTTGGCTTTACCTGGGTTCTAGGAATCCCAAATCTGGGTTCTCCTGATTGCATGAAAAGTACTTGATGCTTTGAGTCTTCTCTCCAGTCCCACATGTCTGGATTTCCTCTGCCTGGAAAATTGACTCTCTAGCCTGTGTAGTGAAGAAGTGCCTGCTATATCGTATCTTTGAAAGCATTTTAAAGGGGGAATTTGAAGCAGAGCAGGAAGCATGACAGTAAGACCACACATCACATGACACAGACTGTAAATAAAGCAGACGTGTTCAGAGCACAGCCATCCAGGAGAGACATCACTTTACTGAAGGAGCACAACCATTACTGAATCAAGAAGCCTTCCAAAGGGACTCAAGCTGAAGAGATTCACTTGTCAGTGTGAGCGCTTCCAGGCCAGCCTGCCTGCTCAGTGAGTAACTGCCCATGGGGCAGGTTCATTTCATAACCCTAGCAAACACACATACTCATCATCTTCTATATGTGACAACTTCTGAGGGTAGGTGTTCTCCTCTAATGCTCCAGCTTTGGTGAAATGCTAGCCCTGAGGGAAGCCCATTTTCCTCCTGGGATAAGTACAAGAATTTGCCCAACATTACTCCCAGAATCTTACTTAAATCACAAGAGAAAAAAGCCAGAGACTGATCTCTCAACATTGAAATTTCTGAATCTCCTGCTCTAAGCTGTAAGCCACAATCTCCTCCAAAGATTAAGATATATACCCTACAACCCTTAAAGGGATCAAAGGAATAGATAGATGTGCAGCTTTCCCTTCTTCACCAAATCCCTGGCTGTTATGGTGTGAGGTCCTCAGAGATCAACGTCAGTGAGCTTATGTGTGAGTGAATGCTGAGAATTCGGGGTAGTGATTAAGTTCTCATAATGGGATGAGAAAAGTAAATGCATCTATAGAGTGTTTTTTTTTAATGAATACACATGGTTTTAAGAGCATAAACAGTTTACACAGTCAACCCGATTGGCTTCTTGAGCAGTCTTGATCATTTAAACGTGTTTCAAACACCACCCCTACCCCATGAGTGTTTGATTGGCATTTGTCAGAGTAAAGCAATCCAGAGGCTCCATTTTCCCCTCAGATTACCAATATGACTAGACCATCAAATGAAGGAACCGAATGCCAATTGCTTTTTACTCTTTTTTCTTCCTTCCCTTCTCTTTCTTTGCTTCCTTCTTTCTTATTTTCTTTCTTTGTTCCTTTCTCTCGGCCATACTGTTTTGAGTTAGACAAATGGAAATAACAATCCTGGAGGCTGAAGTTATTAATTTTTTTCATCATGACAACTTTTCAACAGCTAGACCACTTCAGTAAATTTGAGCAAAGAGACAGAGAGCCCAGTCACAGCACGTGTTTACAACTAAGTTAGAGACTCTTAAAAATAGGGTGTTTGATGGTCCACTGCCAAGATAGGAACTCCCGGAGCCTAGGGTGTACAGTTAATAAGAACAGTCCGTTTGCCCAGGGCCCAGGGAAAAGCTGCAAGCCAGCCTTTGCACGTCCCCACAAAGACAGGGAAAGACACCATTGAAATGCAGGGGTTGAAGTGAGAGGGCAGGAAGCGAGAGGTCACTTAGAAACCAAGCATCAGAAAGTGCTGCCTGGGGCTCTAACTGCAGAAGAGAATGAAAACAACAGAGCAGACCCAGGAACTGCTAGTTGTTGGAAAACAAGGGAAAGGTGCCCAGATAGATACCACAACAAAGAAGGCCGAGGGTTAGGGATCCAGGCACAAAACAAAGTATGTTTGGTATTTTTTCGAAGATTTCTGAAACTCGAATGAGTAGAACACTGGCAAGGAACCAACTCCATAGCTCTGCCTGAGTTTGCTGCTCCGTGCAGGGAGTGATCACACTACTCGAGGATTCCTCAGATTCTTCTTTTTCCTACCCCAAGCCTCAACTTCTGGTTCTTCGGCCCTTGGAGCACTTTGGGAATCTGACAAAGCTATGGAACATATTCACATTGAACATGCTTGTAAGCACTGTGCAGAGCTGTGCATTCCACACAGGGGAACTTGAAAACTCAAGAAAGTAAATCTTACATATTAGCACAAAAAGAGTACCTGATTTAAAAAAAAAATGAAAGCACCCTCAATAGATGGGGGGGGCAGGAAAGGGGTGGTACGATGGGAGGGGGGAGAAGAGAGACAACATGAAGATGACTGCCTTCTTTTCCTCTCCATTCCCTAAGCGTAGGACAGGACTTAGACACAACAACAGATTTACTGAGAAGTTACATGGAAGCTTATAGCTAGATGTGATTCCCCAAAGAAAGCTCCAAAGATGACTCTTAACTTTGGGGCCTCATGCTTGCCATTTCCACACTTCCGGCAGCTCCTTCTGTCCAAAGAATAATTCCTTCAGAATATGCACAACATGGATCTTGTCCAGGCTTTTCATATGTGACGGTCTTAGGGAAAGCGATCTCATTGCAAGAAAGGAGGGGAGAAACAGTGTCTACACCACACCTGCAGATCAGAGGGTGCACTGTCTTCAAGGACCGCAAGGTGAAGGCCGTTCGTTTCTTTAAATATAAACTTGTTTCCTAAATGAATTGGAGGCCCTCTCACAGCAGCCAGGCCCGACTCAGGCCTCCACAGGATGCACATTGCTCCCAGGCCTAAAGAATCTGTGCTAGGGCCCAGCCATGGCAAAGGCCAATGTGGACAATGACTCAGCATCATCCTCCTTCCCACAGAGCACGAGGTTTTCTTCAGACGCTGCCACAGGCCTTCCAGGTGGCTGCAGAAACCTGTCTCAGATTGCAAGATGAAGCATTTTTGTTATTCACGGACTCCACATGTTCCCGCACTTTCTGAGCCTTAGAAAACAGAAGATTGGCAACTCCCACAAGGAGCCATGGCTTTAGGTGTGTCTAAGGACACCCGTTTGGATGTCTTCCATATACTGCAAGAAGCACTGCTTAGGGGTCAGTAAGTGGCTAGCCAGCAAAGGCTCAATTTCTGACTGTACCGCTCTTCAACTGCACCTCAATTTCCCTATCTATCCAATGGGAATAATGTCATAGTTTAAATACAGGAACATGAATTAAAACTTCAAAAACATCCAGAACAGTCCCTGACAAGGTAAATACTTAATTGTTACTTTTGAAAGGACAGTCTGCTGCACCAGAAGGCCATGATGAAGAACAATGTTTCCTACTCTATGCACAGAATATAGTAGAAGGAGTTGTAGTCTTAAAATTTCACACTTGTAAAAGTCAGGCATAGTGGCCCACTCCTTTGATACCAGCCTCGGGAGACAGAAGCAGTTGTATCTCTGTGAGTTTGAGGACAAGTCTGATCTACATAGTGAGTTCCAGGACAACCAGAGCTATAGTTATATCCTGTCTCAAAACAAACAAACAAAAAGCCCGCAAACCAAATAAACAAATTTATGCTTTTGAGACTGGTGAGATTGTTTAATCTGACACAAAGGCCTGAGTTCAGTTCCAGAATCCATGTACAAAAAGCCAGGATGGATGATATGTGCTTGGAATTCCATTTCTGCAGAGGCTGAGACAGATAGATCTAGTGCTTGTTGGCCAGCTAGCCTAGCATACTTGGTGAGTTCCAGGACAGTGAAAGACCCTGTTTCAAAATAGTAAACAGACAAACAAAAACAAAAGGTGTATGGCACCTGAGGGACCACAGCTGAGGCATCCTCCGGCCTCAACACGTATGCACACACGTGTACCTCGTACACTTAATGAATGCATTTGCACACACCCAAAAGTGTGTGTTTGTATATTTGTCAGTAAAGTTCAACATTTACTGTTGCATGCATGCATTCTAGATGTGTGACACCACAGTGGAACCTGAATTAGAGATAAATAAAGCACATCTTTACCTCCATCAAAATTCTCATTGATTATGAGCACCACATCCATTTTCTTTTGGCAGAAATTTTTTTTTATTTTTTTTTTAAAGCCACCAACTTAAAGACATCTATTCTCCACTTGGATTTGAAATGCTCACAAAAGCCATGTATAAGCCAAGAGCTGTTGATCTTTCCGATAAGTTTCATCCAAGACATTTATTTGAAAAAGAGCAACAGGAAGGTGGAAAACTGAAAGACCAGTTCTAGTTCCCATCAAGAATCTCCTTTAATTCCCTTCTTCAAAATGACTGTGCACCCCATCCACAACCTGCTAGTGGACCCTGTGGGGTCATAAGAAACACAGCAGCTAAGTGTTTGGTCTCAAAAATTAAACAATATTCTTACCTTGCCCTGTTTTCTTACAAATTAATGTTTGAAAAGAGAAGAAGTCAAAAGGCCCCCCCCTTTCAGCCTTCTTTACTGCAAATGTGGTGTGACTTAGAGTCCAACATCCTCATTCCATTCATGATTGCCATTCTTTCTAGAAGAATCATTGGCTTCAAGTTTTGTGTGGGTGAGCTTGTAAGAGCTGGAGACCTTCAATGTCTCAATCTAGCTACGGATACAATTAAGGATTTGGTGACTCAATGGCTCAAGGTTGCTGCTAGTGTGCCCTGCACAGGACTACGCACTTGCAGGCACTTACCAAACAAGTCTAAGCCCTTCCCACTTGTCTGTAAAGTCAAATTTGTAGACCGGCAGTCAATACACAGCACAGATGACATTTGAACAACAGTATTCCTTCTTAACTCTCCAAGCCTACTTCTCATTTGTAATGTTCTATAGCTATAGGGACAGCTCACTGATAGCACAGGTCTCTGGGAGGAGAAGGTGCATGTTAAGGACTATGATGATCACAGCGGCAGCTTCTGCAGACTTCTGACAGCTGGCTGTGCCGCTATCCCTGTGGCCCTGGCACTAACTTCCTAACAGTTGTTTATCCGATTTCATTTTTTTCTTTATTTTGACTCTTTCTTTTTTGCTTTCTTTCTTCCTTTCTTTTTCTTCCTTCCTTCTCCCCTCCCTCCCTCCTTCTTCCCTCCCTCCCTCCTTCTCTCCTCCCTCCCTCNCCTCCCTTCCTCCTTCCCTCCCTCCATTTCTCCCTTGCTCCTGCCCTTCCTTAGTTTTCTTTTTCAGTGCTGAAGATAGAACCCAGCTCCTTAACATTGGACAGAGACTCTGTTAGTGAGCAACGCCCCAACTGATATTTCCACATCTAAAGCGGAACGGTATTCTCCATGAAAGAAACCTTTAGCACAGCATTTCCTCCTCAGTCCTTGACCCCCGTGACTTTGGATTAAAAGTGCAATAGCACTAAGGTAACAAGGCATCAAGACGAGCATTTTACTCACACAGGTGAAAGCAGCACCCAGGCTGGGCCAGGATGACTGATGAGTGGACACACGGCCAGAGCTGAGCTGCTGTGCCAAAGGAGACCTTGGAACTCTAGGATAGATGTTTTCTTGAGGCTCTACTTTCCAGAGCATTTCCAAGATTTGCTTTCCTTTAATTGACCCATATCTGTCTTCAAACAGCTACTTCAGCTAAGGAAGAAGGTTCTGTGCACTGTAACATTATGTTTGCCATGTCCCTTGGTTAGATTACTTCAAGTCTTTCCCTTATAAAGTAAGTTGTGTCCAATGAGATGTTTGGTCTGAGGCCCCAGCATGTAATAAGTATCCAACATTTACCCATTTACCCATTTACTTACACCAACAGTATCCTCTCAGAAGAGACAAGAGTAGAATTTAAACCTGGAAAAATTTTAATACATTATTATCTACCCTCTGAATTTTTCAATAGGATATGTTTTTAATTGCATTAATGCTCTCTCTCTCTGTGTGTGTGTCTTAGGTACATCTATGTTAAATGCATAATTAAATACATGGGACCTTGTATAATCTCTTCTCCTCCTCTTCCTCTCCCATCTCTGAAAGCCACATATGATAACTATAGGCTAAAACACAACAATCTGGCTGTTGATTCAACAGATATTTACTGCATAGTTTCAGGATGTTAAGGGCCTGGGATGCTTACTGCAAACAAGACTGCCATGGCCCCCGGTCTCAAGGAGTTTATAGTTCCATTGGGGAGAAGAGATACACAAAGAAACTATGAATTCAGATAGTGATAAAATAAATTCCTTGGTAAAAGTTATGTAGAAAATAAAAACTCTGTAAGAGGATATAGAATGCAGGAGTTGAGAGATTAGCCATGTGTCTACTTTTTTGTGAGACAGCCATTGAGGTCTATGCAGGAAGTGATACTGGAGGTGACTTCTGTATGACAATAATAATTCAGTCAGGCAGTACTAAGGAGCCAGGTCCAACATGGGTGACTTGCCCAAGGGAACCATGACGGTGGACATCTGGTCAGCCGAGAGGATGGATTCCTATCACTCTGCTACTATCACACGGTTCTTTCCTAGTTTCTGTAAGTCAGCATGCTTTTGTTTCTGCAGCAATTTCCTTCAAATAGTTTTTGACTCGTTTGTTTCCAGTTTTCTCTGAAAATCGCTCACATAGCCAACTCGCATCCACATACTAAAAGCAATTTTTCCGAACACAGTGTATGTCTGTGTGTGTGCATATGAGTGTGTGTGTGCATGTATGTCTATGTATGTTTGAGACTTGGGGTGCATTTTTTTCAGAAAAGGTATGACAGAATCTGTTGGAGAAAAAAGGAAACTTAATATCCACTGCTTTAGGATTCAAGAGAGAAAAGTCCCATTGCACAGCATATAATACCAAAATATTTTCATCTAAAATCTTAACAAAAGAAATTCCAGTCTATTTAGAAGCAACTGGGGAAAAAGTCAATATCTCCATGACTCCAACTTAACAGACAGTGAAGCCCTTCAATTGTATGACAACCACAACGCAAGGACGCTTTTCCATTCAAGCCAGTTACATCTTGCTTTGTTAAGAAAACACACCCAGCTATCCTGGAGCCTCAAACATGATCCAAAGACCCCAAAATTCAGAGAGTTACAAAGATGCTGAAGAGCTGTGTTCTAGCTGCTTCTGGGAGGTGGTGAGATGTGTGTTGAGAATTTCTCTCAATTTAATATTTGGGGGAAATGTTTCCTTTGTTGGTGCATTGGAGTCGATCCTGATTATTTCTTCTTTCCAGTTCTATTAAATCCCCCAAACAGAGCTGAGTTCTCAGGGCTTAGGGCTGCCCTGGGGAAATAGGTGATTATACTCTGCTTAGGGTTTTAGTGATAAGAAAAAAAAAATCACAGTGAGCTGAATCCCATCCCCCAAGCCAATTTCTCTGTGACTCTCTTTTCTAGTTCCCCTTTAAAGAGGAAACCTATTTTAAAGATGAAGTGGTGACAGGGATAAAATCCCATCCATCAATCTGCACTTTTCAATTGTTCTGTGTCTATGCGGGAGAGACAAACAGATGGGGGACCGATGTATGCAGTTGAACACCCATCAACTCCCGAGAAGGAATTACTTTTCATTTTATATTCTTTGCTGCATGCTATCATTTCATGGTGGTACTCAATTTGGGAACATACCTTGCTCCACAGAAATGCTACAAGTGTAGTTGGTGGGTGTGGAGTTGGGTAATCAGGAGTCTAGCTACAAGCAAATTAAACAAAGCTCTATTCCCATTACCCTGTTTCTTATATTGTCTACCCCTGCCCCCAGGTACTAATAAATGAATACTGCTGACCTCTGCCCCTTCTGATATGACTGTAACTTGTGACGAAAACTACTTTAGACTCTCTTTACCAATATTTTTTCAAAAAATCATACCCATCTTTATTAACTCTTTTTTGATTATTTCTCAATAGTTTTACTTATGGAGATACTAATGTCTAAGAAATAAGAGCCACATATGTGAGAAGTATTAAAAAGTGTATCATAACAAAAAAAGACTTCAGTAGTGACCCAAGCCACTCAACAGGTTCTTCTTGTTTTAAAATGATGATGATGATGATGATAATTGAAAAAGAAGAAAAAGAACAGGAAGAAAGTCAATACCAGTGTAATGAAGGACTTAAGTTGCACAATAGCTAGCAAGCTGGTATCCCAGGACCTCAGTACTGCTTCCTAGGCTAGACTCTTCCTGTTTCATTTATAAACACAGCATGCAGGTCTACTATGATATCTCCCTCAACACATTTGCTTATTCACGTATTGTGAAGTTAAGAGAGGAACTAAAACAAGACATGCAGCGTAGGGCCATTTCCTACAGAAAAGCAAGTGAGAATTTAGAAGAATGCTTTTAAAGGCGGAATCTGTTTCCTCGCTGTATTCTGTCCCAGCTCACAAAGTCTTCTGTGACTTCAAGGATCGAATGCAATTACGCCAGCCATATATACTTGCTGTGCGCTCTGAGGCTCCCAAGGGCAGCACGATAGTACAAGGGGTGACATCTTTATGAGGTTAACCCTTTCTGTTTTAAGAGCAGACTCCCGAAGGCAGATGTGACCCCTGGAGCGTAACAAGAATGCTGGGAATCTGCTAGTAAAGAGGAACGAAAGGCTGTCATCCAGAAGGGGGATAAATGCTCTTCCAAGGACAGTCACCTGGGGAAGGCTGGGGGAATTTGGACACACATAAAAAAAAAGTGGAGTGTCAAAGGAAGGGGGTTAAAAGAGAAAATGAAAAGAGGGAAATCAGTGTCTGTTGGTCTGTGCCATGAGCTTGAAAACTGTGTGTTGCCATCTCAAGTATTGTCTAATTTAACTCCACAAACTTTGGAGAGATGGACAATTATCATAAGTAATGTATCCTCAGGAAAATGACTAAAACCAGCAGTCATTGCCCTTCATTGCTTCCCAGCACAGATTTCAGCCAACTTTAGCGACATTATAAACCATCTCAAACTTAGTGGCCCAGTACAGCCAAGCAGAATTTCTCATTGTTCTGCACGGTGGTTTTAGGCTGGGTGGTTTTTCAGCACGTTATCCTGAGATGGGGGTGGGGTTGGTCACATGAGGACAGTAGTGCCATTTGCAGGAGGGATGCTTTGGTTTCTCTGCATGTGGATATCCCGCTTGCACGCAGGTCCAGTTGTGTGGGTCTGGAATCCAAGAGGACTGCCTGGAGGACATCCTTGGGTGTAGCATGATGTTAGTCTTGTCACATATAATTGGTTAAAGAAGAGGCCACATAAGATGTACAGGAGGAAACATCAGCCATTCTTTTAATGAGTTGGAACGTACTACTTGAAAGAGCTATTTGATGCTGAAGAGGTTGAACGATCATTTAAAAACTTCCTTAAAGAAAGATTCTAACACCCATGCTCATCCTACAACACAATCTTATAAAGTTATCTTGATAAATGACACTTTGGGTAGCCTTGAACAGATGTGAAAATCCCTGAGCATTTCCCCTAGCTCTAACGTTGTTGTTTGTTTGTTTTGTGTCTTAATGAGCTTTAATTTCTTCATCTATGAGAGGAGAGTTTCATCTGTTTTCTCTCTGCAGGCTCATACAGGTCTATAAACTGTGGAAGACTGGCCTATTTTTAGAGCAGCATAAACTAGCTCTCTAGGGGGACAGGCAGGATGGAAATGAGATAAAGCGGGAAGGAGATGGCTTCTGTTTATGACACACTCTCTCCCATGCTGAGAGCATAGGATTTAGAGGATGGGGTAAGGAAACTCCTTCCCATGTGAGCATGTAATCCTGAATAATCTGGCTGCCTCTCTAGACATTTTCATTTATTATATGTTAAGCAGTATACGACAGCCTTATACCAGGGATTACAGTGTGCGTCTGCTCTGAGGGCCTCTGGATCTAGTTAGACAAAACAACTGCCCTGCACTACACTCACACGCGAACTAAGAAGACAGCAAGTGAAAAGGCTCCCCAGCCAGTGTGCTCCTGCGGGAAATGCTTGGCTGGGGCTCTCTCAGAAAGATATTGTTGCCTGGCCTATGGAAGATCAGGTTCCCAAGGAGAAAACCAATGTTTAATTTAGCACAAAGACAGCTCAGACTTTCGCTCTGGGGGGACTGAGCTTGCAAACAGATCCACATGCAGAGAATCTAAGCCAGCAAAGAAAGCACTCTTCAGTACAATGCTTGGGATTTTGACCCAAACTTTACTAAGCTGTCACTTCTGTTACTTTGTCGGGAGGGCTGCTGCTCAAGTCCACATTCTGTGCATTCCCCATGCTGCTGTAAGACAACTGCGTGCATAACAGCAGCAGCCATGCCTTGCTGTCTCGGCGCTACACGGCGCAGTGTGGCAATTAGAAAGCAAAGCATAGTTGGTTTAACGCTTAGGTGAACTATGGCCATAATAAAAAATTTGTTCTCTCAGCTGCTCATCCAAAGAACACTTTAATTGTTATATGATCTGGATTCTAGAGAGCCCCAGAAAGGAACAACTTATACCTAAGTATAACAATCATCACCCCAAAGCCCCATGCATATATACTGACCCAGCGAAGCCCTACTCCCCTAACCCTACTTGGTTAACATGACTTTGAGATAATAGTCTGGGTGTCCTGGAGTCTGTTAGAAGACTGTTGCTTTAATTTCATGTGACTCTGGATGGGTGTGTGCTTGTGAGGGTGCGCACGAGTGTGTGCAGAACTCACCAAGTGAGCTGGAGAGCTGGTCAGCGAAACCTTGGGATTCTCCTGTCTCTACACCCTCAGCATGAGAACTGCCAAGTGTGGGCCACCACACTGGGCTTTTCATGTGAGTACTGGGGGCTTGAACCCAGGTCTTCACATTGTGCAATGAGCACCTAATCAACCAAGCCATCTTCCCAGCCTTGGCTTTTATTTATTTTATTTTTTTTATGAGCTTTCTGCTCAACCCATCAGGAGTTCCTGAAAGTAGTGCTGAAGACCAAGGCCTTCAATGCCCTGGGCTCTACATGGTGAGAGCTATTGGTGTACTGGGCAAGATCCACTAATGCAACTTAGTAGTGTTCCTGGCAGAGAGACCTTTGAAAGCGACAGTGTCAATGGTTCTTATCCCATAGGAATCTGTCAGAATGACTCAGGAAAAAGTACACCAGTAAAAATGAGACTAAAACAAAAGTAAACTCACATGAGTTTGATGTTACATTTTGTAAGGATTGTTATCTTTGAGAAAGAGAACTGGAATCTCAACTTAAATGACAGGAACAAACAAATTAAAAAACACAATTTTGACAGTGTTCTTTGAGTGAGAACCAATATTGAGGATGCCACAAGAGCATGAGAACAGTGTTCACAGGGGCTCTCAGAGACGGAATGACTAAACATGAAGTCTGCATGGGTCAGAGCTAGGTCCTCTGCAGACGCAGTAAGGTTGGTAGCTTGGTGCTCTTGTGGGATTCCTAACAGTGGGAATGGAGGCGTCTCTTTTGCCTGCACTTGGGACTCTGTTGTCCTGCTGCCTTGCCTCGTCCAGCCTTGATATGAGGGTTTTTGTCCAGTCCTATTGTGACTTGTGACTTGTGATGCTGTGTTCAGTTGATAATCCTGGGAGACCTGCTTTTTTTTTTTAAGGGAAACAGGAGGAGCAGTGGATCTGGGGGAAAGAGGAGGTGCTGGGAAGAGTGGCAGGAGGGGAAGCTGCAATTAGGATGTAATGTATGAGAGAAGAACAAAAAAATCCAAAGAAGATAGATAGATAGATAGATAGATAGAT
>LOEQ01002451.1:292459-316708 GCA_001685075.1 Bramus lutescens | reverse complement strand
TCTTTGGACTGAAAAGGGAGGGGGAGGGGGAGAGGGAGGGAAATGGGAGGAGGGGGAAATTTTTAATAATAATAAGAAAAAAAGAAAAAAAACATGAGTCTCAGCATCCTTATACTTCCTGTATCAGCCTCAGCGTCCCTGTACTTCCTGCATCAGCCTCAGCATCTCTGTACTTCCTGCATCAGCCTCAGCATCCCTGTACTTCCTGTATCAGCCTCAGCGTCCCTGTACTTCCTGTATCAGTCTTAGCGTCCTTGTACTTCCTGCGTCAGTCTCAGCATCCCTGTACTTCCTGTCTCAGCCTCAGCATCCTTGTACTCCCTGCGTTTTTTTTTACTTACTACCTTAACAGACCAATAAGAATAATTAGAATAATTATAGAAATATACTTTAGAAAATAAAAACTCATCTCCATGGAATTCTTGGTAATTTTATGTAACATATACATGGAGGCACATCATGAATCATACAATAGATGAAGGTAGCTAAGGTCAAGCAAACTTACAATATGAAAAAAGCAAATAAAAAGCCACAGAAGAACAGGTCTTATTTTTAAGAATTAAAAAAAATTACACAGCTTACTCTGAAACCACTTTATTATATTATGGAAAAATTAGGGTGTGCAAATTAATGTAGTCAATAAAATAAGCTTTTGAAGAGTTTTTTGGCTTAACTTTTCTCTGAGATTTTCAGACTGGTACAATATGTATACATTATATAGAGAATGTTATGGCTAAAAAATCACAAAATACATCTCCATCATTAATATATTCTAGATAAACTGTACAGAAACAACAAAGAGCATCACACAGAATGAAAACATGTATCAAGAAGTTCTTGAATGTGAGGACTGAAAGACTCTGAGGATGAGATATCTATTCCTAAGGGAAACTTCACAAAAGGAACCACTTTCCCACTGCAGCAGATAAACTATGGTTAGACGTTAGACATCTATTGCTGGAGACTATTTAATACTGCCAAGGGGTGCAACAATAAGTACGTATAGGCATGAGTCTCGCTATCTGTGCATATACACATGCATATATAGTGTGAGTGTGAAGGTGCTTTTGTGTGGTTGCACATGTACATATATATCTGCATGCATGCTGAGCTCAGAGGATAGCCTTGGGTTCATTGACAAGCACCAGCCATCTTGTTTTTTTGTGGCAGGGTCTCTCACTGGCATGCGAGTAGGTTGGCTGCCTGGCTAACAAACCTTAGGGATTGGCCTCGTCTTTACCTCCTCAGTGCAGGCATTACAAGTACATGCCATTGTGTCTGGCTTTTATTTGAAATGTGGTTCTGGGGATTGCATTCAGGTCCTTGTGCTTGTAAGGCGAGCACTATACTGACTGAGCCATCTCCAAGTCAGTCCAAAGATATTTGAATAGAGCCTATTTCTACTAAACTGACAGGACATGATAGCACATTCAACTGCAGATCATGTATGAGAAAAACATCAATACATCACTAAAATACAATGATTGAATTTTGAACCACAAAGCTGATGTTCTCCATGGACATCTATGAAGGCTTTATTGAAATTCATTGTGGCATTTCATGAAAATCAGATGAGAATATAAACAAGATATTTTGCCAAAAAATACACATAGAATATACAAAAATGGCACATGATACAGAGAAACAAAACTCATGATCTTCACATTTAAGGAAACTTATAAAAATCTTCTCTGAAGGAAACGTCCTATAATTCGAACTTCTCATCTTGAAAAAAATCCGCAGAATTGAGATATTCTTGCAGTTCACCATATCTCTGCATATACAACAGAAAATTTGTCATTTTACTCACAACAAGAAGACAGACCTTTCTAACTAATAAGACACAGGTCTAAAGAAAAGAGGGAACAAAAATCACTTAATAGAAGCTCTATTTCAAATAAGCATTTCTAACTCAGAAAGCATTGCAAACAAATCAAATAGTGTTATTAATTTCATATCTCATATAAGTTATAATTGTAAATCACAGCATAAGTATAATAATTCAATAGCTAATCCAACACATACTTGTGTAACATCTGCCATGTATGCAAACAGTTTCCTACAATGCTTGTTGCGGGCAGAGCTCTAAAAGGCACTTTCCTGATCCCTAAGTCAAGACATCATGTCAGCCAGCACCACTGCTATGAGGGCTCAGAAGAGAAACCACGGGTAGTTTAGGGGACAAGGAAAGTGCAACATTTAAGTTGCTCTGGACAAAAATACTTGATAGGCAAAAAGTTAGTGGTGGAAGTTTCTCCTCCCCAGCCCAGGAGATTAGCAGTTCATCCAGCAGTACCATGACAAGGGCACGTAGGACTGGATAGTAATCTGATGCTGTCTTAAAGAGAGAGGACTGAAGAGGACTGAGGTCAGAGAATAAAAACTATGAAATACTAGGCTATGGGCTGAGCAAAGATTTGACAGGTAATGTGGTGCTTCCAGAGATGTGGTGGGAGAGGACTGACCTCCTTTGAAGCACATGTTCGGAAAGCGAGTGAGCTATTTGATAACTGTATGGCAATGAGTTATGAATCTGTGGTGACAAACTAGGCAATGACTCAAACCTGTGGGGCAACAATGGAAATGGAGGGTAAAGGACAGAGTGGAACATGTCAGGAGATGGGCTAAGGGGGCCCAGGAAATTCCCAGGTGAAGGAGGACAAGAATGATGGGAGGCAGGGCTACCTCAGGCAGACAGGGAACAGAGAAGATACATGAGTTCACATTCAGAGTTCAAGTATTTATATCAGCTGAGGACACTGAATTATTTAGTGGTTTTCTAACTTGGCTTATGAACTCTGAGAGAAGATCTCAATGGCCTGAATTCTACAATGACAAGGATTCATGGGAGGCAATGTGAATATTGCATTTTTATCCTGGTCAAGGCCATGAAGCCCATTTTCACAACCTCAAGATCACTGACTGCAGCACTTCCTCAGGAAAGAAGGAAGAAAAGAACAGGACAATGATCTGCTATCATAGGCAATTAAATGCTTGGTTTTAGTACACGGAAGTAAATGGAAGTAAAATTCTTTATGATCTTAAACCTGTACCTTAAAAAAATTGGCTGTTTTAGGCTTATTATTTTATCTTTATATTGTTTTACTCAATTATTTATAAAATTTGTTTTGGAAAATTAAAATGTATCTTAGCATGCTAAGAGAACAAATAGTAATCTTTGCTTGCTTATATTACAAATAACAGCTAATGGTAGTTGATCACTTTCTAATTCCAGGCTCTAAATATGCCATCATTTACATGATCTAAGCCCTAATTATTGCTTCATTCCTATTTTACAGAGGAGAATCAGACTTGAGAGATTAAGTAGCTTGCTTTCATGTTCTACTATTAGGCTGTGGCAGGGCAAATATTTAAATGCATGCTTTTAATCTCTATAGGATGCTGTTTTTGAGTTTTAAATGGCAAGGGTGGGGCAACAGCTGTTCTGAGGGAAAAATGAAAACCACAAAAGGGAAAGTGAAAGAGAGGAAAGGTCATTAGGACCACTCTGCCTTCCCCTCTGCCCCAACAGCAGCTTCTGAAGCTCATCGCCCGAGCCTTTGGGAATCTAGGCCTTACTCTAATAATGAAGAGCACTCTCATGCAGTATCAGACAGTCGTTCTGGCAAGAACATTCTAGATTGTGGAAATGGGGTAGAGGAAAGTAGTCCAATTCTAAGAGAAGTAAACGAGACCAAAAGAAAGGAAAAGATGTGCAGAGGGATCTTCAAGAGCCTGAGGATAGAATCCAGCTCAATAGGAAATTTAGACTGTGGCCCTCCATCTTTAATTTATTTAAGAATAAGTCAGTTTTTTTTTAAAGGTTAGATGTTTAATGCCCTTAAGGAGTTTCATTCAATTGTTCTGGGTAGGGCCAGTAATTCTGTATTTTCCCACAAATTTCTAGGTGACTTTGACATAGGTAGTTAAGAGCAATATTTTGAGAAATACCAACTTAAGGTGCAGAAGAAAAGGAAAAGGATAAAATGTTAAAGGGGAGGGTAATAAGAGAAGACTCAAGTAAGTCAAATATCTCATTATAATTTGAAATTCTTATTTATGTAGTACATTGTAAATTATTTTAAATATAGCTATAAAAAGATTTGATACTTCTTTTATGTATGTGTTCAGGTATGCATGTGCATGTGTTTATGCCAGAGGTCAACGTGGGTATCTTTCTTATGTTGCTCTCTAACGTTCAAGACAAAGTCTCTCACTGAATATGAAGCTCACATATTTGGGTGGGAAACAGGAACACTCAGTCACTGAGATGGACATCCTATTAGTGCAGACCCAGGTGCTGTAAAAAGGAAGAATAAATGTGGAGCCATGACAACTGCAGCCAAAAAATGCATGCCTTCACAACCACACAGTGCTGTCTCACTCAATGGGACAGCAAGACTGAGAAACATCAGAACATTTGACAAATTCTGAAATTTTATCACAACACAAAGAGAAAAGTATGTATTTACTGGATATAAGCTTTTTGGTTTCTAGGGAATCTTTTGAAAAAATCATTATACAACTATTGTTAAGTTAAAATCTTTTAAAAAAGGTCCCCCATGCAACACAATGAAGTTCTTTGCTGCTTTTATGTGGGGGGAAACTGCTCCCTTGTCCTAAGCTTATGCCTTATTCTTTTAACATCTAATGCTAAACATTTCTCTTAAGGGAGAAAGTGCAGGTTAGTTTTATGTCACCTTCACAGAAGCAAGAGTCATCTAAGAACAGGAATACCCAATTGAGACAATGCCCCCATACAATCTGTTTGTGGGCAATTCTATAGTGCATTGTTTTTTGATTAGTGATTGATGTGAAGGGCCCAGTTCACCTCTGGGGAGGTGGTCCTGGATGGTAAAATAAAGCAGGTTAGGCAAGTCAAGAAGAGTAAGCCAGTTATCAGTTATCAGTGTTCCTCTATGGCCTCTGCATCAATTTTTGCTTCAAGTTCCTTCTCAGACTTCCCTCAGTAATGGACTGTCACCCGAGAGTTGTAAGATGAGCTAAACTCTTTCCTCCCCAAGTTGCTTTAGGTCATAGTGTTCATCACAGTAATAGGAAGCAGTGTAAGACAGAAATTAGTTTGAGGAATGGGGGATTTGGTTGACAGACATGATGTTGTATTTCTGGGCAGACTGTGCTGACATTTGAACTCTAGGCTGTTGACTGTTCAGGGATCAGTGGGCTGCTATGTAGAAAGTTGGAAGAATGCTGAGAGCAGCACAGATGATGAAGGCCTGGGTTGGGAGGATTCAAAGACCCTTAAGACTATAACAGGGGCATTAGATACTCTGAATTAAGAATCTATGGTTCTGGTCAGTTGGGGCTGAGAATCAGTTGTGATTATCATGAGCTCAGATCTGCTGAAGTAAAATCTTTGCTTGCTGGGAGGAGATACTGGTCACCTGGGTTGAAGAATTGTGATTGTATCACTGAGGTGCAAACTTCTAGAAGTGCTTACTGAGGGTCAGCACACAGAAGATTGGTCCAGATGGACCAAGGGTGTACCTTTTGCTGGTAGCCAAACTTGATAATGTGTAATAGTCACACAGGTGGTACTGGTTTGGAAGACTTGAAGGGGTCATGGAACACAGCTGAGGCTTTGCCCTGTGAAAGGCCAGGAGAAGCCACTGGTGAAGCTTCAGCCTCAGCTGCAACAGACACCCCAGGATTGAAGGAGAGGACGGAGAGCTGGTGTGGGAAATCCTTCTGTATATGTGTTGCTTTTATTGGAAATAAAGAAGCTGCTTTTGACCAATAGCTCAACAGAATGTAGCCAGGCTAGAAGAGATATATATAGGGAGAGTAGGCAGAGTCAAAGAGTAGCTATGTAGCCGCCGCCAGAGACAGACACCTCTGCTGGAGCCTGCTGAAACTTTGTCGGTTAAGTCACAGCCATGTGGCAATATACAGATTAATAGAAATGGGTTAACCAAAGACATAAGAGCTAGCTAGCGATACGCTTAAGTGATTGGCCAAACAGTACTGCAAATAATATAGTTTCTGAGCAATTATTTCAAGTCTGGGCAGCCAGGAACGAACAGCCTCTACCAACAGAGAGCTGCTGAGGCTTGACACCATGTGGTAGAATAAAGAGTCCCTGAAGAAAGCCCAGGAGAAGCTATTGGTAAAGGTACAGCCCTGTTATTGCAGAGGTCCCAGCATATTGGAGATGACAACAGCATGGCACAGACCACCAAGGAGAGCATCAAGTGTAGAGTAGAGCTGGCCTGAGACTAGGAGACAAGCTGTGTGTGTTGTGGATGGCTGTTCAAGCCATCTGGAGCCCAGAAGACTGTGAATGAGTCCTGGAAGTCTGACACTGAGCTTCACACTGACAAACTTTTGTTTTGCTTTGATTTGGTTGTGAATATACCCTGGTTCTTCTCTCTTAAAGAAAATATTTAACTTATCTTTTGATTTTACAGGAGTCTATTGTTAAGAGACTGGAATTTAAAAAGAATCTTTGATATTTTAGAACAAATAAATTTTTAGTGTTTGAATTTTTAAAGATTGTGAAATTCTTAAAAGTTAGAATGTTTTATTGTGATACTAATATTAACATGCCATCTTGGGGCAAAAAAGAAAAGTTTTTGTTTTAATAGTTATGTATTTGTGTGTCAAGTTGGCAAGGGACTGATTCTGCTGGTTAGTTTTATGTCATTTGGGGGAAGGGACTCTCAGTTGGGAAAATGCTTCTCTGAGATTCGCCTATAAGCAAGTCTTTAGAGAATTTCCTTGGTTAATGATTGAGATTGATGTGGATGGACCTAGCTCACTGAGAGTGGTGTCAGCCCTGGACAGGAGTTCCTGCATGGTAGAAAGCTGGCTGACCAACACAGAGAGCAAGCCAGTAAGGAGCGTTACTTCATAGCCTCTGCTTTAGTTCCTTCCTCCAGGTTCCGGTTCTGACCTCCTCAGTGACAGAGTGTGACCTGAGAGCTATAAGCTGAAACAGACCTTGGTCACGGTGTTTATCACAGTAATGGAAACCTAAGGCAGAGAATATAATTTCACTTTTTTTCCCTTAAGAATGTTTTTGTTTCATATCCCATAGACGGCCCTAAACTTTGTTACGCTTATTCTAAAATACATGAAATATTTGCTGTTTTTGCTGCAAGAAGTTGAAAGTTCTCCACCTATAAATATGTGTAATTATTGTATATAATACCCATACAACATACACAACATTGCAGTTATAGCTTCCTAGCATCCACAAAGCACTGGATTCACTCTCTGGTACCACAAAGGGGGAAGCGGGCATATTTATAAGTGAGGTACACCAACAGACTTTCTAGTTGCCCTACTGAGTTGGTGTCTCTGAAAAATATCATAAAAAGAACTTAGGAAGTTCAGTGTCTCAGAAAATGAAGACAGGGTTATTAGCTAGGTCTTCCCAAAAAGCCAGTGGAAAACCTAGAAGTGGGGAGAGGAGATTCTGGAGACAGTAAAAGGGGAGAGAGAAGAAAGGGACAGGCCAGGTCCCTGGGTGGTGGATTGAGGTCGGAGGTAACTATCCAGGGAAAGTCAGTCTGACATCCTTCTCCATAGGACTCTTCTACTGAACATGACAGCTCCGAGCAGGGCCTGTGTTGTTGTCTCTTTGCTCAGAAGTTTATCTGCCACAATTTTGCTCTTTTACAGATTTCCCTATTATATAACCCAGGCCAAAGATATCAAGTACAGCTCTTTTCTGTTTCTTTTCAGGATGAAATATGTCATTGACCCAAATTTCCTGAATAATTTCTAGTTGTTTGGGTGTCCACAGGATAACCCTGTTTTAGGGAACTGCTATCATGAACATTTTTTCCACAGCAGGTTTCTAAGGACTCTGTGAGCAATATAGAGCTTCTGAGCTGCCAGATCTATGGATCCACTGGACTACTTAGAACTCCCACTCTATCTCTGATATCAAATTCAGGGACTGTCAAGGTACAGGGGAATCACAGTAGGTTCCACAGTCTGAAGCCTCAGAATGTCCTCCCATCTTCAGTAACAGTGCCAACTACTCAGCCCAGGTCCTCAAGAAGAGCACATGGCTGTTACAGAACTGTGAGGTGGATCTCTTCCTCAGCTGGCACCCAGTGCGTCTCCACTCTTACATCACAGGGACTGTTCAAAAGAAGGAACGCAGACTAGCAAAGGTCAGTCCTATACTTTGCTCCCTGCCCCCCCAAAAAATCCACCCTGGAATTAATATTGATTCCCAGTTTGACAGTATCTAGAATTACCCAGGACACAAATCTCTGGGCATAGCTTTGAGGGATTATCTACATTAGGTGAATTAAGGTAGAAAGATCTACCTTAAAAGCATGTGGCACTATTCTATAGGCTTGGGTCCTAGACTGCATAAAGAGAAAGCTAGCTGAGCAGAAGAATTAATCTCTTTGCTTCTTGACTTTGAAACAGGACCAGCTGCCACAAGGTCCTGCCACAGGACTTCCTCACACACCTGTAAGCCAAAACATCTACATTTCTCGTAAGACACTTCTGTCATGGTATTTTATCACAGCAATAGGAAAAGTGACAACATGTAAGTAAGGGTTACATATGTAAAACAGAAAGATGAGAGACCTTTTGCTAAGGTACAGAATTATCGTTCAGTAAAATCTATATGAGGTGAGTGAATTCTTGGAACATCAGGGCATCTATTCACAATACAATAATGATAAACATGGATAAAATAGGCAGTAGAAGAGGAAGCATAAGAGCACAGAAGGGATTTTCTTAAGTATCAATGTCTACAAATTCATCTTTTGCTGCCATCCTCAGCCTCCAGATTCTACAGAATGAGGAGGTCTATAGTCTTACCTTTTTAATCCAGCCGTTTTCTTTTGACTGACTGAAGATTCTTCTTACTGTTTCTTTAACCTGTTCATCTGTACCTTCTTCTTCTTCTTTTGCAAGGGAGCAACATTCTTGGTACAGTTTGAATTTAAAATGCTTTAGTTTATGATAAATTTTGGTGCGATCAGCACAAATTCTGCCAACAATAAACACCTACATTGAGAAATAAATGTCTCAAATATGAAGTCTCAAATAAATAAATTATCTCAAACATGAAGTAAATAAATCTATGCATAGCACTTCTAATTTTCAGATTTCTTTTAATGGTAGAACCTAAAACATGCACTTTTAATTTTATTTAAATGTTTATATAAATGGTTCCTTTATCTTATCTATACAAGCAGTCAACAGAAACTGTACCCTACTATGCTCCTAGATTTGGGCAGGGGCTAGAGGTTAAGTGAGGACATAATGCCTGTGTTAGGGAGTTTAATGCCTTAGAGGAAAGTTGATTATAAAATACTATGCCAAACGTGCTCAGGAGGCTACCAAGATATCAGTCCATGTTTCTTTCTGTGTGTGTGCATGTGTATATGAAGGCTAGAGGGCAATCTCGGGAGTCATTCTTTTGAGGCAGCATTTCTCACTGGCTTGGAGCTTTCCAAATAGGTGGAGCACTCCAGAGCTTAAATTTGTTTGTTTGTTTGTTTGTTTAGTGGGTGCTAGGCTTGAATGTCCTCATGCTTGTCATCTACTAGATGAACCCTAGCCTCTTGTAGTTCCGAAAACAATTATCTGAATTTGTGAAGAGAGAGAGAGAGAGAGAGAGAGAGAGAGAGAGAGAAATTGCCTTTAAGGCAGAAAGACAGGCACACACGCAAAATCAGGAGAAGGCATGCAGAGCATGGCATGCACACACTTTCTGTGTTTAAAATGCCCAGAATATGGTAAATCGTAAGTATAAGCAACAACTAAAAGTGCAGACTCTTACACCAAAGTTAAGCATTGTTAGTTGTTTCCTAAACAATCCCCAAATGGAAAATGCAGATGTTCTCTGTGTGTATACATTTGGCTTTACTTCATGAGTCTCATGTAAGTAAGTTAGATTAGTATTTTATTGTCTGCTTTCATTATATGAACTTCTAGCACTCTATGATTGTGCAATCGGTCAACCAGACCACCTCTCTTTCATGTTTTGATGGTTATGGTCTGTTATACAACTAAAACAGGAAGCCAATATCACCCTACTGATAAAAAGATCTTATTTTACACTATTTTCACTTTTTGTAGAAAATTCTCCAAAACACGATCCAAACATCATAACATGATTATATCATATAAAAACCTGAAGGCACAAATGTCCTAACTTGAGCATTTGGCTCTATGCTCAAGTGTACAAATTTAGCTATATAATTTTTAACAGTCATTTGTGTGGCTTCTGTGTGAAGCCAAATGCACAGGAATACAGAGAAGAGATGCTGTGAAGGTAAGGCCAGGAGTATGTTGCCAAACAGGGATTCAAGTTCTATAATGACGAGCAGACAGCAGGTACATTTGATGCATGGTATAGTGAAGCACTCTGGACATTGCACCATGTCCTATGACTTTTGTTTGTTTTTTGCTTTTGGTTTTTTGAGACAGGTTTTCTCTGTGAAGCTCTGGCTATTCTGCAACTCACTGTGTAGTCCAGGCCAGCCTCAAACTCAGAGATTCACCTGCCTCTGCCTCCAGAGTGCTGAGATTAGAGGTTTGTGTCACCATGCCTGGCCTGTGGCTTCTTCTGGAGAGACATGAACAAGCATTATTCACCCCAGATATGGCATTCAAAAACAGACCAATTCCACTTAAGTCCAACCTAGTGGTTTACCAAGTTTACAGGAGTACGGTGGAGCAAAGGCAAGCGCAAAATAGAGAAGCCCACCCCAGCACAGGTGACAGCTCACTCACAAGAACTGCATTCCTGGAACTCCCTGCACAATGTGCAGTCAACTCAACCACCAATCCATCACTCCACTGCCCTTTCCTCCCGCTCTGGCAACTGTTTCTGCTTATATAGCTTGGGGAAATGGTCTTGTGAGCATTAAGTTTCTTTCATTTCCTGAGTTTGATAAGACTTGCTTTTTTTTTCTAACATAACATTGCGGTAACTTAACCACCCACTTCACTCTGTGAAGGTGGTAACTCCATCTTCCATCAACACATATCCTTTCTTTCAAATAAGCTAATCTTTGTAAGTCAGGCAAAAGAAAATTATCAACAAACAATTACTGTTTAACCACACTCTCACGAAGAACCTGGTTAGTGCTAGGCTTTCAGCTTTATGCACAATCATGAAGCAGAGACTGTGGTGTCCAGACAAAGTAGGGTGGTGGGTGGAGGTGTGCACAGTTTCTTTAAGTCCCGGAATGTAAGCACATTTGTTTTTCCTTTATTTGCATACATTGACACAGTGGATCAATAGTCTAGAAAATAACTTTAGTAAATTAAAGTGATAAACCTTGACTTCCATTTTTTAAGGAAAGTATTAAATTCTATCCCAAAATAAAAAAAAAGTGTTTTAGTGGTTTTCTTAAACTAGTCTTGTGATATGTTTATTTACAAGTTAATTAGAAAATAATGAGTTTATTTTTCAAAATAAAAATTTACTGAAGAGCCGGGCAGTGGTGTTGCACACCTTTAATCCCAGCACTCAGGAGGCAGAGGCAGGAGGATCTCTATTAGTTTGAGGCCAGCCTAGTCTACAAAAGCTAGTTCCAGGACAGGGTCCAAAGCTACAGAAAAATCCAATATTGAAATAAACAAAACAGACAAACAAAAAAATGAAGATTTAGCAACAACTTTAGGTCTCTCTCCTCCCAAAACATATATCCTCTAAAGATACACAGAGTCACTAGAGGGAGTTTCAAAGAATTTACAAATGCAGCCTTCTTACAAAGTAAGATTAAAAACACAAACAGAATCTATATTTTATGAGTTCCCACTCTTTTCTATTAATTACTAATTTTTTAAAAATTTTCCTTTTTTTTCTTCCTTTTTTGAGACAAGGTTTCTTTATGCAGCCCTGTCTATACTGGAACTAGTTCTATAGACCAGGCTGGCCTATTCCTGCTTCTTTTTGTCCCCTGCCATGAGTGCTTGGATTAAAGGTTTATACCACCAAGCCTAGCAATTAATTGTTCTTGAAGCTTCTCTATGTCCAAATTTAACAGCAACTTAATTGGATAAATATTTGCTCTAGATAGATACTGGCATGCCAGACAAAATCTAAATTGTCTCTTTGTAGGATGAACAGCCATCTTCAATTACTTACCTATAAACTACTAATTTGAATACACTCTGACATGAGGTTTTGACCTGGGTCATATTCTTCTTTGGACTTAGGGGCAGCACCTGTTCCTCTTACCAAGTGACATCTTCACCACTCTTATCCTGTTCACCCCAGCTTTTCAACATGACTCACAGAAATTGAGAATATGCACTGATTCTATCTCAATGAATTAGGGGACAACGTGCTATATAAGACATTTTCACTTTGAAAATTACACCCTGGGGTGAGGGTGCTTAGTTACCAAGCTGAGGCCCTAGGTTTAGTATTAGAGGCATACTAATAGAAAGAAAGAAAATCTAATGTACCTCCTTTCCTTGTATTCTTTTCTTTGTAGTGGTTTCTCTGTTTGTGAGAACTACCTAGAAGACATGGTATGAAGCCTAAATAGTCTAAATATCAAAGGCAGAAAACATTAAACGATACCTGCTTGTCGTGAGACATGAAGTCATCTGTCTCCATTGTCCTGGTGTTGTATAACTTTCCTGAGAGATGCACTGAATATTTACAGTAGCGACGCAGGCCACAAGCCTGGCAGGAGCAGTTCTCAGGGTTCTTCATGTGGATATGTAAGTTAGAGTAGCTTTCAACTCGCTCCTGACAAAAGTTAGAAATAATGAAGACTAAGTCATATATGAATATATCCAAATTATAACATATTTTGGAAACCAGTGGGAAGAAATATAAGAATAAAACACATAGAATTTCTTACTTTAAGAAGGTACTTTTAAATTGAAAAATGAATTATTAATCTTGGCTATAAAAAACAGATGAGAAAACAACTTTGTCTATCTCTTTACTTACAAATTACTAGTAAGTAGTGTTTCCAATAGGCTTTAACTTACGTTTCCCCAGTCTCTTCTATAATTGGCACCAATGAGATATTAAGTAGGAAAATAAGCAATAGAAATTGAGATGAACTCATTAAAGCTAGTAAGAATTTGAAAAAAGCTACATTCATTCTACAATGCATGAGTCAAATCATATTTTCCTCAAAACATTCCAGAAATACCTTAATCCTCCTGTAGTCACCTGCTTTGTCTTGTCAAATTAATCACCTTGCAATTAATAAGTAATTAATAATTCCATGTCCAGTACTGATGGACCATCTAGTGGCTGGATTATCAATGAATAAACACTAGTCTGCATAACCAACTGTATTAGTGATGATGTTACTGTACCTGAGTGATTGTGCTAGATAGTCCTGTTCTATTAGCAGTATATTTTGATACTGCGCTTGAATGAACACACTAAGAACATTGCTAGCATGCTTACTAATCCCCATTCATCCCCTACACCAGAAGGTACCTTTGCTATACTGTAGAATGAATGTAGCTTTTTTCAAAGAGACTGGGGAAACATACGTTAAAGCCTATTAGAAACACTACTTATTAGTAATTTGTAAGTAAAGAGATAGACAAAACTGTTTTCTCTTGTCTGTTTTTTTTATTTTTATTTTTATAGCCAAGGTACTGGAAGGTACCTTTCGTACTGTGTGACCTGCAACACTGCTCTGATTTACCTGTAGTATTCTCCACACCTCACAACATATCACTAAAGACCTAGTTCCAGAGCAGCTCTCTTTGCGTCCTGTGTCTGTGGTGCTTTGGCAGCACAGTGAGATGAAAGCTCAAACAGCTTTGTTTTCTGAGGGACTAGTGTGAACAGAATGCACTCCACATGTATGTGACATACACATCTTTCCGGGTTAAACCCGTGACTTTTCTTCATGTGTAGACTTTTCTTCAGTATAACTCAGTGTACCCTAAGACCTTACTCAATCATCTGTCTCATAATTCTGTGCATCTTATTATTTCATTATGGAGTTTCTAAATCCATTATGGGATTTCTACATCCTGGCAGTGTGGCAAAGCATACTGTCCTGTGAAATTACTAGCCGAGGAACACTGCTTCCTCTGACTATACTTCCCTCATTGTAAAATAGAGGAGAGAATAGTTCCTTGCTTTTTGACTTACTTTTAAGATTAAGAAAATATATTTCACATGTAAATCATTTGTCAAAGGCTAATCTTTAAAATTGTAACATTTTTCTTTGTATTAAAGAAAATAATAACAGTTATTTTGTGTATTTTACCTAAATAAATACATATTTCACTTAAAAGTAGATGAGTATTTTTTTTTACATCTGAGGAATAAACTGGGGATTCAGAGGTATATAAAAATCTACAAATAATAAGGTATTCATGGTAAATCTAAATTCAACCTATCCTTAAACTTGAAATCTTATAATTTGTAAGTCAATGACTGTCCCTCAAACTGAACCATTTTCTATTACCAGGATTACTTCAGGCTGAAGAGTTCTTGATGAAACTAAGTTTTTGAAGTAAATGAGCATAGAAATTGAATTACGTGCTAGGGAGATTTTAAGGAATTTGGATGCTTATTATCTATCATTTTGGTCCTCTTATTAACCATTAGAAAAGAGAATGTCAGCAGTAGGGGTACCTTTACATATCCCACACATTACATCTACTGCTGTTAGAGATACTAAAATACAAATCTGGAAAGTAACAAAGAATCCAATAATTCTTATGTTAAAAAGTCAAATCCCCAAACTGCTAGAATTATAAAATCTCAAATTAGAGAATATGCCAAGCATGATGTAGGTCAATATTTTCCATACTGTCTTATGGAAATCAAACATCCTAAGAGGGGCCTGAATCGATAGCTCCTTTAAAACTGTGTTTTCACATAAGCCTGATGATCTGAGTTTGATCCCAGAAACGCACAGCTGAAGGTTGCCCTCTTCCTATAGTGGACTGTGGCATGGATGTGCCCTCATCCACACACGAAAAACATACACACACACACATACATACATACACACACACACACACACACACATATTTGAAAACAGTAGAAGGAATAGCAGGTAACTCAAAAGAAGCAGCTTTGTAGAATCCACAACTTGAAAAATATGCTGTCTAACTGCCCTCCTTGAAGACCTGAGGTGTGGATTCATGGATTAGTGTTCAGACAAGTGCTCCAATACAGAAACAGTCTAAGTTAAACACTATGTTTTCAAACTTCTTTGTCTATGTGACTCTCTTCTCTGAAGAACTATAAGACAATCTCCTCATTTTAAAATAGGATAAGCCCTAGAGATGCTCTGAAATTATTTCAAACCATTTAATTATTGGAGGCATTAGTGTGAATATTTAAAACAGTAAAAGACTTGAGAAGAGATTAAAATATGTTATTATTTAACAAGGCAGAATGCCAACACTTCAGAAAATGGTTCCATCAGGATGGATACTGAAATCTTGAGAGGGTCACTGTCCCCATACTTTTACCATAGATTAAAAGGCAAACCATATACCTTATATTGCTCTTTCCATCGACTTCTAGAGAATAAACTCTCCAGACGGGGTTGAATAAAGCGGTTATCCAAATAATGAAGAGATGTCAACATATCTTTTGCATATAACTTCTTCCTTTTGCCAGCTGTGAGCAGATGACAATAAACAGTAGAACACTTGTAATACTGAATCAGTTGAACACTATGTACATGTTAGAGTTTTAGAAAGATGTCTGGCTAGTTGTAAATATTTTAAATTAGGAAATAATTAATAAAATAAACAGTTCATTTCATGGAAGCACAGGGGCAGAGCTTCTAACAGCCTCCTGTAAACATCAGACTTTTTAACTATATGCACCTGATAGCAGAAGGAACCGCAAGAAAAGGCTTGCACAGAACCTCTCACATTCCTGTAGCACTGATTTGCATTTGCATAAGCACTGGAGTACTGATCAACACACTGGAAAAGCCTTTTCTACTTTGTCTTCCCCTCATGCCCTCAGAGTGCACTACAGTCATTTGTTGACTAATATTTTGTTCTCAATTTATATGTATTTTGTCATGGCCTATGATGCTAGGCTTCATTTTTCTACTTTCTTCAGAAATTTATTTCCAAATGAACATAGCTAATAAATTTATCATATTGTATAGTCACTACAAATTTAAACACTATATCATGAATTAAAAGTCCTTACTTCCACTACTACCTCTTTTGAAGTCTTCCCCCCTCACTCCTGACTCATTGTACTATAATGACATTGGTCTTCCTAGTTATTGTTGAATGCTCTTAACTTTTACTGTAAACCCTAAGCATAAAACATGTATATATTACTGTTCTAATTGGTTTTGGCCAACTTGACACAAACCTCTCTAAATAAAAGGTGAGCTGTATAAGAAAGCAGGCTTAGCAAGCCAGTAAGCAGCACTCCTCCATGCCTTTGTTTCAGTTCCTGCCTCCAGGTCCCTAATTTGGCTTTTCTTAATGACCTAGGACCCAGTATATACAAGCCAAATAAACCCTTTACCCCAAGTTGCCCTTGGTTAGTATTTTATCATAGCAATCTAAAGCAGACTATAGAAGTAGAGTATTTCTGTGACAGAGCTGATCATGTTTTGAAAGGATTATGAATATATTTTCAACTTTGGGATGCATAAGCCACTGAGTACTCAGAGCTTAATGGGCCGTTCTACGGGAACCTGAAAGATAAGAAGGCTGAGAACAATGCAGAAATGGAGACCTGGTTTGTGAAGTTTCAGTCCAAGTACAGACTCTACTGAGGCCATCTGAATAATGCTTTGAATTAAGAATCTGTGGTGCTGGTCAGCTGGGTCTGAAGAGACCAGCATCACTGAGGTGTAATCTGAGAAGTGTTTCCTCAGGGTCAGCACACAGAAGGTGTGGTCCAAAGGGGGCCAAGAGTACCTTGTGTGGGTAGCCAAACTGGGTAATGTGCAAGACTCACACAGGTGGTACTAGTTTTAAACGCATGAAGGGTCATGGAGATCTGGTGAGGCTTGGCACCATGTGGCAGAATAAAGAGTCCCTGAAGAGAGCCCAGGAGAGGCTATTGGCAAAGGTACAGCCCTGTTACTGCAGAGTTCCCAGCATATTGGAGATGACAATACTATGGGATGGACCAGCAAGAACATCAAGTGTAGAGTAGAACAAGTCTGAGCTTAAGAGACAAGCTGTGTGTGTTGTGGATGGCTGTTCAACCATCTGGAGCCCAGAAGACTGTGAATGAGTCCTGGAAGTCTGACACTGAGCTTCACACTGATGGGTTTTGCTTTGATTTGGTTGTGAATATGCCCTTGTTTTTCCCTCTTGGAAAAAGAAACTATTTAACTTGTCTTTTGATTTTGACTATAAGAGTCCATGGTTGAGAGACTTTTGAGTTGCAGAGAGGCTTTAATCTTCAACAGAAACTTTTGATGTTAAAAAAAAAGTCTGAACTTGTCAGGTGGCGGTGGCATACACCTTTAATCCCAACACTCAAGAGGCAGAAGCAGGTGGATCTTTGAGTTCAAGGCCAGCCTGGTCTACAGAGTAAGTTCCAGCCCAGCCAAGGCTACACAGAGAAACCCAGTCTCAAGAATAAAAAGAAAAAGAAAGAAATGAAAAGACAATTTAATAGTTTAAATAGTGTTTGAATTGGTAAAGACTGGAGTTTTTATAATTTGGAATGTATTCTATATTGGATATTGATATAAATATGAGATATTGTAAATAAACAAGAAAGGAAGGATTATAATTTAATAGTAATGTATAGGTGTGTCAGACTGATAGAGATCAATTGTCCTGGTTGGTGTTTGTCAACTTGACACAAACTTAGACCATATGTTAGGAGAGGGAAACTCAATTGAAGAAATACTTCCATCAGACTAACTATAAGCAAATTTGTAGAGCATTTTCTTGGTTTATAAAGAAAGTGGGAAGGCCTAGTTCACTGTAGATAGTATCACCCCTGGGCAGGTAGTCCTGTGTTATACAAGAAAGCAGGCTAAGTAAGTCATGGGAAGGAATCAAGTAAGCAGCATTCTTCTATGTCCTTTGTTTTACTTCCTGCCTCCAAGTTCTTGCTTTAGCTTCCCTCAATGAACTGTGACCAAGTATACATAAGCCAAATAAACCTTTATTTCTTAAATTGCTTTTGATCAGTATTTTTTTATCACAGAAATATAAAGCAAACTAATACATTCACCTTATTCATGTTTCTGTTTAAAAGCTATTTTACTGTATTATTTGACCAATCTGTCCAATCTTCATATATATATATCTGTGCATATATATAAAACATATACATATCATATATACATGCATATATATTATAACAAATACATATATTATATTATAGTTTATCAATCTGTCCTAGATAGGTGTCAACTTGAGACACCTGGGAAGAGCAACTCTCAACTGAGATTCCTCTATAAGATGTGCCTAGGCAAATCTGTAGCACAATTTTGTAGTGACTGATGTGTGAGGAAACAGTCCATAGTAGGTGGTGCATCCGCTAGACAGGTAGTAGTCTCAGAGTGTCTAAGAAAGCAGACTGAAGAAGTTAGGGCCAGTAAGTCAATTCTTAGCACTCTTCCGTGGCTCTGCTTTAGCTTCTGACTCCAGGTTCCTGTCCTGACCCCTCAGTGATGCAGCGTGACCTGAGAATTGTGAGCTGAAACACAGTCTTTCTAATCCAAGTTGGTGTAGATTTCTTCTGTTTGTGTGTTGCTTTCATTTGTTGAATAAAGAGACTGCCTTGGCCCTTTGATAGGGCAACCCTTAAGAGGTTGGAGTAGACAGAACAGAATGCTGAAAAGAAGGGAGGTGTGGCAGACGCCATGCTTCTCCTGCCCAAGACTGACGCTGGTTAGACTCACACCGTTAAGCCACGACCTCGTGGTGAACACAGATTAATAGAAATGGGTTAATCAAGATGTGCGAGTTGGCCAATAAGGGACTAGAGCTAATGGGCCAAGCAGTGTTTAAATGAATACAGTTTCTGGGTAATTATTTCGGGGCTAAGCTAGCCAGGCAGTGGGACACAGCCTGCTCCTCCTACTACACAAGTTGCTTCTGATCATGGTGATTTACCTCAGCGATAGAAACCCTACCTAAGACACTCTCTCTTTCTCTGCCTCCCTTCCTTCTCCACTCTCTTTATCATCTATCAAATGGACATTAGCTTCTCTTCTTGTCCAACTATGCATTCTTTTATTTTCACAAGAAGTATACACTAATTTTATTTCACATATTATACTATCTAGTTGTTTGTTGATTAATTTCAAACCACGAAAGATACAAATCTGATGTATTCCTTACCTTTTATGGTTTGAAATTACCATATCACCAAACCTCAAATAATGCTTGGACCATAGATGGCATTCAAGAAATATTTGTTCTGTAGCTTATAAATAAAATCTTACTAAGGCACTCACAGATATTCAGTATGATGAAATGCCTATAAAATGTCAGATTCTATGTTGGGGATATGTGTATATATTAAAAGTTTAATTTCTCATATTCTGGTAAGGCAAGAAAACAGATACATTTTCAACACAATGCAAGGATTTGCATATGTGGATATAGTCATACTCAGAATGAGAGGGGCACAGATGAGGTAAGGAAAAATGTTCATAGTTTTCACAACAGAAATATTTTAGGGGTATATGTTCTATATTCTCAAATGCACTGCAGAATCTTTGAGAGCAAGGACTTGCCAATACTTACCATCTATATATCTCAAACATTATTAACGAGCCTCTTATGTGAATGCACTTACAGTGTAGATTATTCCAGAAGGAACAACTGGCAAGATTTAAGAATGGTTTGCCTTGGCTTTGTTTCATCTAATTTCAAAAGCTGTTTGGGAAAACTTTAAAAAAGAAAAATGTTCCAGTGATACTATTAACTTACCATACAACGTTTCCAGAAAAGATCCATCGAAAGCATTGATCAGAAGAGCCTTCACAACTGTTTCAAAGTGAGTATAGTGGTTGCTGAAAGAATCTGAAATTAAAGTAATTATTAGGATATAACAGGCAAAACTACTCTGTGACTGCAACAGGCCCCCTTCCAATGCTAGGAAACTGGTTACCACAAGTCCTACAAAGTTTATTCACCCTGTATCTGCTTTTGTGGCTTGGGGCAATAAAAAATGCCTATTTTCCAAATTTTGTGGTGTCTAATCCAAAGTACGTAAATGGTATCTAAAATGGTCCCAGGCTAAGAAAAATTCTTCAGAGAATACTCAGAATTACACTGTGAAAAATCAAAATAATCCATGTCTACTTGAAACGATCAACCAGAGTGTAGGAAAAAGGCAAGAAAGCCTCCTGAATAGACTGTTTAATATGCTTTAGTCTATAATATGCTGCATACAACACAGCCCAGAAAACCACAACTCACAGAAACCTCAGTGGGCATAACAATTCCATCATCCCTACCCAGTCGCAGATGTAGGATTTTCCCACAGCATTTTAAAGAGCTGTGCCTCCTCTTTTCTATGCTACACACGTAGTGCCATTATAGTCTCTATAGCCTCAGACATGAGTTCATCATGGTGACAGGCCAGGTAGTGGTGCTGCTCTTGTTACCCTAGGGCTAGACTTTACTATGGGGTGTGGAAAAGTTCTCTAGCAAATCCTTTCTCCCATGATTCAAACGGCCATCAAAGGACACTTGCCCTGTTGGAGATGCTTGTGAACTACAACTGGAAATGTTGATGATATTTAGTTAGGGACTGAAGAAAAAAACAGGACATATTCTTAGAAATCATGAGTGGATTGGGGTTTTATTTCCAGTTGATAAAATGCATTGAACATGGAGAGGTTGTTGTACTTCTGTTTGCTAAAAAGGGCTGTGTAGGGTTTCTAGGCTTCATGGAAACTGCAGTCTCTATTCTTCCCAGGGAGGAGCTAAAGTTTAAATATCAACACAAGTAATTCGTACCGATCCTTAGACTTTAGAGAGCCTATCATTGAAAATTTCAAAAGCACCAGTTGTGTCATTAGAGGATAGAAGACTGTACACACACATGCACACACACGCACACATGCATGCATGCACACACGCACACATGAATCAGAAGCATCTAAAGGGAAAGTAAAATACAGTAATAGTTCCAAAGAATTTACCTCTGGCTAGACTTTCAATTCTGGTACAAAATAAAGCTGGCATATAATTTTGAGTTAAAAATTCATCCAAATACCATCTAACACTTTTCAAACTATATTAAGGGAAAGCTCTTCTGGGGGATTATTTACAGACATGTTGGGAAAAAAGTTAAACCCAACCCCTTTGGGATAAAGTTCAACCAGTAAGAAAATGCAATAGATTTTTTTCTCTAAATCTTACTGAACATGTTAGTGTTGAATGTGCTAACGATCAGTGTTACTCATCTACCATAGAATTCCTAGAGCTGCAGTTCTATTTCAAAGTCCCTGGAAATTCTCCTTCAGGAGCAGGAGGGAAGGACAGAGATCAGCATTGCTTGGGTGTTTTAATCTTAACCACAGTATCTTATTCCTAGGTATGCTCATCAAAATCTCCTTACAAAGAAGTTTCTGGTTTCACCATATTTGAGTGAATGGTGGGCAGTGCTCGAATAATCTTTCTAGCATTTCCAACTGCAAACTAACACAACTGAGAAGGAAATAACGGCATCACCTGGAGCTCTTATGTGCACTGCCTATTTCTAAAGGGCTAATCAAGGAGATGTTGCCTTGGTGTGGTTTTAGTTGAGAAAACTGAAGAGACGACGAAAAGGTTCTTAAGATCATATAGCTACGTGTCGGAGGCTGAGTACCAAGCAGTCTCCTCCAGACTTTGTGTTCACATACCCTGCATAGGTACTAGAGTTGGTATTAGCTTTCAGACACAGAATTGGATTGAGAATTGGAGACTATAAAATTCAAATTTCTTACCTAGTAGGGAAAATGACAACAAAAATCCCCAAGATCACAAGTAAACAGAAAAAAAGGCTTGCAGCAAGGTTTGGAGCTCAGGCTTCCTTCAGAACTAGTTCTAATCCTATATTGGATAAATGTCTGTGGAATATTCTTGGAGATTTACTTAAAAATCCCCCCCATGATCGTCTTGTTTGGCAACAGTGGGGTTTGCATTCAGGGTCTCCTGGATGCTATGCATGTACTTCATGATCATTTCAATCAGAAAAGGATAAAGAAGTCAAATGTCTTATTGTGCATGATTTTACTTTTCTAAGGTAGCAATCATTTTACCCAGGTTCCACTTGATCTCTAAGTATCTTGTTACTTTCCTGCACCCCTGAGCTCCACATATGCTAAGAATTTGTTTCAAACCCTTCCTAGTGATCTGGATGTTTCCTGCATGACAGTTCTGCCCTGTTTTACTTATTTCAACAGAATGAGAACATTTATATCTTGTAGTGAAAACTCCTTTTGCTTACTACTTTTTCATAGTGCACTTTATTCATATGCACTTGTTCTTCTAAGTGAGGTTCAGGAGAAGACTTCTGGTGGTGTGCAATACTTTCAGATCATGCTTGTCTCTCCACTTGTTTCTCTTGGTATTTCATAGTAAGTGTGTTTTTCTAACTGCAAAGCCAGCCCTGATTTTATAATTGGGCTTAGAAGTTTCATTTTATTGTCAGTGTGGAAGGAATTTTCCTTAATCATATCTTTTAACTATTTATAGACTAGAAGGAACTAATTGAGCTTTGTATATCCACTATTATTTTGGCTACTTTTTCTGAGATCCTCTACTAATTTCAAAATAGCTTCTCTTGGATATCTGTGGGAGATGAGCCTCCAAGAATACCACAGAGCTGGAGATGGGTATTGTTAAGGGGTTCTGATGACATTATTTCTGCTTTCTCTTCCAAACCAAGAGAAAGCTTATAGTACTCCTCCAGAAAGAAGTGAAAAGGCATTCAACATGCTGACATGTTGTCTCATGGAATGAAAGCATACACATAGCATGAGAGGTAGAGACAGACGAGAAAAATTCCCTTTGCAACAGTTCCTCTCTATCCTCCACAGACTCAGGGAGACAGAGTGTGGGTAGAAAGCTATGGAAAGAAATTCAAAATATACTCCTGCTCTTAAAATAGTCATATTATTTCTCTTAACTTCTGTATAACTGGTTAAGTTAGAAACAGTGATTGTGGTTATATGCACACATATAAACATGTTATCATCCTAGGTGCAAATGCTTTTTTTCCATTACCAATTTCTTTTATCTTACCTCACAATAAATTCATCCTAAGCAGAATATATTTTCCTCAACATGAATAATTGAGCTAGTTCAGTTTGAATTGTTTTTGTTCTTTTCTATAATCAAAATAAATGAATGAGATGTGTCCCTGTGAAGGCCAAAGTCAGAACTGAGGATTGGTTGACCATCAGCCAACTAGAGTCTCACCTATCTTCTTTATAGTCTCTGACTTGTTTTGACAGAGCAGAGGATATAGCAAGTGTCCACTGAGTCCAAGGGGGAAAACAGTAACAGGAAGCAGAATAACGTGAAAATTCCTTAACTACACCTCAGCTGGGCTGGGGACTGAGATGAAAGCCCTGCTTACAGCCCCATCACACAAACAAGCACACTGCTGTTAATCAGACACCATCTGTAGTTCTATTTGTTTTAACATCTTAAAGGACTGCTCAAGTACATCTGAAACAGAAAACATTCCTGTCCTCTTCGTTTCTAGTGTTTCATTATAAATGATGGTTCTCACTTGAAAATATGGTCATGTAAAGAACAAATATCCTATTAGTAACTTAAAAATCTCACTTAAAAAAATATGCACATTGAATCCAATCAAATATTGCTTCTAGGCTCACTTTTTGCTGCACTTACAGCAATTGCTAGGTGGCAACTAAGCTGATTATTTTCTTAGTCTAGTGTCCAGTGTTCTGATGGCACAGTGCTTGGCTGACATGTACTCTTTTCACCTCCACTACTCAGTTTGTTTGAACATATGATAGCGAGTGCGAAAAGGATAATGCAATACTCACTATTCATCTGACAGTGTTTTCCTGTTCCTTCTATTGTGGACAGTATTTCTGACATGTGAACTATGCAGGTCTGATATGCGATGGATAAATACCTGCCATCCAACTGCCTTCCGTATCTCAGAATATAGACACATATCTACAGGGTTGATGGAACAGAGGAAGACAATCTGTCATGTTCTGCCATGAAGAAGGAAATGAGTTGTCCTGAAGTGGTATATGGTATAGATGTACCTCTTGGCCAAATGGCAGTTGATGAGGAAATGACAAATGTCTTTCTACTGTTCCCAATCATTAATGAATGACACCTACAACCTTTTTTTTTTTT
>LOEQ01002451.1:281427-292361 GCA_001685075.1 Bramus lutescens | reverse complement strand
GGCATGGGCCACCATTGGTGACTGGTGGCCAATTTTGATTTTCAGCCATATATTGAATGTAGAGTTAGGAGAAGCTTCTCCTGAGTTGCACTTCACATGAATTCTTGTAGAAGTTGGCAGAATGAATCTGCCACTTCAGTTATAATGTAACACAAGCCACAGAGGGGTATTCTCTGCTTATCATATAGGCTATTGTCTTAATGGAAAAAAATTTGAATTTATAAGAATTAAATTGCAGCAACCTTTAGAACTTAATTCCTTGACTAATCAAAAATTGCTTAAATTTTGTCAACTTCACTGGACATAAAATTGTAAATTAAAACTATTAATAATAATATACTCTCAACTTTTATTGGCTCTGATATTTACAAAAGCTCTAGTCATGATTGGCATTTATTGCAGTCCATAAAATCTAGGAATATTCTGACATTATGTTTATTTTAATCACCCACTCAACTGAAATGCCACAAAGCCTTAAACACTAGAAGAGGTAGCTAAGGACTGCAATCCTTGAAACTCTGGAGATCCAAAATAGGATGATTACCGTTGGTTTAAAATCAAGCAGGGCTACACAGTGAGTTCAGTATAGCCTAGGTGACAGTGTAACTTCCTATCTTAATTGAAATAAAGAATGAAAAACAAATGAGTAAGAATACAAGAGAGAAGGTAGCCAATTGACTAGCCTTTTCTTCCAGCAGTCAGATGCTTATTTTATTGGGGTTTACTTTTACATATACTAAAAAATTCTTTTTGATGTCCAGTTCTGATAATGTATGAAATTATCTCACCATCCTAACAACAGCTCAACTCCTTGACAATATCTCAGTTTTCTACTTACTGAATTAGAGATGTCTAAAAGATACTCAGATAAACATATCCACTGAGTTGATGAAAATTTGGACCTTTGCCTCAGGAGAAATCTTGTCTGAAGTCAAATATTTGGGAACTTTTGTCTATATACTGGCCTAAAGTGAGGGGAAATTGCCCTAAGTACAAGCAAAATGAAGACACTTGATGATGAAATCCTGGGATCTACAAAAGCTGAATGACAAATGGGAGACTAGTGTAACATTAGGAGAGGCAGGACAGAGCGGTAGTGCAGAAGCTACAAAAGAGATATATTCAAGAAGTGAGAGAGGCCAGTGGCAAAGCACAAAGCAACACTGGGTTAACACAAACAAAGAATATGTTAGTGAACAGAGGTTATCCAGAGCCCGTGTTTATCAGGAGCTTCTGCACTTCCACAGTAAACAGGAGAAACAAGAGTTAGAATAGTGACTCATAGAACATGTCAACTCAAGAAAGGAAGAACAAGAATATTACTAGTCAAGAAACACAACTTGGTGAGTAAGACTACTCCAACTATAGGAAGATACAAAATAATTACATAGAAAGTGAAACACAAACTCTTGAGGCAGAGATATTTAATATTAAAAGTAAACACAAAGCTCCCTGTAATTTATTCAAGTGGGATACAGTCTTATGTCCACAGAAAATCCTGAAAACAAATGTTTATATTAGCTTTATTCATAATTGCCAAAACATGGAAGCAACCAAGATGATTTGCAACAGGTGAGTGCATCTACTGTGGCAAATCCATACAATGCATTTCTTCTACTCAGGAACAAAACTAGGTGAGCTATGGCAACTGGGTTAGCCATGGGGAAATACTCAAGACACACAGTTAGGTGAAGAGACCATGGGGAAAGTTACATGTGCTGTTCTTAACTGTGTGACATTCTGAAGGTTTTAAAACTATGGAAACAAAAACAAATATATTGGTGGAAATGTACACTTACTACTTTTCACATAGCTATAATTAAATACCAGACAAGTAGTAACCCATGGAAGGAAAGATTTATTTTGGCTAATTATTTCAGGGTACAGACCATGGCAGCAAGAACAGCTTACAGTTGCATCAGCAGAGGCATGAGACTGCTTATATCACAGTGAAGCACTGAAGAGAAAATGAGAGTGAGAAAGTGTGTGACAGAAGCCAGAAGCAGGGCTTGAGCTGTGATTCCTAAGGTCTGATCCTTGGAAACACACTTCTTCCAACATGTCCCATCATCTAAAGTTTTCTCAACTTCCCAGTGTCACTGCAGCAAGTAAGTATTCAAATACACAAGTGTGTGGAGAACAGTAAACCACAACATGAATAATTTAGGGCACTCGAACTATGCTGATGGGTGCGTCATTAGACAGTTGTCAAAATGCATGAAAGGTACAAGACAAAGAGAGGGCTCTAATGTGAACTATGAATTAGTGATAATGGATCAATATAGGCTCATCAACTGTAATAGAGGTATCAAAGTGGTCTAAGGGGTCAGTAATAGAGAAACTGCGCGGGTGTGGGAGTACACGGGAACTCTAATTTCCATTGACAATTCTCTAATTCCCAAACTGCCATTAAAATAAAGTAAGCAGAGAGGAGTGGGCAGGGAAGGAATTAGTAGTAGTTTACACATACTGGATTTGCACATATCTAACACAGTCTAGATAAGGAAACCATTACGATGGTATGTCTCTTAATTAAGTATTCTTTTGATGCAAATGCCCAAGTGGCAAGTGAACAAGTACTGTTGTTATTAGAAAGTTAGAGATTAACTTGGAAATGTCTTGTTTTTTCCCTTAATTTGTTAAGTTTCTTGAAATATGAATCATTCTCTTTTTTTGTTGTTGTTGTTGTTGGTTTATGTGAGGCAGGTTTCTTTGTAGCTTTGGAGCCTGTCCTGGAACTAGCTCTGTATACCAGGTTGGCCTCGAACTGACAGAGATCCACTGGCCTCTGCCTCTCAAGTGCTGGGATTAAAGGCATATGCCATCACCACTCGGCATGAATCATTCTTCAACCTACTGTATCATTACAAATTGTGGACTATAAGTCAAACTGCCATTACTTAATTTTAGTAAATATGACTCTCCTAAGATAATATTTAGGAAGAATGTATTCTTTAATATATGAACCTGTTTCTATGAACTGTAAATCATCACGAAAACAATCCTTGAATTTATGTAAAATTATAGGGATCTGATATGTATATTTAAATGTACTCCACGTTTTCAAATTTTCTTATTTAAAATTATATTAATTACATACACACAGAAAAAGAAAATTTCCTATTTTGAGTAGGCTTCATTGTGTGAAGATTCAAAAAGCTTGATAAAAACCAGCTTTAGATAAAAGCCAGTTTTAGAGTAAGTATACTGTCCATCGTCTATTAAAGATACAGTAAGAGCCACACAATTATCGATACTAAAGCAGTATATTTTTCTAACATTTTCACTGATGGTGCAAAAGTACAACTGGCAAAACAGCTACCCCTTCACAAAAAGCACAGCACTGGCACCGGACGACAGTGATGACAGTCACCGCAGGGAGGCACAGCGATAAACACTATCCTTTTAGGAATACCCTTGATGTCATTAATCTTTACTGTAATGAACAAGTCTTTTAGTACCCTATAGAATGCACTTATACTACATACCAAAACAGAATGGTGGTTCTGAGGAGAAATCTCTCATGCAGCCACCATAACTGGGGCAAAGCTTCATCTGTCATGAAACAACCACTTTCACTTGAAAGAAAAATGACAAACTACATATTCAATTTTTGTCAAATGTTTTCTCAAAAAAGAACAATATGAGCCTGTCACTGTAAGTACAATTTGCTATGTTTGTTGCCAATAAGTAAAGCCAAGTTTTTAAGTAAAAATCACAATTCTGAAAAACTTGCAATCAGTAACTGTGCATGTGATAGCTTCTAAATATTATAGGAATATTCTGATGAAACCAAGGTATCAACAGATATTGATAAAAAACACGGTGATACATGTGAAGATATGAAGTATCTATATAACCCAACAAACCAGTATTTTCCAAATGACCAACGTCCTGTTATAAAATCATGCATGGATTAAATAGTCAATAAAATGCAAGATTGCCAATGGCTATGAGTATTAAAAATCCATTTACATGGTTTCAGTTTCCACATTACAACTATCCTTCAGAGAAGTATCATGTGTTGGATTTTTGTGTATTAACTTTATCTGATGGGAATATACACAATTATTTTGGAAATACTACAAAAATGTTCTTCCTATTTTCAGCTATATATCAGTGGCAAACTGTTTCATGTACTTCAACAAAACACACTATAGCAGATTGACAGCAACTCAGATATAAGAATCCAGCTGCCTTTTAGTAAGATCACATTAAATATATCTAACGGGGCAAGAGAGGTAGTTAAGTGGTTATAAAAGTTTACTAGTCCTGCAGAGGATTGGGTCCAGCTCCCAGCACCCACATCAGGAGATTTACAACTGCCTTTAAATTTAATGCCAGGGAACCCAGTGCCCTTTGCTTCGGCGGGGACATATGTGCATGCATGCCTATTGTGCACATAAACTCACCTAGGCACACACATACAAATTTAGAAAGACATCTTCAAAGTGATTTCAAAGAACAGAATAATGCCAGTCTCCTATTTTGGAAAATAGCTATTTTCTATACAATGTTTTGTCAATATAGTATATTTTCTAATGTTATTTTTAATAAGTGTGTTTTTGATTGTATTTACAGGGATAAATACTGACAAAGTTAGCCTGATGAAAACAGATGGCTGTTTGCTGGGGTCCATAGTATTTAAGACGGCAATGAATTCTTGAAACCAATGGAAGAAATTTTTACTGTCAAATTTAAAATATCCAAACATAAACTCACAGCTCTTAACCAATGATTCAGAAGATGATATTAATAGGCTTTGATGATTTATATAATGATGTGAAAAAGACACAATTGTCTTCATATTTAACTTACAAAGTGAATTCTGTTTTACTAATTTCAGTTGTGATGTAGTCAAACTTTCTCCTTGTTGACTTTTACTCTCTTCATCTCCTTCCTCATCTTGCACTACAAAACCATCAATCATATAGCCATCTTCATTTCCTTCTCTGTAAGCATTCTCATCCACATCTTCATCAGTACTTGAACAAGATTCCTTTTCAGAGTCCTAATTAAATGAAAATAAATGCTTCAGTAAATATTATGGCTTTAAAAAAGCCAGGATAGGTATACACTTAAATCTGAAGGCAAAAAAAGATCCATATAATTAAACACATATTTTATGGCTAAATATTGAGCTTTTGAAATTGAAGAACTGTACACTTTGGTAATGTAAAATGTTTAAAATAAACATTAAGAATATGAGTAATTAAAAATGGGAAAGTCCATACAGAACAACAGTCTTTCAATATTTTTAAAAGAGAGTGAGGCTCACAATAAATTATTATTACTAAATATAATAGTACAATATTCAAAGATGTTTATTTAAAAATTCTAACATTGGAAAAAGAATAGATTCTGTACTTTAATATCTGTAAAAAAAAACAACTAAATGACTTTCAAGTAAAACTTTAACAACAATAAACCAACAAAATAAAACACACCTCAAAATCTCTACCACTATTGCGTCTCTGTCTCTGGCGTGATCTTTCTGAGAGTTCCTTTAGCTTCTGGTGGTGTTCTCGCTTTTGAGCAGCTAATGATTTTTCAGGGGTTTCTCCTTCCATCTCCAATGAAGAACACTCGTCTTCGACCACCCTGCGTGGACGTTTAGGACCTGCTTTCCTACTGAGGATGTCACTGTCATCACTCTCATTGCTGTCATACATCACAGAAGAAAGCCTCTTTCTCTTTCCTGGCTTGATGCATTCATCTTCCACATCCTCCTCTGTGACTTGTTTGGTGTGCTTGCTGGCATCACCCTCCTCTTGACCTGGGTGATTTTCATCATCTGGCAAGTCATTATGCTCAGTTTTGATAATTTTTTCTTCCTCTGTTGAACTGTTGTCAGTATTTCTAAGAGGCTTACTGCTGTTTCCCACACTTTCAACTTTGATTAATTTAAGCTCTGTTTCCTTCTCTGGTATTTCATTAATACCAGGCTTCTTGCTACTCTCAAGCTCTTCATCACTATCAATCCTTTCACCACTCCCAAGCTCTTCTTCACTATCAAGTTCAAGTTCCTCATCACTATCAAGCTCTTCATCACTATCAAATAACTGTGAGATACTTCTTTTAGTCCGACGCCAATCAACTCGAGATTTTTGCTCAGGTACTTGGGTTTTAGAATTTCTCCTTGTTTCATGTTTTCTAACATGTACCATTTTCACTTAAGCGTCTACAAAATGAAGTTATTAGGAACATAATAATGACAACCATATTATAGCAATGAAAACACAGCACACATCAATTTAGCTTCATTAAATGGCTCACAAAGGCAAATCAGCTGAGATATTTTAGCAAAAAAAAACACAGAACAGCCAATGTACAAATAATTCATGAAATAACTATTTTTGAACACATATTCTTAATTATGCTATATGTTGTGCTGAAAAAATACACAGGAAAATCATACTCCTGTGTCCTTTTAGAAAATTGTATAAAACTTAAACATGCAAACATAATTAAGAAAAACTCAAGGTGGTCAGTATTGAATAATAAATATAAATGTGATAGATGTCATTGTGCAGAAAGATTAGTATGGCAATTAATTCACCAAAGACCATTATGAACAGAGTTGATTAGGCACAATTTTCAAGGACCTGCTGATTTGTAAAGAAATAATGAAAAAGTAATTTCAGATAAGTAAATATAGCATGGGCAAAACTCTGGCACTGATAAAGAACATGATATTCTTAGTAAATAAGTGTCACTAAAAAGGGATAAATAGCTTCTGTCATGAAAAAAGAGAGACAAGATTAGAAAACAAGAATGGAATAATAAAGACAGGGCTGCGAGACGGCTTAGCAGGTAAACTGCTTGTAATGAAAGCATTAGGATCTGGGCTGGGATCTTCATCACCCACATAAAAAACTAACTGGTTTGGTGCACAGCAAACCCAGCATTGGATGTCCAACAGGACAGAGACAAGTGAATCGCCGCGGTAGCTGCTTAGCCGGCTAGTTCACTCAAATGACAAGTTCTAGGTTTAGTGAGAAATCTTGTTTCAAATAACAGCGATAATAACAATAATAATAGTAACAATAATAATGTGAGAAATAGTAAAAAACGATATCTCTACATCCATTTTGGTGTCCATATACACCTGCACTGACAAGCAAACTCACATACATTGCATATATGTGTTCAACACACATACACTGAATTACAAAGATAATCCATCCTCAGGCAAAGAAGGACTTGATTTGGAATAGAAATAACATGAAATTTAAAGGTTCAGCTACATTACATGAACAAAGTATTAATGTAGTAATTGATATAAAAAGAGAGACGACAACACAATGCAGAGAGCGAGCCTATCTGCTAAGACTGTGGCCGCTACACTCCTTTGTGAAGTAGAGATGGGGTTATACTGCTCTCAGAAACTACAGAACAACTCAGCAAAACTCACTAAAAGTCCAATAATGTAGTCAAGTGAGAAGTCTGCAGGTAGAGAAGCTTCGTGGTAAAGCAGAGCATAGTACAGGGAAGAGAAATCACAGCTGCCCCTTTGTGATTTTATAAAGTATTTTCCACTAAATTTATCACAGGCATGTACTAAACTACTGACAGGAAAGACACACAGAAATTTAGTAACTCATATGTACTTCTGTGGTTGCCAAGGAATAGAAGTAGAATCATAAGGTAATATGACCTCATAGTACATGTGTAAGAGCTTATGGAAATTATAACAATATTCTACAATAGCACACAATATTTCTGGTCTTTCTATATATAACAGTATTAAGGTATAAAACAAAAATAGAACCTTAAAAATTAATCCAAGATTTTAAAAATAATTACACTGCTTATGTTTTATATGCCAAACATCAGCTTCAAACACCCACTTTATTTGCCTTGGTTCAAAGCTTAGAGAAAAATAAATATTTATAAGATAAAGATTAACTATCATTGAAAATATTAAAAAATGTGTAACTAACTATAAAGGTTGTATCAAAACTAGAAATCCAAAATAATTTTAAGCAATGTTGGCAATACTGGACCACTTTCATAGTGTTCCAAAATTATTACTTGGAGGGGGAAAGAATATATTAAGTGTACCAATTCTGATATGACTATAAGGCAGTATGCCTCCTTATAATGGTAACTTCTCATACAAAATCAGAACAACAGAAATTATTACATTATACACCAAAACATGACCTGTGTGGATAGCATTGGCTGATTGTAACTTTTTGATAGTATATAATTAATTTAACAGTGATAGCATCAAATGCCAATTAGCAAACCAAATGATTCATCTGAACTACAGTTGGTTATAATCTACATAAGTGTTATACTGAAGCCAACAAAGAGAAAAACAATAAAGATATATACTGAAAATTACCTTAAAAACCCTGCCCTAGATTATTCTTCAAAGCATACCTTTTGTACACTCCACCACTTTACAGTATGTCCATCTAATTTCTCCAATAGTTTTGAAAAGATTTTTTTATTAAACACTAGAATAACTAGGCAACTTATGTTTTGAAGTTATATAGTAAGGTATTTGTAAGCACATATAAATTTTCATAAGCCAACTTTGCATATGTGTATTACACAATCATGAGATTTTCTAGGAAACTGGTTTGAATTGGGAGAAATAATGAAGAACATGTCAATAAAAAGACAAACATGGTTTCAGTAGGTACATGACAGTAAAAATGGACAGTAAGAAGTGTCAAAGTGAACGATGACTTTACTTTAGTCCACACAGCAGGTCCACGTACACCAGATTGCTGCTGTAAAACTACAGCACTCTCAAAGGACATTTATCTTACAATGGGTGATTGTAGGACAACAGTAGAAATGATTAAGACCACTAATTAAGACCATTATTAAGACATGTGACTATACATAAAGAAGATATAAAAGAAATCATCTATATTAAAATTGATCAGTATCCTTTCATCTTTATTTTTAAATCCTGTCAATGATCTTCCAAAGAAGATACTATTATCATCATATACAAATATTAAATATAAATATATATAATATAAATATATAAAAATATAAAATATTAAAGCCACGTACATAGAGTTTAAATGACTTACCAAAGATCACAGAGCTTGTTAGTGACAGAGCAGGGTTAGAAACCAGGTCTCCTGATGCCTGTCCAGTGGTACACAGTGACTGCTGGTAACATCATGTGTGTACATGTAGTAAGAATTAACATGTAGAAGTATAGTTTATTTCTTAGTCATGCTAAATTTTAGTTTCAGAAAACAACCATCAACACAGTGAAAGCTAACAAACACGCTTTTCTAAGATTATCTAACTAAATTTAAGTGCACATGGCTTAAGTCAGAAATTTTCTATGGAAAAATGAAGACTTTGACCTTTACGAAGGCCTATTTTATTTAAATAAAGTTTCATTTGGCAAACTGCACATCTGAGAAGGCATATTTCAAAAATGTCATTTCCATCAATAAGGTAAAATAAACCTGTTATCAAAAGGGAGATTTTTGAATGTGGTTAGCTCTTCTTTTTAAATTAAGGATAGCTTTACTAAATTATCTGGGAGGGAAGAACGTCAGAGGAAAAAGGTGAGTGACCCAGAGGAGTAAAATGAGAAAATGAAGCCAAGTTAATGGGTAAGACAGCTCCATGTTTAGAATTCACCTGCAACAGAATCCATGCAAATAGATGTAAGTTTTGTTTATGCCGAATTAAAAACTTCAAATGAGGATTTTATCAAGATATCTTACCTTCAGAACAAGGAGAAAAACAAAGACTCCACCAGAAACCATCAAATAAGTTAACGAAGTCAATACTATCATGTGCTTCATGGGTGTCATGGAAGATGAACATATTAACTGGGATGTCTGTCAAAGGATGTGTTCTTTCAAAGTAAGTTTACAGGTAAAAGAAGGTACTGTGTCGATGACACGATTAGGAGAAATATTTTCTTTTAGATTTTGAGGTTAATTCATACTCAAGAACAATCTCACACTGAAGTCACAATTTGCTCTACAAACAATGTAGGCAAATGACAGTTACTTATCTCTGATTTGAAATGCAAAGGCTATGTTACTTTTGGAAATTCTGCCAGAAGGGATTAATTTGTGAAATCTGTAGAATATCAACCCTCTTTGATGTTTTCTTTCATATGGTGGATTGGAGAGGAAATATTACAAGCTTAAGAAAGGTATTAACATTTATCAAAATGCCAGCACATGTTCTAGAACAGTGGTGCCACTAGAAGAAATAAGTGCAGTCTCTGCTCCCAAGGAACTCACAATCTTATAAAATTACTAGGGACATGGAAATCAAACCAGCACAAGAAAAGATGTGAGGGCTGCATGCACGATTCTGCCAAGTTTCTGTCACATGGGTCTGAGTCAATCTATCATCGTCCTCCCATTGGCAGGAAAGAGGGCAGCATAGCACGACAGGAAAAAAAAAGGAAAAGATGAAGTAATCATATTAAGCGGCAAGCCAGCGCCTTCTATTTGACATCACAGTTCAATACTTCCCAATCTCGGAGAGAGGGTCCTGCCAGCCAGGCATCCAGGAAAACTAGTTTACTCATTAGCATCTGTCACAGGGGCTGTGCCTCCCTAAATCCAGCAAGGATGAACGTCTGAGAGAAGAAAAAAATCCTTTGAGGTGTGAACACCAGGGTCACAGTCATGATTACCAACCTGGCTTTCTGGCGGGACTAATTCCCCAGATACAGGAAGCAGGTGCGCAGGCCTCCAAAAACAGAGCGGTGGCTGCTGACAGAAGACAGGAATCGCTGCCCCAGCTTCACAAGACTGCCCGAGGGCTGTGCATCCAGAGAGGCGTCTGCAGAGACAAGGACCGGGAACAAGGTCTGTGCACTCAGACAGGGAGGGTGTGCTGAGGGGTGTGCTCCCAGGAGGAGCTGCGCACAGCCAGGTAAGGGGCTGAGGAAACACCCGCGCTCTCACAGACACCCGTGGACGGCT
>LOEQ01002451.1:249543-264227 GCA_001685075.1 Bramus lutescens | reverse complement strand
ACAATTTGTGTGTTGTTATTTCGGGGTATAAGTTAGCCGTGCAGGAGCTGGGCTAGACGAAAAGCAGGGCCCGCTCCCTTATCACTACATTACTTTGTGCCCAACTTTGTAAGTCAGCCATTAGAAATAATATGTAAACAATTTCCTAAATCTATAATTTACCATTACATGTATGACATTTTGCTATCTGATTCAAATGTGGATACTTTAGAAGGAATGTTTGAATAAGTAAAGAAGATTTGCCTAAATGAGGATTGCAAATTGCTCCTGAAAAAAAAATACAAAGAGGTGATTCTGTCAATTACCTAGATTATAAAATAGGTTTGCAAAAAGTTAGAGTATAAAAGTCACAAATTAGGAAAGACCAGTTGTGAACTCTTAGTGACTTTCAGATTGTTAGGAGATATTTTGAGTCTATGACTGGATGTTAGAACAACACCTGATCTAATAATTGTTTTAAACAAAATTTTAGATGGTAACAAAGACTTAAATAATCCAAGGGAATTAACAGCTGAAGCTGAAAAAGAATTGATTGTCATTGAAGAGAAATTACAGGAGGCACATGTAGATAGGGTGAATCTAAATCTTAATTGCACTCTAGATATATTGCCTTCCAGAATTTCCTCTACAGGAATTTTGATGAAAATAGGAAGATATTATCTTAGAATAGATATTTTTACCACATAAACCAAGTAAAAAAATTAAAAACTTCCATGCAAAAGCCTCTGAATTAATTATTAAAGGAAAATTTAAACTTCATCAGCAAACAGAGATTATAGTGCCTTTTACTACTGATGAAAGTAAAAAAAAATATGGGAAGACATTGAACCCTGGCAAAGAATGTCTGCTAATTTTTAAGGAGAGATAAATAGCAATTATCCCAAAAGTGATAGAATTAACCTTATATAGAGAACTACTTGGATCCTTCCCCACATTGTACATGACACACCAATGACTGGAGCCTGTACATTGTATACTTATGCAAATAAAAAAAGGAAAGGCAGGTTACAAATTAAAAGATTTAAGTAAGGTGGAACAAAGCCCATATAATTCTGTCCAAAAGTCAGAATTATATGCTATTCTCATGGTACTAAGGAATTTTTAAAGAACCTGTCAATACAGTTACTGATTTTCAATATGCAGAAATTGTCTTACATGTTGAAACCACTGAATTTATACCAGATGATACAGAATTGACTTCATTATTCATTCAGGTTCAAGATATAATCAGGAATAGGCTTTGTCCCATATACATAACACACATCAGATCCCATACAGGTATTCCAGGTCCTCTAGCACAAGGTAATCCAGAAATTTATGAACTGTTGATTGGAAGTGTGCTGAAAGCCTAAGAATTTCATAAGAAATATCATGTCAATAGCAAAGGTTTAAAGAAGAGTTTTCTATTGCATGGCAACAAGCTAAGGAGATTATAAAGTGATATTTTATTTGCTCCTTCTATAACCAAACACTGCTACCTCACGGACTAAATCAAAGGGTACTCAAAGGAATGAACTCTGGCAGATGGATGTGTTCCACTTTGCAGATTTTAGAAAATTAAGATATGTACACCACACCATTGATACATATTCAGGTTTTCAGTGGGCAACTGCTTTGAGCTCAAAAACACCTGATTCAATAGTGGAGCATTTATTAGAAGTTATGGCCATCATGGGTATACCTGCACAAATAAAGACAGATAATGGTCCAAGGTATGTCTTTAAGAAAATGAAACCATTTTTTTGCTTATTATAATATAAAGTATTTTACAGGTCTACCAAACAATCCTACAAGTCAGTCAGTTATAGAAAGATCAAACTGTGTTATAAAGGATTTGTTAAACAAACATAAAAGGATGAATAATACCCCCAGAAGTAGATTGCATAATGCTTTATTAACCTTGAATTTTTTTCAACGCTAATGAGAAAGGAACAACTGTGGAAGGATGCTTAAAAGAAATCCCACACTAGCTCAGAATTGAGAAATAGGTGATTATTTATTTAGGGGTAAACTCACAAATCAGAATCCTCTGCTTGAACAGATATCAGAAACCAAAATCTGCAACTGGAACAGAGAGGCCAGAAAAGAGGCCAGATGCATGGCATATATAGTATTAGAGGCCATATCCCAGTGGGTGGGTAACCACTGGTTGTAAGATTTCCTACAGCACCTCCCCCTTTTATTTAAATAAGAGAGTTCTAAGCCTAATACAAAATTATATGCAATAAGAACAAATATATTCAATAATTATTCTAGCCTAACTAGTTTAAATCTTGTATAATAAATAACTTGGCTAAATCATGAAAGGAAAATAACTATAACTATCTAGTCTTCAACCCCATTGAAGATCTGAGAAGGGAAATAATATTACTTGAGTAATCAGGAAGTGCAATCAAGCAACTTTCAAAATGTGCAACAAATGACAGAGACAACTGACTACCTGGGCAATCGCCCAAAGTCTCATTTGCAACGTTGAAGCAACTAACTTTGGCTAAGGCCTAGAAAAACTGATGCACCATTATTGTATCTTGTCAGTGGTTGAGGCATGGGCATTTCTTTGCCCAAAGGCCAGTTTTGTCAAGGAGAAAACAAGCCCAAGTGGAGTGTCTTCAATGCTCAACACTCTTGCAGGACTAGATCAATGCTGCCAGGAGCAATGTGTCTCACTTCAACAGAATCCTAAGTTAGTTAAATGCCATTTTCTACAGCTCTTTGATGTGGTTGAAGATTGCCTATCTATGCAGAATATAATCTCTATGTATCCAAAGAACCTTATTAGTCTCTCTATAAGTATGACAGACATAGATGACTATTGATCTATAATCCTTAATACCTATATAATAACTTAAAGACTAAGACTTCATATTAGAATATTATACAATAAACAATTGTGCAACAAATGAGAACAATGACCTCAAAATGTAAACAATGTATAAGTATCTTGATCAGAGGTTGAAATTGGCAGGGTTGGGAGACTGTCTGGGCCGTGGACTGGCTAGGCTGTTAGGCCATCCACCTGGGAGGTGTAGAGTCTGAGTCCATGTGGGCGCCAAATGTGGAAGAACACTTAAAAGAAATCCCACATTAGCTCAGAATTGAGAAATAAATGGTTATTTATTTAGGGGTAGACTCACAAATCATAATACTCTGCTTGAACGGAGATCAGAAACCGAAATCTGCAACCGGAGCAGATAGGCCAGAAAAGAGGCTGGACACATGCTCTACATTGGCCTATACAGTATAAGAGGCCACGTCCCAGTGGGTGGGTAACCACAGGCTGTAAGACTTCCTATAGCAAACAACAGCAGCAGAGAGACATTGGATAATAGAAAAAACTTCTGAATTAAAGCAGCCAGTGAGCCAGTGCATTTCAAGGATGTGTTGCCCTCACAGTGGAAACCAGGGGATGTGCTACATTGGAGAAGGGGTTTCCCTCTTGTTTCCACAAGAGAAGAAAAGCTATGGATACCATAAAAATTAATAAAGATTCGGTTTGAACAGGAGAAACCTTTTGAGAAAAAGAAATTATGGCTCATCCATAGAGATGACAACCTTACAGTTGGTTTAGAAACCTCATAAGGGTTGGGACAGGGTTCTGTTCTTGTTGCAGGAAAATGCTCATCTTCAAAAAGTCAAGAGACCCTGGACATCTAGATGCCTAAAAAGGAAAAGATAATTATCGAGATAGTATCACCAAGCAAGGAGAATTATAGCTTATGAGGACAGGTCATTTGAGGGTAAAAATCACTGAATACATACATACATATATATATATATATATGCTGCCAACTAGAATAATAGTCATGACTCACTTAAAAATCAAAGCTGGCATTGGAGTTGGACGATGGCTCTATCCTTCTTTAAATCCAAGCATGTTGTTAAAAGAAAAATACAGAGTTTCTGTCTCATGTCAGCAGCCATCTATTATGGGACAGAAAGAAGAAAGAATTTAGAAAAAATTTTACTTTTCTCCACACCTGTTTTTGTCTCTATTGTATCTTTCATTGAACATATGTTTATATAAATAATTATATATAATTATATAATTTATATATTTATAATTATATAAATATTGTTTAAGTTTTCCAACAATGAACAATGAATTTTCCTGCAGATATTTTGAAGTTTCCAGGAAGAAGATGGCATCCCACAACAATGACTCTACCTGGTTTATATGATGTCACGATGCTGATAGTGCTACTATAAGACTGGTTTAAGGTACCACCTGCTCAAGATGGTTTCAACTTGATTAGCTGAAATGGTGTACCTTTTTACAACATTCTGGCCAGAACTCCAAATAGAAACCTCAGAAAAGCCCTACTGAATACTCAGAGACTATTTGAAATTATACCAGACAGTAATCTTGAAACTCAACCTTCATTTTACTTTCACAGGATCCCATAGAAAGAACATCGCCCCCATGACAGCTGAATGTAATTCTTGAGGACGAGGTCCCCTCTCCCACGAAGTCTGTCCTCAGGGTTAGGGACATCAATTAGGGGTTGATTATAATTGGCATAGGGTTTTTGGTTGGGGTGAAAGTTGCGTAGGCTCAGGGATCTCTTTGGAAAATGAAGAGGGAAATTGGATGGGATAATAGGTAGATTAGTGTGAGCTTACTCCCATTAATAATAATGGTGAGTAATAGAGTGAATATTTATAGGCTATTATTTATAGGCAATTTACATTGATATAGATTCTTGAATATTGATACAAATTCAAACTACATTGAATATGCTCCTATTTCTGTCTACAATATTTGTAGACGTAGGCAAAGTTATTTTTCATATTGTATGCAAGCATGCTTCTACCTCTGCTTAAGACATTTTGTATATTTATACAATTTTAGGATATATTTATCATATTGCACTATATATTTCTATGTCTGATAAAGATACTTATACATTGTTTACATTTTGAGGTCATTGTCCTCATTTGCTGCACAGTTGTTTAAAGATTATTTGATATTCTAATATAAAGTCTTAGTCTTTAAGCTATATAGGTGTTAAGAATTATAGGTTTATAGTCATCCATATTTGTTATGCTTATAGTTAGACTAATTAGGTTCTTTAGATACATAGAGATTGTATCTGCATAGATAGCAAATCTTCAACCACTTCAAAGAACTGTAGAATATGGCATTTAAATAACTTAAGGTCCTGTTGACAAGAGACATAATTGCTCCTGTCTATTCTGGAGAGAGTGTTGAGCACTGAAGACACTCCACTTGGAGCTTGTTTTCTTCTTAGCAAAACTGGCCTTTGGGCAAGTAATTGCCCATGCCTCAACCACTGACAGAATGCATGGTGTCTGGACAGACAAACAAGACACAAGAAAAAAGACTGTCAAACCTTGCCAAAACAGGTTAAGACAGTTTTGAAAATTTTCCTGCCCCTGAAAATGGTCTGTCAGTAACTCTAGGCATTAGCCAAAGTTGTTTGTTCTAACATTGCAAATGAGACTTTGGGTGGTTGCCCAGGGAGACAGTTGTCTCTGGCATTTATTGCACATTTTGGAAGTTGTTTGATTGTACTTCCTGTTTACTTAAGTAATGTTATTTCCCTTCTCAGGTCTTTGATGGGCTTGAAGACTAGATAGTTGTAGTTACTTTCCTCTCATGATTTGGCAAAGTTATTTCTAATATAAGACTTAGACTCCTTAGGATCAGATAATTATTAAAACATTTATCATATGTTTCTTGCTTGATATTATTCATGCTGTTGTAATTCTAAGTTTTATACTTGATATCTGTTCTTATTGTATATAGTTTTATATTAGGGCTTAGAACTCTCTTATTTAAACAAAAGGGGAAAGTGCTGTAGGAATTCCTTCAGCCAGTATCCTTTAAGATAACAGCCCACTTGGGTGTGGCATCTTATGCTATAAATGCCCATGTAAAGCGTGCTCACTCTCTTCCAGCTGCTGAATTCAGTTCCTGTTCCCCATTTATGCATAGGACTGTGATCTGTGAGTCTACCCCTAAATAAATAACTTTTTATTATATTCAATTCTAAGCTAGTGTGGGATTTCCTTTTAGTGTCTATCTTCAGGGACCAAGTGTAAATTATGCTTGTGTATTTGGAAGGGATGAAAACATACAGAAAAAACACTGTTCATGAAGCTCTAAACCCTTTCAATAGGAAGCTCTGGAGTCAATCAGATTCATATATCTAGTTGCAGGGGGCAACAGGGCAGAAGACGAGTTCTCTTACCCATTGACACCAGGTCCTTGGCCCCTTGGGTTGTCTGAGGATGAGAAAACCCAATGACATATGGAGAATAATAGTGCACTATAGCTAGAAGTATTTTCTGTCTGGTTGGTTTCCCTGGATCAGGTGGGTTCTCTCTGCCTACCTGTTCCCAAATAACCATTAAGAGGTTTAATGTCAGATAGAATTGTCTGGCCAATGGCTTAGGCTATTACTGGCCAGCTCTCTCTATAAATTAGCCCATTTCTAAAGTTTATATTTTACCATGAGGCTTGTGGCTTGTTACCTTACATCTTGCTTCTTGGGTGGCTACATGATGTCTTCCTGACTGCCTACTTTCTCTCTGTATCTTTGTTTGGACTTCCTGTCTAGCTTTACTCTGCTAAGTCATTGGCTGAAACAACTTTATTCATCAACCAATAAAAACAACACATATACAGAAGGGTGCCCCTCATCAGTGTACTGTGGTGGTTTGAAAGAAAATGGCCCCTAAAGGGAGTGGTACTATTAGGAGGTGTGGCCTTGTTGGAGGAAGTGTGTCACTGTGCCCTCACAGTGGCTTTGAGGTCTCTTTTGCTCAAACTTCCCTCAGTGTGACTTTCAGTTGATTTCCTGTTGCCTGCAATTTGTAGCATTCTCAGCTCCAGTACGATGTTTACCTGCATGCCACCTTGCGCCCTGTCATGATGATAATGGACCGAACCTCCGAAACCATAAGTAAGCCCCCTGAATTAAATGCTTTCTTTATGAGAATTGCCATGGTGATGGCGTCCCTTCACAGCAGTAGAAACCCTAGCTAAGACAACATGCATTATCAAGAGCTAAATAAATAGTGGCTCACACTCAGCCTGTGGAGTTCAACATAGCTCCTTGGAGGAAATGATTGAAAAAAGTAATGAGATATTTTCATAGTTTGGCAGGTATCGTTAATGTTTGTAAGATCCTCTTGGATGTTGAATTCCAAAATGAGCTTGCTTGGAGAAGGCAGTAGTAAGTCTCTAGAGGTCATTCATACCTCTATAAAAGGTGAGATTTGGGTCTATCACGGTTTTTCAATACAGAAAAGTAGGACAAGAAGGAAGAGAACAGAAAGGATAGAAATATCAACGTCTCTACTAGAAAGTGGGGGAAGACTTGCTGGTTCCTGAGGTTGTATCTGTGAGGGAGACACAGTTTTGTGGGAGAGACAGTTCTTTGGCCATTCAGAATCCCCAGCCAGAAGGCCTGCAGTTAACTGCAGAGAGCACCCCTTTCCTCACTATAAATAAGACAAACTTGCATAGACTATAGAAACTCACTGAAGCTTAAATATGAATATTCTTGTTGCAATTTTTTTCTTAAGACAGTTTTGAGCTGAACTTTATTTGGAAGCATGAATGATCCTGAATTCTTAATTTTTGACAAAGATCCTAAGCCAGAACAATTGAGACCCAAGCAGAGCAGAGGAACGGCTTCCAAGCATGGTAAATGGAGTATGATTGCCACCTCGTGGTAGATTGGAGTATTGATGGCTTAAAAAATTACCAGTATTTAAATTTAAGATCTTTCGGGATAAAAATGTAATGATTGTGGGAACAAGAGAGTGCAGTCACATAGCAAATTGAACCCACAATTTCCCAGCCTATTTTATTTAAAATTAATACTGAAATTCTTGTGTGGGAGGTGCACTAGAAAGAAACCGGTGTGATTACTTAGCAGCTGGCTGTTGGGCTCTGACAGCAGGCCCTAGTGGAGAACTCAGAGGTGAATGACATCTGCTCCTGGTTTTCATTCTGTAAATGAGATCCGCTTGTCACTTCCTTGCTCTTCTCCATACAGTTAAAGCAGAGACCAGAGGTCCCATCAAACCACCGCTGACTTTGGCAATCCCATTGCTCTGGGTTATTTCTGACTGTCTAGGCTAGGGATAAGAGCTCTAAAAAACCACTTTCTTCAGAATGCAAATATGCCCTTGTTCCCTATTTCACAGAACTTTAAGCTGTTGATTTGGTCCTTTACTATATGAAGTTTTGTTTTGTAATTGGCCTGGGCCTTGTCCCTATGTTTCCCAGTTGAGTAGGTAGGAACAAGCCTTCTAGTCTGTCCCTAGGCAGCAAATGGCTGAAGTCCAGTTGAAGGTGTTTGCAGAAACTGTATTCAAACTAAGACAGTGCTCGAGTGACTTTGAAATAATGTATTCATTTAATATATGCATCTACTTAATGTCTGAATGCGCAGGTACGCAGTACAACCGTCCAGAGACAGCGAGGTGGAAGGACGAAGTGAGGGCAGCAGTCTGGAGGGATGTGCTCAACATGCAGCACACTCCTGCATGAAGCTGCATGGAGGATCGAAAAACAAATGCAGAAAGAGAAGACTGGCCTGAAATCTTACAGCAAAGAGCAGACTACAGCACCAGGCAGTTAAGGTCATGTGACTGCAGTCACAGAACAATGGCGCTCTGGCATCCCCACTGCTGCCCTGTTTCCTGTCTAGTGACCCCTGCCATGGCCCCTGGAAGGAAGTCAATGCCAGGAGATTCTCTGTTCAGTGTGTTTTTCTGCTTCCTTTGTCTCCTTGCCTGGCAAAGCTGAAGTTCTTGCTCAGAAACAGGAGGTGCAGGGGCCATGAAAACAGGAGGAGGTTCTTCATTGGAGAGCTCGTTGTAAACCATGGACACAGATGCTGGAAAGCTCCCACAGCTGCAGTGACATTTCTAGTAGCTGAAGCTACTCAGGTCTAGTGATTTTCTCCAAAGACAGGCAGCTTTTATCTTCTTAAACATGAAAAGATAGCCCCCATTTTAAAAATAAAGACTACCACCAACCCAGCCACAAAATATTTGACCTACAGTCTGTCCTTTCTATGCAATATGCTAGGACAATGGGGGCGCAAAGCTCGTGAGAGTAGCCAATCAGTGCCTGATTTAACTTAAGGCCCACTCCATGAGAAGGATCCCATACCCAACATTGCATGAGTGACCAAGAACTAGAGATGAGTTAGCCCAGAGACCTAGAGTAAAACCAAATTCTAGTGATCTAAAACAAAACAAAAGGTAACAAACAATACAATGACTTCTAATGACATTCTGCACAGTCATCATCAGAGAAGCCTCATTCTGCGGCAGATGTGAGCAAGCGTAGAGACCCACAGGCAGACTTTACACACACACACAGACCTTGGAGCACAGCTCTAAACGGGATGTTCCCATCAAAGCCCTCTCCTCAGTGCTCAGGGAACCTAGAGGAAGAGACAGCACAAAGAGTGTTAGAGCTGGAGGACACCTGGTGAACAAGATCCTCTAAATTAACTGATCAAAGTTCATACAAACTCAGAAAGACTGAAGCATGAGGCCTACATGGTTCTCTGGTATATGTTATAGCTTTCAGTTAAGGTTTCTATGGAATTTGTGAGAGTGGATAGAAGCAGGTCTCTGATTCTTGTGACTTCTTTTGGGGCTCTTTTCCTTCTGTTGTTTTGCCTTGTCTAACTTTGGTGGGTTTTGTTTTGTCTTACTATATTTTATTTTGTTATGTCTTGTTGTCATCTCTTAGAAGCCTGTTCTGTTCTAGTGAGAGACAGAAAGGGAGAAGATCCAGAGGGAGGGAGCTGGGAGGAGTAGAGGGAAGAGAAACTTTAATTAGGATATATTGCATAAGAAAATAATCTGTTTTTAATAAAAGGGAGAAATATTACATTTAAAAGAGAACCTATCTAAAATCCAAAACCAAACCAAATCCCATAAGCCAAAACAAACAAACAAACCAAGAAAACAATTACAAATATGCTTGTAATAAACTGTTAGAGAATTAAACAATAATGACTTATAATTAAAATGCTGTTATGTATATATGATAGGGCAGAAATTGACCTAAGTTATGATGAAGAGAATTAACTAGCTGGTTGTGGTTATACACACTGATAATCCTAGCACTTGAGAGTCTGAGGCAGGAGGATTGAAAATTTAATGCTACCTAGTGACTGTGTCCCTTTGAAGAAATGGAGCTGATCAAACCCTGTGCCGATTTTGAGAAAGACCAGGAAGAACTGGGGTTTCACTTGTGTTTCTTCTACAGAAAGTCAGACCTACCTGGACTAGTGTGTGTAGGACACTAGTGCATTTGCAGGCTGCTCACACAGAATTCCAGTCCAATTGGGAAGTACTGCCTGGAAGCCAGGCAGAAGTCTAGCCCAGTGTGCAAGGGCATCAGCAGCTCTAGGCGATCACGTGACTGCTGGCAGCCTGGCTGTGAGCAGGGTCTATGGTTAAGGCAGATTGCAGTTTAGACTTAAGAAAGACCAAAAACAGGGACTGAAAGATGGCGTGAGTGCCAGCCTGCCTAGAGGATGAACTCCAAGAGAGGGGTCCTGATACTATCCTGTTCTGTATGTGTGGGTGATGCGATCTTAGACTTACAGGCTACTAAACAGTTCCTATAAACTATTCAGAAAGAAATATCTAAGTCCTATGGCAGGAACAGTAGTAGCATACATTTGATGGCTGTCAGTATCCGCTGTATCAGCTGTTTGCTTCTCCGTCTTATTCCCTCCTGCCTAAGTAACGTGTTGTTTTTTTTTAATTTGTTTTACTTCTGTGTGTGAGTGGGTTGCCTGCATATGGTGTCTGCACACCACACTTGTGCCTGGTACTCCTGGAAATCAGATGAGGATGTCAGATCCTCTGCAGCCAAAGTTATGGTCAGTTGTGAGCTGTCATGTTAACCCTGGGAATAGAACCTAGGTCCTCTACAGGAGCAAATGTCTCAACCACTGAGATATTTTTCTAGCCTTCCCCACACACCAAGTAACTTTTCTTAAGTGTACTAATTATACAAATAGGTTGAACTAGAATTTCCTTTTGCCAAATAGTTCAACCTTTTTCTTCTACCACTTGACTTCTTGGTCTTGGCCACAGACTTAGAAACCAGGATCAGATCTGTATCAGACTATGGGTTAAACTTGTTTCTTGCAAGACCTTAGTTTTGCCTAAGACTGACTGAATGAAAGGAAACATGTTGCCCCTCTTTCAGTTTTTGTTACTTAGTAAACAAGCTCACTAGAAACAGATGATCATATATATATATACACATACATATATATACATACATATATATGTATATATATGTGTGTGTATATACATACATATGTATGTATATATAAAACATTATTTTGGCATATGTTTTATTTTGTTTCTTAAAAATTATTACTTTTTACTTATTTCTGTGCATGCATGTATGAATGTGTGTGTGTGTAGGGGTTGGCCAATGTGTGTGTACTTGTGGAGGCTAGCTCTGTTCTTTCACCATGTCATCTCATGGTTTGAACTCAGGACCTCAGGCAGAGAGGGATGCCTTTACTCACTGAGCCATCTCTCTCTAGCCCCCTTTCTCCTTTCAATAAAAGTAACTTCTAAGAACAGCACAATTAAATTTTAATAAAAAATTTGTAAAAATAATTTGACCTGTAGACATTTGTCAGTTTAAGAGAAATAATTGAAAGACTAAGGATTTCATTTTTTTTGACCAAGTGGTATCAAAATTACAGTCAAAGATATGCCAAATTTAGGGAATCAAATGAAAACTTCTACAGTTAGAATGCAATTGTAGAGGATGTAACATAAGAGCTAGGAAAGCCAGAACTAGGCCAGTCTCTTTTTATATATAAATGATGCTGAAGTCATGTCGAGGGCCATGAGAATGCCAAGCAATAAGCTGGATTAAGGTGATCTTGAATTGCCCAGTCTTGCAGGCACTTGGAAAAAGCCAAGTACCAATTTACCACAGAGGAATAGAGTATCACCTAAGGTCTAAGATGTCTTCACAAAGATTTTATACCATCAACAATACTCCAATATTTGTTGAGAAAGTCCAAGTTAGTGCTAAAAGTGCAGAGAACAGCCATGATAGATGTTCCAGAGGGTGTAATTATCAGTAAGTGGGGTAGTTTAGGGGTAGTGCCATGACTTACCAATCCACTAGGCACTGCCCATGTAGTCTAGGTTTAAGTGACTGGGCATAGATGCTGAGGATAGTGACAGCCAGGTTTCCCACTATATGAAAAGAGGGGGAGCTATAGTTAAGGAGCATAAGAGAGATTTGAGAATCCTCTGCACTATAGCATTGAAAATGGAGTCATCATTTTGATCTCAAGACTTCCAATAGATCTACATGTCTGTGTGTAGGCATGTAATTTAGTTTTAAAATTAATTCTAAATATTTTAGCTTGTGTATGTGTTTGTGTACATGTACCTATGGCTAGACTGACTGTCTAGAAACCCACATGGATTCTCCTGCATCTATCTCCCCAGTGCTAGGATTAAAGGTACCCACTGGTACACCTGACCTTTAAAAAGTAGATATGGGGGTTTTGAATTCAGGCCCTCATGCTTATGTAACAAGCATTTTACTGACTGAGCCATCTCCCCAGCTCTGCATGTGTTTTATATTTTCTTTATTTCAGAACTGTCTCTCTAATCTATGCTCCTCAATGGCTATTTTTTTTTCATTTTCATTTTCTTATTTAGAGACAGGGTTTTCCTGTGGCTTTGGAGCCTGTCCTGGAACTCATTCTGTAGACCAAACTCACAGAGATCTGCCTGTCTCTGCCATCACCTACCCTCTCTCTCTCAGTAAAGGGATGAGCACATGCTGCCCCCATAGCTATACTCCTTCCATCTCGTTTTCTGAGACTTAGGAGAAGACGGTACCTCCTGACTCCAGCTGTGGCGTGGTGGGTTATGAAGTGCGGAGCTCTGGGGAGTCCTGTTCCCACAACAGAGTCAGAGAATCACATCTGTGCCCTTCATTAGTTCTGGGACACGCATGGGTGGTTCATTAATTTCTAGACAAGTAATTTCAAAAATATTCTTGCCACTTAAGCAATCTGTCCTTTGCAGCCAAGGATCCCCACCTATGTCCACACAAGCTTTAGACGAATGCTGCCCGCCTTACGTTCGTAGGAATCTGGGGCTGTTTAAAGGCTGAGCAGTCACAGGACCTGCTTGGCCAAGTCTGCAGTTTCTCAAGCAATTAGATGTCTTTGCTAGTTTACCATGTTGGTGTTGGGTTAAATCTTGAGGAGCCTCTTTAGCATGTAGCAAGCATCAGGCACTGTAATGGGTGGTGACCTTAGGGTGTGGACTCTGAAGTCTCTGTCTCCTAGCAACAGGAGTTAGTTTCTTCCAGCTCCAGGCCTTGGCTTTTCTTTTATTTTCTTTTATTTTCATCCTCACCTGAAAGCTATAGACAGGGTGTGCGATGTAGATTTCACTTAGCAAATGCTAAGTGTTTTATCTGAAACACTAAAAGGACAGGCCCGCTTCCCTTTGCCATTTTACAATCACTGTTAGTAGAAACTTTAATTAAAAAGTTGGAATGTATGAGTGTCTTCAACACTCTCTACGTTGCTTAGCTCTTTGGCAGCCAACGCTTCAGAACTGAACTGGATACTTAAAATCCTAAGGAGAACTTGAGTCTGGACAAAATTTCTTAATTGGTCATTGATTTCTTTTACCTTTATGAGCCAAAATGTTTTATTTTCAAATAGTCTTTTTCATTTGGGTTCTGGAAAGCCTTTTTACAGCATTTTGTTTCTGATTATCACATAAATGGATTGTGTGCAGAAATATGACATAAACATTATTTTTAAAAGTTTAGCTATGATCTACCTACATTAGGAAGAAAGGAAACTGAAGAAGTAGTTTAAATGGAGTGGATCAGCTCGAGGTAAACTATCAGGAGGTAAGCAGTGTATTCACAAACGGTTGCATAATAAAGCATGACATTTATGGAAATTGTCTGTGGCATTATTTTCTTTGCTGCATATCGTAACTTCACAGTGGAAATGACCTCTTGTGAGTACATAAGCAGCATAAGTGAGGGAAAACATGCTTTAAGAACTCTCAGTATTTGTTATTAACTTTCACTATAAGAAAAAATATTAAGGGAAGTTTTCAGATAAAGACAGTATCCATCCAGAGAATATTTGTTATAAGATAATAATTAAATATTATATAGAAATCTTATTGATATATCTAAACATGTGCACTGGATTTTTATAATTGCCATACATTTAGTAGTTTAAGAAGTGCATTTATGAGTCCACAGTTTTCTGGATCTGAAGTCCAGTCATGTAATGGCTCTGTTCTCTGTTCTGGGTCTCTCAAAGTGAAGTCAGGGTGTTGGCAATGCTGGATTGCTTTCTTGAAGCTTTTGGGAACCCGTACATTCAGGTTAGTTCTGGTGTTTGGAAGAATTCAGTCTCCCATGTTTGAAGAACTGAGGTCCCCATTGATTTCTTGCCTCAGCTTGGGGTGTTGTCGACTCCTAATTGGAACTGACTGTCTCAATCTGTAAAGTTAACAACAGGGACTGATCTCCGAATGAGCCCCTTCTAACCAGGAGGAACCCAGACTCAGAGGTCGAGGAGCCCCTTCTAACCAGGAGGAACCCAGACTCAGAGGCTGAGGAGCCCCTTCTAACCAGGAGGAACCCAGAC
>LOEQ01002451.1:232667-245069 GCA_001685075.1 Bramus lutescens | reverse complement strand
TTCTTCTTCTTCTTCTTCTTCTTCTTCTTCTTCTTCTTCTTCTTCTTCTTCTTCTTCCTACTACTACAACGACTACTACTACATCAAACCCATTAACAAAAATGTCTTAACCTAACTTTCCTATCAATTTACATGCCTAAATTCTTTCTAATGGTGGTTGGTAGTTGATTCATTAATCTGTTCCAGCAGCAATGCTTTGGAAAGGGTCAATCACCATTGTTGTAAGGAACCAGTAACACTGCCCAGTGATGGACTAGAAACCCCTGGAGAGTTTTCATGAAAATCATAGATTATGAGAGATGTGGTGACCATGAGGGCAATAAGCAGAGCTATGCACAATAACAACAAAAATAGTCCTTGGGGCTCTTCCTCACCAAAGCTCATCCAATGTCATTATGCTGAGTGCTGAGCCATTATCCATGAGTTTCAAGTTGTTTGCTGTTCTGCTCACAAGGACCCAACAGTCTGTAGTGTTGGAATTTTGATGAATATTGTATTGTATCTGTAATATTGCAAAAATCTGATTGTTTTTTGTAAGATGGTCATTTTTACTATGCTACTTCTGCCAATACATGAGCATGGGAGATCTTTCCATCTTCTGGTATCATCTCCAGTTTCTTTCTTCAAAGACTTAAGTTCTTGTCATCCATATGTTTTTCTTGCTTTGTTAGTTACCCCAAGATATTTCATACTATTTTTGGCTATTGTAAAGGGTGTTGTTTCCTTAATTTCTTTCTCAGCCCATTTATCATTTGTATATCAGAGGGCTAATGATTTTTTTTGAGTTAATGTTGTATCCAGACTTCACTGCAAGTGTTTATCAGCTGTATGAGTTTACTGGTAGAATTTTTTGGGTTGCTTATGTATGCTATTATATCATCAGCAAATAGCAATACTTTGCTTCTTTCTTTTCAATTTGTATCTCCTTGATCTTATTTAGCTGTCTTATTGCTCTAGCTACAAATTACTATATTGAATAGATATGGAGAGATTGGACAGCCTTGTCTTGTTCCTGATTTTAGTGGAATTGCTTTGAGTTTCTCATCATATAACTTGGTGTTGGTGATAAGCTTGTTGTATATTTCATTTATTATGTTTAGAGATATCCCTCGTATCCCTGATCGCTCTAAGACTTTTTATCATGAAGGGTGTTGGATTTTTTAAAATGCTCTTTCAGCGTCTAGTGAGATGATTTTCTTTCAGATTGTTTGTATGGTGAATTACTTTGACAGATTTTTGCATATTGAACCATCATCCCTCCATTACTGGGATAAAAACCTACTTGATCACATTTTTTGATGTGTTCTTGAATTTGTTTTGTGATTATTTTATTGAGTATGCATCAATGCTCATGAGGAAAATTGGTCTGTAATTCTCTTTATTTGTTGAATCTTTGTGTGGTTTGGGTATCAGGGTAATTGTAGCCTCATAAAATAATTTTGGCAATTTTTTTCTATTTTGTGGAATAATTTCAGGAATATTGGAAGTAATTCATCTTTGAAAGTATAACAAAATTTTGTGTTAAAATTGTCTGGCCCTGGGCTTTTCTTGGTTGGAAGACTTTTTTTTTCAATTAATTAATTTATTTATTTAAAAGATTTTTTTCCATTTTAAATACCAACCACAGTTTCCCCTCCCTCTCCTCCTCCTACTCCTTCCCTTCCCTTCCTCCCCACCTAACCCCCCATCCACTCCTCCAAAAGGCTAAGTCCTTCCATGGGAGTCAACAAAATCTGGCATATCAAGTTGAAGCAGGACCCAACCCCTCCCCCCTTATGGAGACTGAGCAAGGTATTTCTCCACAGGGAATGGGCTCCAAAAAGCCAGTTTATGCACTGGGGATACATTCTGGTCCCATTGCCAGTGGCCCCACAGGTTGTGGTTCGGAGATCACAGTCTTCTATTTCCTTAGGGGTTATATATATTTAAATTGTTTATCTGATCTTAGTTTAACTTTGGTAAATGGTATCTATCAAAAAATTGTCTATTTCTTTCAGATTTTCATTTTTTGTGAAGTACAGGTTTTTGAAATGTTGACCTAATGATTTTTAGGGTTTCCTCAGTGTCTCTTTATAATTTTGTTAATTTGGACATTCTCTGTATTTTGGGTAGTTTGGATAAGGGTTTGTTTGTCTTGTGGATTTTCTCAAAAAACCAACTCTTTGTTTAATTTATTCTTTGTATTGCTCACTTTGTTTCTATTTCATTGATTTTTAGCCCTGTGTTTTATTATTTTCTGCTGTCTACTCCTCTAGGGTGTGTTTGCTTCTGTTTGTTCTAGAGCTTTCAGGTGTGTTGTTAAGTTGCTAATATGAGATCTCTTCAATTTTTCATTAAGGCATGTAGTGCTATGAACTTTTTTCTTAGCACTGCTTTCATTGTGTCTTATATGTTTGAGTATGTGGTGTACTGACTTTCACTGAATTCTAGGAAGTCTTTATTTTTGTTGTTATTTCTTCTTTGACACAATGATAATTCAGTAGAGAGTTGTTCAGTTTCCATGAGTTTGTAGGCTTTCTGTTGTTTTGTTGTTGAGATTCAGCTTTAGGCCATGGTGGTCTGGTAGGATTCAGGGGTTATTTCGGTTTTCTTGTATATGTTGATGTTGACAGAGGTTTCTGACCCACCCAGTCCTGTAGCTATTCAGCCCAAAAGAAATACACAGAGGCCTACATTAATTAAAAACTGGTTGACCTATTAGCTCAGACTTCTTATTAGCTCTTACAGCCTACATTAACCCATGATTCTTGTCTGTGTCAGCCACGTGGTTTGGTACCTTTAATCAGTGAGGCATTCTCATTTTGCTTCCTCTGCATCTGTGTGATGACTGCAGACTGACCATTTCCTCTTCCTAGAATTCTCCTATTCTCATCACCCTGCCTCTACTTCCTACCTGGATATCTCACCTATACTTCCTGCTTGGCTTATGGCCAATCAGCATTTTATTAGAATATACAAGTGACAAGATACAGACCATTGTCCCACAGCATGCCGAGACTTGGTTTGTGACCTAGCATGTGACCAATTTTGGAGCCCGTTCCATGAGTTGCTGAGAACAAAGTGTATAATTTTGTGTTTGGGTGCAATGTTCTGTAGATATCTGTTAGGTCCATTTGGTTCATAATGTCTGTTAGCTCCAGTATTTCTGTTTAGTTTTTGTCTAGATAACCTATCCAGACAAATGTAGGGTATTGTCCTACCAATGTAGGGTATTGAAGCCTCCCACTATCATTGAGGGTCTATGTGTGATTTAAACTCTAGTAGTATTTCTTTGATAAATTTGTGTACCCTTGTTTTGGAGGCCTAGATGCCAAGAATTGAAATATCATCTGTGTTGATTTTCTTTTGATGAGTATGAAGTGTCCTTCTCTGTCTCTTTTGGTAGACTTTGGTTTGAAGTCTATTTTGTTAGATATTAGAATGGCTACACCAGCTTGTTTCTTAGGTCTATTTACTTGAGAAATCTTTTACCAAACCTTTTCTGTGAGGTAATGTCTGTCTTTGATGTTGAGGAGTGCTCCTTATATACAGTAGAAAGATGAACTCTGCATTTGAACCCATTCTGTTACTCTGTGTCTTTTTATTGAGGAATTGAGCCCATTGGTATTGAGATATAGCTATGAGCAATGACCATTAGTTTCTGTTTTTATGGTGTTGGTTGTGTGTGTGTGTTTCCCTTCTTAGGGTTTTGCTGGTGTGAGTTTTTTATTCCCTCTATTTTTGTGGGTGTTGTTAACTTCCTTGGTTTGGAGTACTTTCTATAGGGCTGGATTTGTAGATTGGTATTGTTTAAATTTGACTTTGTCATGGAATATCTTGTTTTCTCCATCTATGGTGATTGAAAGTTTTGCTGGGTATAGTAATCTAAGTCTAGCATCTGTGTTCTCTTAGAGTCTGTAGGACATCTTTCCAGGCCTCTTTTGCTTTTAGAGTCTCCATTGAGAATTAAGGTTTACCTATAACAGGTCTGCCTTTATGTTACTTGGGGCTTTTCCTTTGTAACTTTTAATATTCTTTCTTTACTCTGTATGTTTAGTATTTTGATTATTATGTGGGGAGGGAACTTTCTTTTCTTGTTCTGTCTATTTGTTGTACTGTATGTGTCTTGTCTATTTGTATCTTTAGGTTAGGAAAAGTTTCTTCTATTATTTTATTGCAAGTATTTTTCTGGGCATTTGGACTGGGATCCTTCTTCTATTCCTATTATTTTTAGGTTTGATCTTTTCATCATGTTCAAAATTTTCTGGATGTTTTGTGTCAGGGATTTTCTTTGAGTGATGTATCTATTTCTTCTAATGTATCTTCAATGCTTGAGATTCTCTTCCATCTTTTCTTTTAATATAATTTTTATTAGCATATATTCATCATAAAGAAAATTGGTTTCATTGTATCATTTGATACCACATATATAATTAACGTTGGTTATATCTACTATTTCCAAGGTCCCCTTTTTCCTAAAAAAAAAATCCCTTCCACTTTCTTGTCTTTTGTTAAAAGTCTTAATAACACATATGAGAGTTTGGTAGCTTGAATCTAGAATATCCTCCATGACTTATGTATTTTGACACTTGCTCCCCAGTTGGTGGGACTGTTTGGGGGGGCATGGAAGCTGTATGAGGTGGATATTTGCTAGAAGAAGTGCGTCACTAGGGAGGGCTTTGAGGATTTGTAGCATTGTTCCAGTTCCTGCTTTCTTTTGCTTTGCTTCCTTCTGCAATAAAAAAATGTGCTCAGCAAGTTTCCTGGTCCTTCCACCATGTTCCGCCTCCCCTGCCACAAGAACTCTCTCTCTCTGGAAACATAAGCAGAAATAAAGTCTCTCTTCCATACATTGCCTTTGGTCATGGTTTTGGGGTTACATCAATAGGAAAGGAACAATAGAGAGAGAAAATGTGATATTTAACTTTTTGAGTCTTGCTTATCATATAGCTAGGTCATTTGGTGGTGTGGTTTTATGACTTTGAGAAAATTCCATACTAATTTTGGTGATGATTGGCCAGATTTTCATTTTTGCTAAGTGTTTAAGGTTTTTTTTTTTTTCCTTATGAAGGGCTCTTGTTTGGGAAAAAATCTGTACTGCTGCTAGGATCTAAGGTGGTGAAGCAGGTCGTGGCCTCAACACAGTTAGTGAGAAGCCAACCAAGTCCCCTGCACCCAGACTCACCCAAATTCCAGATGTTAGAGGTCACATATAACTGCTATTCTTCATTGTGCCCTTCTTGTTGAAGAAACAGGCACAATGAAGCTAACAGGGCAATGGCACTGGCACCCAAACCCGAGAGGAGCCAGAAAGCAACAGGGCTTCTCTGCATCTTTAGATGTGAAATGCTTATGCTCAGAAAACTCTGCAGAGTCTTCAAAACTAAAACTAAAACTAAAACCTAATGCCACTGCATATTAAAATAGTCATGCATGCTATCATGTATAAAAGAGTTTGTGTATATTGGTAAATTTAGAGATTGGTTGTTTAATGGAATATCTCATAGATAAGAACCCTCACAAATGTCACTGAGGGATTTATACTACTCTCCAGGAAGTCCTATCAAGTGATTATTGCCCTTTAGGTCATGTCATGATTCTTAGGATACAGTTTTCCTTTTTTTTGCTATTGGTGCGTTGATTGTTTAGCGTCGATAATAGTTCCTGCAGCTGAGGAATTTATCCTCCAAATTGTATATTGTCACTTCTTTTGCTTGGGTAGCTAAATACTTGGATCTTCCTTAATTAGAATTGACTTTTGGAGTTGACAAAGAGACCTACAGGCTAAACAACAATGCACACAAGCGCTGACAATTTTCCCAAGAGCCAGTTCTTATTCCATTTTCTTTATGACAATTCACCTTAAAGTCTTTTTCAGACAGAAACAATTTCTTAAAAATTTCAAAGAACAAAATGCATATATAAAATAACATTATTGCAATACGAAAACTCATTTAAATCCATTCACTCTAGTTAATATCCTCCATGTGGGAAGTCTGAACTCCCTGATGGTATTCAGTAGGCGTATTAATAAGACTAAACACGGATCACACAGTAATGCACTCGGGTAAGCCCAGGCAAAACAAGGCAGAGACCTTATCCCCTGACAGTTTGTAGATTAGCAATGAGAAAGGCAAGTTCATGGGAATTGTGGCACCAAGTGAAGTCTGCTAAGGGGGCAGGTGTTCACGAAGTGCTACAGGACAATGAGATGGCATAACTCAATGTAATTACAGAATATCACGTTCGTTTTCTTAAATGTATGCTACTTGATTGCTGACAGATACCTGAGCCCCATTCAGGACAGTGGATCAAGGTGAGAAGGAATTTTCAGTGCTGTGGTCAGAGGGAGCATTGTGTTCAAAGATCTGAAGAAACAACATGGACTAGGAAACCTGACATTTACTGTAGGTGAGGGGCCTAAGGCCAGATCAGAGAAATTATACCATATTTTAGGGATGTTGGGTTCAGAGACGTGTGTTCACAGACAGAGAGTAGAATGCTGTCAGTCTGTGTGTGTGTGTGTGTGTGTGTGTGTGTGTTTCAAACTTTGGAAATTTCAGTGAGGAAAGTGAGGAACCATGATAATCCACTTAGCCTTTTCTCATTTAGTCTCCATCCTAATCTTGGGTTCAGTTTAACACAACATTGAATTTTACTACAGTAATAACTGTTTCTTCTTTCTTTTAAATGCTACACATTCAATTTCAAGTTATTTGTGGTAGCTATTAAGTTATTAATAGTAACAACAGGATGGATGCTACAGTAACTTGTGCCGTTCCTCCTCCTTTGCGATTGCCAGCCAGCCCTTTACTGGTTACAATTGGTCTAAGGCCAAAGTCAGTGATGTGGCCGCTGAGAGCTGAAACCAACAGCATTTCTTGGCCCTGGCTGTACAACAGTAGGGAGAGTATTATTCCTTATCCTTAATTTAAACACTTGCGGGACCAAATGAACACGGTGTCACCATTGATATCAGGACTAGCTGTTTATTCACAGAGGCTTCCTTTGGAGTCCCTGCCTCACTGTTTGCACCAACCCAAAGCTATTAAAATAGAGCAAAACAAGTGCCAATTTCAAACAGATTCCCCCTTGTAAGACTCACCTTAGAAACACTCAACCAAAGGGTCAGAGAGAAGGCTAGGTTAGGAACACTTGCTGCCCTCACAGAGGATTGGGCTTAGTTCTCAGCACCAACACTGGAGCTTATAACCAGCATCTTTTATAAGATGCTATTAACCTCATTTGTCCTCTACACATATCCACATGCATGTGTACAACATACCCAGCTGTGCACACATAAACATTATGAATAATTATGGGTCTTATTATTATTATAAGTCATCATTAGCATCATTGCATGTTGCTATATTTGGGGCAATAAATTTAATAAACATGTGTTGTACTTCATAAACCTCCTATTATGTTAAGTGGGGAGAATCAGCAGTCTTAAGTTATGGATAAAACTTAGACTTTTGTTTTTGTCAAAACAACAAAAGCCTTCCAGTACAGTTCCCAGTACATTCCTTTTTCTTATTTGAAACATCATGAGAAATAATATCAAACACATTGGAACAGGAGACAACTTTCTGAACAGAATACCAAAAACACAGGTACTAAGATCGACAAATAGCAAATGAGACCCCATGAAATTAAAAACTTTAAGTCAAAGAAACTGTCAATCAGACAAAATGGCAACCTATAAAATGGGAAAAGATCTTTACCAACCCCACATCTGACAGAGGGCTGATTTCCAAAATATATAAAGAACTCAACAAACTAGATATCAACAAACCAAATAATCCAATTAAAATATGCAGTGCATATCTAAACAGCATTCTCAACAAAAGAATCTCAAAAGGCTGAGAAACACTTAAGGAGATGTTCAACATCCTTAGCCATCAGGAAAATGTGGATCAAAACAACTCTAAGATTTCATCTTACATCTGTCAGAATAGCTAAAATAAAAATCGCAAGTGACAGCTCATGCTATAGAGGATGCAGAGTAAGGGGGAACACTCCTCCATTGCTGGTGGGAGTGCAAACCTCTACAGCCACTTTGGAAGTTAGTGTAGAGGTTCCTCAGAAAACTTGGAATCAACCTACCAATCTAGCTTTTGGGTATATACCCAAAGGAGCTCAATCATACCACAAGGTCACTTGCTCAATAAAGCTGTGTTCACAGCAGCTTTATTTGTAATAGCAAGAGCCTGGAAACAACTGATAAGTTTAATTTTTTTTAAAAATTATTTTAAAAATTACTCATGCACTTGTATACAGGTGCCTGTGGCAGTCAGAAGAGGGTGTAGGATCCTGTGATCAGGAGTCACAAAAATTGTGAGTCATGTCATATAAGTATCGGATCCTCCAGAATGGGAGCTTCAGGTGTTTGCTACTGTGTGGGTGCTGGGAACATAATCAAGTGCTCTTAACAACTTAGCCATCTTTCCAGCTCAACAAAAGAAATCGTAAATAAAATTTATGACTTCATGTAGTTTATAGCTAGCTGGCAGTGAATATTCCGAATGATGAACAGGTGTTTAGATAATTGATAGCCATCCAGTCACTGCGAGTAGCGTGTCTTTCATAGTGTCTTGATTCCATCTTATTGTGCTCCAGATCTAGAAAATACCTTTTTCACCCTCTTTTTAAATAAATGCAGCATTGAGGAATTTCATCTTTGCCCCTGGAAAAGGAAGGCAACCATGTTGCTACTATTCCCAGAGCCATCCACTTTCCCAGGGTTTCTATTGAAATGGTAAGGATCTGGCCTCTGCTGCTTCCTTGGGTTCAAGGCTCCTGTTTTCTCGGCTGTTTCCACTGCTTCACGGAGACCACAAATGCAAGATATATGTGCCGTATGGAGGAAAATGCGAAGGATAATTCATTTTTGGTCAAGTTAAATGTACTGTTTAGACGTTTATAGTGTAGATAAAATTTAACACTGTTTATTTGAAACGCCTTGGGCTATAATCACTGCCTTTCCAGGCATGAGATTGCTTTTCCTGTTGAAGGCACCTCTGCCCGTGTTCTGTACAGACACAACAGGAAGGATTGGCTGATTGTATGTACTTGCACATCGGAGGCCAGAGCTCAAAGTTCGGGCCTTCCTCTAGTGCACTCCACCTTGTGGTTTGAGACAGAATCTGTCTACTGAACTCGGAGCTCACTTATGTTTAGACTGACTAGCTAAAGAACTTCAGGGATACACCCGTATGTGTTACTATCCCACTTACCGCTGGGGTTACAGATACACACAAACCACCACATACCACATCCAGCCTTTTGTTTGTTTTGTTTTTCAAGACTGGGTTTCTCTGTGTAGCCCTTGCTTTCTGGAACTTGCTCTGTAGACCAAGCTGGCTTCCAGTTCCGAGATTCACCTGCCTCAGTCTCCCAAGTGCTGGGAGTAAAGGCCTGGGCTACCTGGCCCAGCTGCTTCCAGTTTTTATATGGGAGCAGGGATCTGAACACAGGTCCTCATGCTTACAAAGCAGGCACTGAACTAGCTGAATTAAATGAAATAAGTAAACCTTTACAGGAGAAACTTATCCTAAGACCTGTCTGACCATATCCCTTCAGAGAAACAGGAAACTGGTTTGTGTTTTCATGTTTAGTTGAGACTCATTTGTGGATGGAAATGTTTCACTTTGAGTGTGGGGGTGTAGGTTACATTCTTTCTTAAGTTAAAAAAAGCCTCCTCCCCCCTTTTATAGCGCTCTGATACCATGGAAACCTCTCGTAGCTCAGAGAGAACACAGAAGTGGTTGCGGGGTAGGGGGGAGCAGACCGGAAGGGAGGGAAAGTAAGGGAGAGGGAGGGAAACAGGGAAAGGAGAATAGAGAGAGAGGGGAAAGGGAGAGGAGGAGGGACGGAGACGGAGAGAAACTTTTTTCCAAGACTGCATTGCTCCCCTCCATCCTAGCCCTGGAGCACGGTTCTAGGCGTTCATGCTTTTTACCACTCACTGAAGGCATTTCTTTTGGGAATATAGAAACATTTCAAAAGATCTTCTGTATGAATTATATTCTAGTTCTGTAAAGTGAAACAAATGCTCCTATGTACACAGAAGGACAGTCAGATTTTAAGCTAAGGCTCTTAACGCCTTTTCTAACAGTTTCTAATTTCTCACAGAAGCAGTCATATTTGAAATGAAATTTGAGGGAGAAAGAAAAGCGTGGTGTTTGAAAACAATCCATACCTATAAAATAAATCTTTAATAACTTTTTCTTTCCAACGCTTTAATATAAGGCCTCATCCTGTGTTCTTTGTACCAATGAGTTCTCCAGTGCTCCTAATGGGATTTTAGCAGAAAATTTCTTTCTTTCTTTCTTTCTTTCTTTCTTTCTTTCTTTCTTTCTTAAAGGCCCGCCCCAGCCACATGCTGCCCAATAGAGGGCGCTGCGAACCCACACATCCATTAGCAAGACATTAGCATGGTGACACCCATTTTCATCGCTATGGCGATTATTAATTAACGCATGGCATCGGATTTTCACTGATACCAACAAACTGGGGTGTCTGTGACCTTTGTTAATAAAGTGTGTAATATTTTTGGAAATATCAGGAGTTAGAAACTATCTAGATATTTCTTCATGATATTGCACTGACCTGTGATTAATAAAAACGAAATCTAAATTGCAAATTATTCCAGCTGTTGCCTCAAGGCAAAGTTTAATTCCTTCCTAAAAACCTAATCAAATATATGTTTATGCCAGTTCTACAGTATGAGAGCAACAGACTAACATCTGTTAATTTTTTGGGAAGAGATTGAATTGCTTGATACTTTTCAACTAAACACGTGCGGGACACAGAGACAGGAGCTCTTAAGATGTTATAGACAGTTTTTCTAAAAAACCAACTTCTCGCACTCTAGAGATAGGGTTAAGGTGAAGTCAAACGCCAAAAGCAGGAACTCTGGAATTCTTGTTTGGCACCAAGCTTTAGTGGCCACTATAGGGCGCTCTCGACTCTGTTATCTTCTGTAGCCGGCAGCCCAGCAGGGCTCCTTTTCCAATGGAAACGCTGTGTTTACTGAAGTCTGGGTTTGTTTAGGAGCAATCAGAAACATCCCACAATTTGGACAGATTTTGTCCCAGTGACTGCGCCTGCCCATTATGATGCAAAGTCCTTGGCTGCATCAAATGCAGGCTCGAAGAACTCAGCAATTTGCCTGAAGAGCTAGACAATAAATGGACTTGTGGGACCACATGTTTCGTTTTCACACAGCAAAGTAGGAAATTAAGAAACTCTATGCATCTTTGATTTATTTTTGCTTCTGTAGTGGTTTCATCGATCACTTTATTACTGCACCTTTTTGTGATGTTTGATAGCTAAGCCAACAAGTAGATGAAATTCCTATATTCTCTTTACTCAATGATGAATAAATAATTAATGTTATAAAAATTCTCATTACTGGAGCTGAGGGGAATGACTCAATCATGAAAGTGCTTGCCTTGCAATCAGGAGGACTGAATTTGACGCCCAGAACCCACATGAGCATTCTTCATGTGGTGGCATGTGCTGTAATAGTAATTATGGCTGGGAAGGTGGACACAGGTGAATCCCTGGGGTTCACTGCCTGCAGCCTAACCTAATTAGGGAAGTCCAGGCCAGTAAGAGGCCTCTTAAAGCAGGTGACAGCCTTTCTGAGAATGATATCTGAGGTCAACCTTTGGCTTCCACATGTGTGAGCGTATACTCATCCTCATATACATGACTATATGCATGCACAAACACACAGTTCTGGTTCTTTTACTCATTTTCTAGGGTTGGTCTGGCACGTCTCTGTCTCCAAGATTTTATTAGTGTGGCTTTTTAGTAAAGCACGTGGTAGATTGTATTACTTGAAAATATGGATTGTTTCTGCTTCCTGGTAAAGAGGAAATTCTCATGCACTATTGTGTGGTAGTTTTTTCAGGGTTGATAGTGTCCCTCTAGGAGGGAGGGGCTCAGGAGACTCAGGAGGTAAACAAAAGGCCTTGTGCCTGGGAAAACAGAAACTTAGAAGAGTCTAGAAGACCCTTCCCTCACAACATAAAAGGAGTAAAAAAATCTAGGGAATAGAATAGAATCTGGGGAGTATAATCTGGGGAGTAGAATCTGGGGAATAGAATCTGGGGAGTAGAATCTGCTCAGCATGGCTGCAGTGAGAAAGGCTGGTGAGTGCTTTGAGCCTGTTTACAGGGCTCCACGATTGCTGCCTTCTTGAGCCATCTCTCCTCTTGGTCTCTTCAATGGTGCAACTGTTTTTCAAGTCATCTGTGTTCCTCTAGGTGACCTCTTCCTTACCCATATATCTGTTAGTGACGCTAAAAAGCTCTTTACTTCTCCAGGTTGGACTTCAATGCAGTCATTGCCTTGGTCTTTCATGGGTTCACTCCCTGGGGCAAGAAGGTGTGTGTGTGTGTGTGTGTGTGTGTG
>LOEQ01002451.1:216367-232646 GCA_001685075.1 Bramus lutescens | reverse complement strand
TGTGTGTGTGTGTGTGTGTGTGTGTGCTGCAACAGATGGGGGCAGGACTAGCTCTCCTGCTCTTATGACCTCAGCACCAGCTCTCCCACCTGCCTCAGGCATTGATGGGCATTGGGAGGGGAACCTCTCTCTCCCACCCACGCTGTCATAGGAGAGGTAAGTAATGGGGACAGCTCTTCCATGCTTACAATATGGGGGCTGAATCGCCCACACCTCTGCCAGTGGGGTTGGCTCTATTGTGTTGGGAGGTGCAGGGCTTGCTGCTCTGTGGGGACAGGGGTAGCTCTCCTGCCCTCTGATGCCAGTTTTCCCTCCTGCCTCAGTTGAGGGGGGAGTATAGATTTTTAAAGTATGTCCTTATAAACCAGGAGGTTGTGGGTGCATGTTTTTAATCCCAGAAGTCAAGAGGCAGAGCAGATCCCTGTGAGTTTCAGACGAGACTGGTCTACAGAAATGTTCTTATGATTCTCTGAATTTCCTTGGTGTCTGTCTATGGCCCCCCTTTTTAATCTCTCATATTGTCAATTTGGATATTCTTTCACCTTTGTTAATTTGTCTAAGGGTTTGTCAATCTCAGTTATTTTCTCAAAGAATCAACATTTTGTTTCACTGATTCTTTATATTGTTTTTTCTTTTGTTGTTTGCTTTTATTATACTGATTTCAGCCCCTATTTGATTATTTACTGCTGTCTACTCCTTTCGGGTGTGGTTTCTTCTTTTTAGCTCTACAGCTTTCAGGTGTAATGTGAAATTACTAGTATGAGATCTCTCTATTTTTTTCTTTTTTCTGTAGGCACTTAATACTATGGAATTGCCTCACAGAACTGTCTTCATTATGTCCCATAAACTTTGGTATATTGCGTAGTTATTTTCATTCAGTTCTAGAAAGCCTTTAATATCTTTCTTCATCTATTTTTCATCCATTAGTGAGTTGTTCCCTTTCCATGAATATGTAAGCCTTCTGTTGTTGATATTCAGCTTTAATTCATCATGGTTGATAAAGTTCAAGGTGTTATTTCAGTATTATTGTATCTGTTGAGACTTGCTTTGTGTCAACAAAGCAATGGGATTTTAGAGAAAATCCCATGAGGTGCTGAGAAAACATATATGTTCCTTTGGGTTTGGGTGGAATGTTACGTAAATATCTGTTAGGTCCATTTGGTTTATAACGTCAGTTAGCTATAACACTTCTCTGTTTAGTTTTTGTCTGGATGACCTGTCTGTTGGTGAGAATGGGGCACTGAAACCTCCCATTATCAACCTGTGAGACTCAACATGGAATTTAAGCAGTAGTAGTGTTAGAATTTTTCTAACACTTCTAGATCCATTCCATGTGCTTGGGCCTAAGGAGCAAGCTGGTGTTCCATTTTAATATCTGACAAAATGGACTTCAAACCAAAACCAATTAGAAGATATAGAAAAGGACACTACATACTCATCAAAGGAAAACCCCACTAGGAGGACACTGCAGTCTTAATGTCTGTGCCCCAAACACAAGGACACCCAAGTTTCTAAAAGGATTCTAAGACTACAAATGTCAGCCCAGACTCCTATACCAGCAAAACTTTCAATCACAATAAATGTCAAAAATAAAGAATCCCATGATTTGAAAAAAAGTTTAAATAATATCTATCTACAAATCCAGTCTTAGAATGTGTATAGTAGTCTGGCCTGGCATCCTGGCTTTGTTGGGTGGATGTTCATTCCTTGGTTTCTGTTGTTCTCTATGGTTCTTAGGAGTCTATGGTAGCTGTGTGACACCTGGTAACAAACATTTTGTTTAGCACATAAACTAAGATTCAAATACACCCTGAAAGTTCCATTTTCTTAGGCTATCAGATATAAAGTTGAAGGTCTTGGGTCCTCATGCTTGAAGGCAAATATTTTTTGTTTTGCCCAGAGTATATACTCGATGGACCCCAACTTTCTGCTGGTCATTCAGCAGGCATTTTGGTTATCAGGTTGACTGTCATGGTACTATTGTGCTTGTTGTTAAGTAAGCCTTGCATTTTTTAACAATGGCTCCAAAGCACGAGAACAGTGAGGCTGGTGTCTTGTTCTTCTTTTAAGAAAAAAGGTGGGAGTTTTTACCTAAGAACGAAGTACCATACCCTGAGCTGTGAGGATCTGCACTAGAAGTGACTCTTCTGAAGCCATGTGTGATCTGCATCCTGGAGAAGGGAACCCCAGAATGTGTTGGTAGGGCTCAGTTAGAGTTTGCTCTGCCTGTGGTTTCGGGTAGAGGGTACAGTTCATCCAGGGCTTCCAGGATTCTGCCAGTTACCTTGGAGTATACCCATTGCATAAGGGGCTACGATATACTCTAAAGACTATATGTGCATTACCAACATCGAATGCATTACTTGGAAATGTCTGTTAATACTTCTTTGTTGAGCCTTTAGCTGGTGGGTCTCACACTGCAGGGCCAGCATCCCATTTATGATATAACATTGTTATAAAAGGAACATTTGTCAATGTACTTTTCCTTTGCAAATTAAAACAAATTAAAGATTATTTGTATAAAAGCACAAAGATTGCTTGTTTTCTCTTATTTAGAAAAATTGTATTATATTTTATTTACTTTGTGTGGGTGTGTCTATATGTGAGCATTTGAATGCTATGGCATGCATGTGAAAGTCAGAACACAACTTTTGGGAGTTTATTGTCTTCTTCCACCATGTGGGTCCTTGAAATTGAACTTAGGTCCTTGCGCTTGGCAGCAGACACTTTTACCAGCTCCTGTAATCGCTTCCTTACATGGGAAAACATGTGTGGAGATAATGTGCAATGCCTCAGTAACCATATAATGTCTCAGGCTGAGTTTGTTTTCATTCAGATTACAGCCACGGAGTGATTCAATAGATCAGCACATGTCGTGTGGCTGCATAGTAGAGGCAGATAAAAGCCTGTTGAACTCCTGTGAGCATTGGCATGACCTCTAATGGCATATAAAAGCACAGATAGATAGATCTCCATTACTCTATTTGAAATATAAGGACAAGTAGAGGAATGGGGACTAACTGTAGGGTAAAAGGGCCAGTGAAAGAAACACACCCTGACCCTGAAACCAGGGCCAGTGAAAGAAACACACCCTGACCCTGAAACCAGAGCCAGTGAAAGAAATACACCTTGGCCCTGAAACCAGAGCCAGTAAAAGAAACATACCCTGACCCTGAAACCAGAGGCAGTGAAAGAAACATACCCTGACCCTGAAACCAGAGCCAGTGAAAGAAACACACCCTGACCCTGAAACCAGAGTCAGTGAAAGAAATACATCCTGGCCCTGAGAGCAGAGCCAGTGAAAGAAACACACCCTGACCCTGAAACCAGAGCCAGTGAAAGAAACACACCTTATCCCTGAAACAAGAGCCAGTGAAAGAAACATACCCTGACCCTGAAACCAGGGCCAGTGAAAGAAACATACCCTGACCCTGAAACCAGAGCCAGTGAAAGAAACATACCCTGACCCTGAAACCAGAGGCAGTGAAAGAAACATACCCTGACCCTGAAACCAGAACCAAAGAAACACATTTTGCCCCTGACCAACTAACTGATCATGAAGCCTTCCAATCCCTGAGCAGGAAAATCAACCAATTCCTGGGCACAAAACCAACCAAACCCTTAGCATGAAATCTAGCCAATCTCTGAGCTTGTTCAAGTTTGGGAACTGAAATCTGGCCAACTCCCACCCTGAAAATTTTCTTCCTGGAAAAACTCCACCTCTAAGAAGTTCAGCATAATTCCTGTGCCTATTCAGTTGAGAGCTGCCCTTTTCCACACTGGCAGAGGCAGCCACTCTCCTGGATTCCAGCCTCAGAATACATCTCTTGGATGGGTTTTGGGTGAAGATCTTCTTTTTGCTATAGAAGAGTAGAGAAGCAACAGACATATCTGCTGAGAAACTCCCTTAGTGGAATAGAGATGTAACAACTTTCGCCAGAGAAGGAGCAAACTGCTACATTTCTGCAGGGTTTCCCCTTTAGCAGAGTGAAGCTAAGAAGTCACAACTTTTGCGAGAGCAGAGAAGTAAAGGACATATCTGCTGGGAAACTCTCTTAGCAGAGTTGAACTGAGCCGAGCTGTAATGGCTCTCTCAGAGAGGAACAGGATTGCTATATCCTGTGGGGACACCATCCCCCACCAGAACAGAGCTATAGGTATAGCCTGACTCCCCAATAGTCAGGATAAATTTCTTTTCACCGTTATAGGTATCTGATATCTTCCCTTCACAGCTATGAGGATAGTCTGACTCCCTGAGAGTCAGGATACCTTTCCCTTCAGAGTTGTAACACTTGTACTAACAGCTTAGAGTAATCTAAGAATGGCAGAACCATTCCACATAGCATTTCCCACTCCAATTCTCCCTTTGGGATCAATATAAATCTTATTTGAAAATGAAAATTATCAATGCCTGGGAGGTATCATTCCATTGGTCCAGTGGTGGCCTAATATGCATAAAACCCTGAATTTGATCCTCTTCACAATGGAGGTGGATGCAGGAGAATCAGAAGTTCATGGCTATCCTCAGCTTCATAATGAATTTGAGGCCAACCTGGGATAGAGAAGATACCGTCTTAAACGGATAAAGAATGTAAAAATCTGCTCACTTTTCTATGACCATAGGAGTAATGCCCTGAAAAATCTGAGTCCAAAGAGCAGGAGTTCTCTGGACCTAGACACTTTAGATGTGGTGAAGACTTGGCTGAGATTACTACAAGGAGCAATAGACTGCTACAGTCATAGATGACATGTTACCACTGGCATCGTCACACGTGACTGAACAAGGAACAGAGAATACGAATGGGTACTTAGAGGTGTTTTGGACCACAGTAATCCTCCCATGCTATGGTTCTTGCCTCATAGTATACAATTCTTCTATTCCAGATTTGGAATAGAGCATGATCAATGCTCCAGGCACATCCCTCACCATGGGGCTCTGGATAAATTGCTTCTTTCAGCTTTCTGGGACATAAGTACTAATTGATGCTTCAATTCTCCTCTCTCTTCTCTGATGCCTGATAAAGTCCCCTGGCAGAGCTTAGCGCCTTTCTTTACACTTTAGTTCCATCCCCTTAGCTACTTCTCACTTTGTACTCCTGTTATTTCTTTAGGGGATGTCGATATATTGAGGTCAGTTCCCAAGACTTATTCATTTTTGTGTCTCTGCAGGCGCACCTTGTGAATAATGGCCCTCTGATAAAAGCTATTCCTGAAGAAGACAGATGATAATAGAAAAATCACAGATGCAGAAATGGCAGCAGATAGGCATCAAGACAAACATTAAACATTGTGACTATGTGGCTACAGTGGTTGCTAACTCTGGTGACTGTGGGAGTAATCTTGCTTGCAGCCTTTGGTCTAGAATGGTAGTGCTAGATGCACTCAGTGCAGAGCATGTACCTTTCTGCATGCGATGTTTGCTGTGACTGGAAGTGAGTGTGTGGTCACCTGTCCTCTCTAAGCCTAACTTCTCCTCTGACTTCATGTTCACTGAGAGCTTGTCTCCCCACTATGTACGTGTGCACATATGTGTGAAAATCAGAAGTCAAACTCAGGTGCTGTCCATATTGTTTTTCTGAGACAAGATCTTTCCTTGGCTTAGAAGTGACTTATTTAACTGGACTAGCTGCCTACAAAGTCCCAGGGAGCCAGGGAGCTGCCCGTGTCCATCTCCCAGTGCTATGATGGCAGGACTTGTGCCATGGTTCTGGGAATGGATCTTAGGTGCTCATCCTTGCTCATAAGCACCTTGCCAACTGAGCTCTCTCTCCATCCATGTCTCCTTCCTCAGCAATCTTATTCTCAGTAATTTCCCTAGTACAACTTACATTCCTCCACATTATTGTTCCTGTAAAAGAATTTGTGTCTATAGATTCTAAGACTGAGGGGAAGAGCCATTCCATCCCCTATTCACATTGGCATCAAATGTGGAGTATTGAGAAAATACAAGAAGAAAATGGGTAGGAAGGAGCCTGGACATTTAGTGTTGGGGACTCCTTTAGAGATAGTTGACCTTGTGCTGTTTTGGCTAAGGAGAAGTAGATGTGGACCCCTGGCTCCTGCTCACCCTGCAGCAGCAGCCTGAAAAGTGTATGACAAAGCTTGCTGACTTCCCAGGGCACATATCTTTGATTGGTTGATTGCATGACACTGGTTTGCGGTGGTAACATAGCTGTCTATGGCTTGATAACTCTTTAGGGACTTTCTCAAAAGCCCCACACAGAGTGGAACTTGATCCTTTCACAAGTAACTGTATTTTGACATTCACTGTCAGGATACCGTATAGATATAAAACAATTACATATGATCATTGTTCAGGAGAAAGATGTATTCTCTTGTCATTATCTTGTTATTTTTTTTAAAGATGAGGGGAGGAGTTTAGATGAGGAGAATAGAATAGCTAAAGGTCATAAAAATTCCTCACAAACCATGCTAAAGAAGCAAACTTACTGCTTGGATTCAGCCACATGGATTTGAATCTAAGGGAATAGATGAATAGATCGTGATTTTTTTTTAAGGAATGAAGAAATCATGGTACTGGCATATTTCTTGTGTAGGGTTAAAAAAGAAAGTATTAACATCATTCACCAATTAGTGCTTGAGTAATGAGGTCAGGGGACAGATTGGTCCAAGTCAGTTCAGCTTGTTTTTTATTTGATTTCACTAGGTAAGCAAGGACCTCTGTTCCTTGTCTCCTGGGTTGTCCCTTAACTCCTGGACTGGTGTGCTTTTGGATGGCTTTTCCTGTTTACTGTTTGCTTTTACTTGTTAACTTCAGACTATAAATAAATTCTCCTAATTCAAGATTCTTATAATAGCAGCAAAGAATATTTTTTCATGTGGAATTAAAACATACTAGTGGTTACTATGCAGATATTTAAAATGGAGCTGAAATTTGTCTTCCAATGCTCCATGGCGGTGGTATATCCCTCCTAACTCTATGTACTGCTAATGCTACTTAAAATAATTTAATTTTAACTGGAGACTAGCTTATCACTTTATGTGGAGATATTTCTAGAAGTTGCTTATTGTGAGGGAGTAACATGTGTACTACAGGCTTCTAATAGTTAGTGGCCCTATAGTATAGGAAGGTCTCCTTACAAGCTGCAATTATTTGACTCAAAATGTTTATAGTGCTCAGTTTGAGTTATCTTTACCCACACACACACATATATATATATAAGCTATATAATACAGATAAGACTCATTACTGACCATGTAAATCTATATGACTCCCCATGAAATTATGAGGGTATAGTACTATATATGTCTAAGGTGTGACTTGACATTTTACTCCCAAAGAAGTGTGAAGACACTGGGCTGGGATAGGGGTTAGTGGGTAAAGTGCTTGCTCATAAGTGTGAGGACCCGAGTCCAAACCCTAGGGCCTACATGAAAGGCAGGGCATGACTACACATCCTGTTAAGCTCGTTCCTGGGGAGGCAGAATTGCACAAATCCATACAGCTCACTGGGTAGCCAGTCTAGCCTATTTGGTGACTTTCAGGCCAATGATAATCTCTGTATTGGAAGAACACAGTCGACACTTGAGGTTGGGCACTGACTTCTATATGCACATATATCTGTACCTACATGCATCTGTATACTCACACATGTACTGGCACACATATGAACATGCACATGCATGCCAACATATGTGAAAGTGGGTAGACACACATGTCTCTCTCTCTCTCACTGCATCTCTCTCTCTCCCCCTCCCTCCTTCTACTCTCTCTCTCTCTCTCTCTCTCTCTCTCTCTCTCTCTCAAACACACATACACTCCATTGAACAGGTCTGCTCTCTTTGTCAAATAGAAAATGAAACAATTTTGCAAGCATTCCTAACTCTTTGGCCCTCCTTTGATCAGGAGTTTCAGCATTTATGTCCTTGTAAAGATTGACTCCATTAGTAGACACAATTAAAGCTTCCTGATTGTCTGTAGACCCTGGTATTGAAGCAGAATAGTGCTAAGAGGTTAATATATTCACGTGGTCTGTTCTGCTGTAAGACTTCAATGCTAATGCCATGTTTAGTTACTGTTCTTAGCAACTATTAACGGAGAAATGAGAGCGAAACATTGGTTTCTTTTAAAGCTAACATCTAGTGCTGCAGTCCCACTGTGCTGTGATTTTGCCTTTAAATGTAATCTCACAACAGCTATAATGGCAAATTAGTTTCTTTCTATTAGTCAAGTGATTATACAGCAATCAGAACGGAGTGCACACACTATTAGGTTGTTAATTATGTTTGTGAATGTCACAGCCTACTTCATCTTCCTTCAGGATTCCTTGAGAGCTCTGCAATGCCTTTCTTCCCGAAAGGCATGTTTCACTGATGTTTAAATATGAATACCTCGATGGAGATTCTTTAAGTCAAACTTAGAGGTGAATAGATGCCAAGAAGCATTTAAATTCCTCTTTGTAGGCCTCTGTTAGAGGCCAGGTCAACAGTTAATATTCATCTGATTTGACTGTCTATAGCTCCGTCCATTCTAGAGGACAGGGTCCTCGAGCCCTGCCATAGCAAAAACCAAATGCTAATGATTTGGCAGTGATTCAGTGGCCACTTAAAGAAAATTTATTCAAGCCTACAGAGGTAACTGCAAAGGAATTGGCTACATTGCCTTTTCTAGGGGACAATGTGAGAAAGGCGAATATTTATTTCATTAGATTTGCTGTCCATGGTGCCTCATTTCTGTAGCTGTCACATTGCAGTTTGTTTATAATGCAGCTTGCTATTCTATAAAGGTATTTATTTTTAGTCAATGAACATTTATTGGAAGCCTGCCATATTCTTCAGTGTACACCAATTCTGTATAGCAGAAGCTTGAGAAAGCTTGGCAAATGACCTCTGATTGTCAGCAGGAGAACTCTGTGACATGGAGTGAATGGCTCAAGCTCCAGAGTCAGGCACCGGTGTTCAGAACCTGGGCTTTGCCAGCACATGACCTTGGAGTGTTTCTGAGCATGTCTTCTCTGAACATGTGTTTCAACATAACTAAGGTCAGTCTTCACATGGTCAGTCATCTGTCCTTCCAACATGACAAATGCTCTAATCACTGTAGCTTCCAATGTCCCTATTGCAATACGGCTGAATGTTATTATGCTTTTAAGATTTTTAGCACCATGTGTGGACCTTAGTACTGTTCATTGAATAGTAAAGACCACCACAGCCACCACAGCTACCATCTACGTCACTGTTACCATCATATCATTATAGGATTACCATCATATCATCATATCAGCATAACATTATTTTACCCTCATCATCATTACATCAGCACTATTCCCATATCATCACAGTCATTACATCTTCATCATAGTCATCATTACATCAGCACTATTCCATATCATCACCACAGTCATTACATCTTCATCATAGTCATCATTGCATCAGCACTATTCCATATTATCACCACAGTCATTACATCTTCACCATAGTCATCATTGCATCAGCACTATTCCATATCATCACCACAGTCATTACATCTTCATTATAGTCATCATTACATCAGCACTATTCCATATCATCATCCCAGTCATTACATCTTCACCATAATCATCATTACATCAGCACTATTCCATAACATCATCACCACAGTNATTACATCTTCACCATAGTCATCATTGCATCAGCACTATTCCATATCATCACCACAGTCATTACATCTTCACCATAGTCATCATTGCATCAGCACTATTCCATATCATCACCATAGTCATTACATCTCATCATAGTCATCATTACATCAGCACTATTCCATATCATCATCCCAGTCATTACATCTTCACCATAATCATCATTACATCAGCACTATTCCATAACATCATCACCACAGTCATTACATCTTCACCATAGTCATTATTACATCAGCACTATTCCATATCATCACCACAGTCATTACATCTTCACCATAGTCATCATTGCATCAGCACTATTCCATATCATCACCACAGTCATTACATCTTCACCATAGTCATTATTACATCATCACCATCATGTATTACCATAATGATTGACATCACCATTATCACCATCATTATCATCATTATCATCATGAGAAGGTAAGCACTTCTTCACTAGAGATATTTATTCAGAGACTAACTCATTGACTTCTTTTATATTAGTATCTAAAATATTCGCTAAATCCATAAGATTTATCTGTATTCTTTTGTGATACTATGCATAACATTCTGCTGGTTAGAATCTCCAAAATGTAGCAACCAGGCAGATAGTATTTGCAGACCAGAGTGCCTTCAAACAGAATAGGTCAACTTACCTCTCCTAGAATCCATGAGGCCAACACTCAAGAATCCCAATTGACTTGCTGTAACTAAGGCCAAAGGGCTCTGCTTTAAAAAGTGTTTTTTTTTTTGCCCTCAAAATCATAGTTGTCCCCTTTAAGTCCTCTCTAAATTCCACATACCTTCCTTGAATTAATTCAGTCACACATTCCAGAAGCGCTGCATGAATTCTTCATGCTCCCACTTCTCCACTTGTGCATGGCAGGCACACTCGTTATTTGCTTTCTCTCCAGCCACAGGACTGTTCTTGACACTTGTGTAGCTGGAGGTCAGTGACACCTGTCTGTCTCTTTGGGACTCCATGATCTCTGTTGGTTCTCATCCTGAACTTTCACACACTGTTTCTCTCTTTCAAATGCCCTTTGAAACATCTGATCATTTCACTTTTGTTTGTCTCCTCTGCTAACAGCGTCATTTGGAAATCTAATTTATCTTCTCAGGGTGAATGGCTCACCTTCTCTTCTACTCCTCATGGCCCAGTTGCCCACCGATATGTTGAAGAGTCCTTCCTTCCCAGCTAAGTGATGGAAGCGAATTGTAAAACGCTTCATGCCAGTCTGCTATTTTGCATGATTTTAGTTTTCAGAAATGTAAGGTGATTAAAGTAAATGATAACAAATCAAAGTCTTTTTTTGAGCTTTGTGGCTGTTTGTGTTTCCTGGACCTTTGAAATGAAGGGTTTCTCAGCTACATACAACTTAAAGTACCTTTCCCTCCCAACAGAAGGGAGGAAAACCTCCCAAAAGTCCCCAACAAAATGTTGTAAGGGCTGTATATCACGTATTTTATTCTTGAGCAATGAGACGTTTCCCAACGGCCTAAGCAGTCTTCTTTTATTATAAGTTAATTTTAGTTTAATTAAATTTCCCTATCTTGTTAGCCTTCTTCAATTCCATATTTAAATAATAGCAACACCTAAAAAAAATTAGCCTTCTAGCTTCCCAAAATCCAGGTATAAAAGCAATCTTTGGGACGGAAGAAATGGCTCAGTGGGTAAGAACTCCCGCTGTGTAAGCATTAGGCCCTGGAGTCAGGTCCCCAGTATGACACAGAAAAGACAAGAATGGCTTCCTGTGTTTATAACCTCAGCACTGTGGGGACCTGGGAGATGACAAAATCAGAAAGATCATATTAGGGGGGTGGGGGTTGTGCACTGCCAACCTAGTAGGTGTGGGTGGGAGAAAGGCGGCTTTCAGGTTCAGTGAGAGACAGTGTTCACATAGAGAGTAGTGGAGGACATCTGATGTGCTCTAGCATAAGTAAGGTACACACCCCTTCACAATGCCCCATGCATGCGCACACACACAAACGTACACAAATACACACATATGTTCATACCAGTCTAAATCGAAAAGAACAATGGGTGTTAGTGAAGTGATAGAACACACTAGTGGGAACCATGCCTTCCTGTTGAGTGGTAGAAAGAAGGCGTAAGCAGAGCTGGGCTGGGCAGCACACACCTCAATTGCAAGCACCTGGGAGGCTGACCGAAGGCTTTTAAGCTTCAGACCAACCTAGACTGCAAGGCAAGGCTCTGTTTCCAAGGAAGGAAATAGCTGGGTGTGGTGAGTTTCATGTCTAATCCCAGCACTGAGGAGGGTGAGGAAGGAGAATGGTGAGTTCGAAGCCTACTGGGTCCACATGGTGTGAAACAAGCTTAAGCTATGTATCACAGTTCTACCTTAAAAGGATCAAACTCAAGACTAAAATGAAATTTAGGTAAAAATGTTTGTTTTCTGCTGCATTTCTTCCTTCTTTGTTTTTCTTCCCCTCCCCACTGATTTCCTTCTTTTTGGAAATTTCATCCCTCCTCTACTGGTTCTTTATTTTTGAATGTGCATATATACTGGTCTTTATTATACATAATCTCATTCCCATTTTGTTATTATAAACAATAATGATAACCGTACAAAAGATCAACAAAAGAGAAAGTCCCTATAGAGAGTTTTGCATGTTTCTAATTTTTAAATATAGAACAAAAACAACATGTAGGTTTTGCTAACTTTTTGGTGCAGATGAATGAACATTGACTGAGGTCACATAATTTGAGGCAGCTTGCCTGCACAGCACAGAATGTGACTTTGGGTGTGTGCTGTGTGAGTTGTCGTTACTCAAATATTCCTCCAATTGAGAACGGATTGCTTATTTCTTAGTTTGAGAGGGAATTACTTATAGTTCAGTGTTTGCCTACCACGATCATCATCCTCTCTGAGGAGGGCTGCTGGTTATCACCAGATTAACCTGTTCCGTGCTCTGTGGGAGCAGCAATCGTGTTTCCTCCATGTACTCCTCACCCATGGCGTTTATCCCAGGGGCTTGAGCTCAGTAAGTACACAATACATACCTGTTGAATGATTTGCATTGAGGATCTGATGCATCAATGTGTGTTAAATCCCTTTACGAGACACTGGCCACATGAGAGACGATGAGATAATTTGTGTCAAGGTGGGTAGAGAAGAGTGGTAGAAGCTGGGAGTGGGGCCAATTCCTGAGAATCGACAAAAGAGAAGAAAAGATTTTACTCAAAAGGAAGCGTTATTAATATTTATTAGTACAGAACTTTTCTTTTTACTAAAAAATTTTATAAGATAAAAGAGAAAAAATCAAAACTCTATAATAATATGGAAAATTGTGGTACATATCTAGGGTATTTTATTTAGCATCATCCACTTTCTTGCAAATGATATGACTTCACTCTTTGAAGCTGAATGATACTATATTGTGTATATATCACATTTTTTATCTGTTCATCATTTGATAGATACATAGGCTGACTTCATAGCATGGTAATTATAACAGACATCTATAGAACATTCCACCCAAACACACCTCAGTACCTCATGGAACCTTCTCAAAAATTGACCACTTATTTGATAACAAAGCAAACCTCAACAGATAACCTCTTGTATCTTATCAGATCACTGTGGCTTAAAGTTAGAATTCAACACCACTCATTGCAGAAAGTCCACAAACTCATGGAAATTGAACAAAGCTCAACTGAATCATCCCTGAGTAAAGGAAGAAATAAAGGAAGAAATTAAAGACTTCCTAGAATTCAATGAAAATGAATACACAACATACCCAAACTTAAGGGACACATTGAAAGCAGTGCTAAGAGGAAAATTCATAGCACTAAGTGCCTACATAAATAACTTGGAGAAATCTCACCCTAGTGACTTAACAGCACACTTAAAAGCTCTAGAATAAAAATAAATAAACTCACCCAGGAGGACTAGACAACAGGAAATAAACAAATTGAAGACCGAAATCAATAAAATAGAAACAAAAAAGCAATATAAAGAATTAGACAAAGAGTTGGTTCTTTGAAAAAAAAATCAACAAGATAGACAAACCCTTATCCAAACTAACCAAAATGCAGAGAGAGAATATGAAAATTAACAAAATCAGAAATGAAAAGGGGGACATAACAACACTGAGGAAATCTAGAGAACCATCAGGTCATACTTCAAAAATCTGTAATCCACAAAATTTGAAAATTTAAAGGAAATGGACAGTTTTTTAGATAGGTACCATATACCAAAATTAAATGAATAACAGACAAATAACTTGAATAGACCTATAACTCCTAAGGAAATGGAAGCAGTCATCAAAAGTCTCCCAACCAAAAAGAGGCCAGAGCCAGATGTGTTCAGTGAAGAATTCTAACAGAATTTCAAAGAAGTACTAACACGAACACTCCTCAAATTGTTCCACACAATAGAAACATAAGGGACATTGCCAAACTCTTTTAATGAGGGGAGAGTTGCCCTCATACCCAATCCTCACAAAGATGCAACTAAGAAATAGAATTACAGACCAATCTCCCTAATGAACATTGATCCAAAATACTAAATAAAATACTGGCAAACCAAATCTAGAACCTATGATAAAAATCATCTACCATAATCAAGTTGGCTTTATCCCAGAGATGCAGGAATGGTTCAACATATTAAAATACATTAATGTAATCCACCATATAAACAAACTGAAAGAAAAAACCCACATGATCATTCATCATTAGATGCTGAAAAAACATTTGACAAAATTCAACACTACTTCATGATAAAGGTCTTGGAGAGATCAGGGATAGAAGGAACATATCTAAACACACTGCAAGCAAAATACAGCAAGTCAATAGCCAACATCAAATTAAATGGAAAGAAGCTCAAAGAGATTCCACTAAAATCAGGAGCAAGACAAAGCTGTCCACTCTCTCCATATCTATTCAACTATTACTCAAAGTTCTAGCTAGAGTAATAAGACAACAAAAGGAGATCAAGGGGACACAAATCGGAAAGGAAGAAGTCAAACTTTTGCTGTTTGCAGATGATATGATAGTACACATAAGTGACACAAAAATTCTACCAGGAAACTCTTACAACTGATAAACACCTTCAGTAATGTGACAGGATGCAAGATCAACTAAAAAAATCTGTAGCCCTCCTATACACAAATGATAAAGGGGCTGAGATAAGGAAATCAGAGAGACATAACCCTTCACAGGAGCCACAAACTACATAAAATATTTTGGAGTAATGCTAATCAAACAAGTGAAAGTCCTGTATGATAAGAACTTTAAGTCTTTTTTTCTTGCATCAAGGCTAGATGAAAGAACTTTAAGTCTTTAAAGAAAGAAGTGAAGAAAATATCAGAAAATGGAAAGATCTCCCATGCTCTTAGATATAGATAGGGTCAACATAGTAAAAATTGTAATCTTACCAAATCCATCTACAGATTCAATGCAATCCCTATCAAAATCCAAGCACAATTCTCCACAGACTTTGAAAAAAACAGTACTCAACATCATATGGAAAAACCAAAAATATCCAGATAGACAAAACAATATAAGAAAGAAACTTCCAAAGGCATCACTATTCCTGACTTTAACTCTACTATAGAGCTTTAGTATTGAAAACTGCTTGGTTTTGGCATAAAAACAGACAGGTTGACCAATGGATCCAAATCAAAGATCCTGATATTAATCTGTACACATGTGAACACCTGAGTTTTGACAATGAAGTTAAAATTATACAGTAAAAAAAGAAAGCATCTTCAGCAACTGATGCTGGCATAACTGGATGTAGAAGTTTGAAAATAAATGCGTATCTATTGCCATGCACAAAACTCAAGTCCAGATGGATCAAAGACTTTAACATAAAACCAAGCACACTGAACCTCAAAGAAGAGAAAGTGGGAAGTACACTTGAACACATTGGCACAGGAGACCACTTCCTAAATATAACCCCAATAGCACAGATACTGAGAGAAACAATTAATAAATGGGACCACCTGAAACTGAGACACAGTCAAAAATAAAAAAAATGGCAACCTATAGAATGGGGAAAGAATCTTCACCAACCCCACATCGGATAGAGGGCTGATCTCCAAAATATACAAAGAACTCAAGAAACTAGATGTCAAAATATCAAATAATTGAATTAAAAAATGGGGTGCAGATTCAAATAGAGAATTCTCAACAGAGGAATCTCTAATGGTGAAAGGCACTTAAGAAACTGTTCAACATCCTTAGCCACCAGCGAAATGCAAATAAAAATGGTTCTGAGATACTATCTTACACCTGTCAGAATGGCTAAGGTTAAAAAAAACTAATGACAGCTTATGCTGGAGAGAATTCATAATAAGGGGAACACTTCTTTATTGCTGGTTGGAGTATAAACTTGTACAACCACTTTGGAAATCAGCATGGCAGTTTCTCAAAAACTTGGGAATCAATTTACATCAAAACCCAATAATATCACTCTTAGGCATGTACCCAAAAAATGCAGACCCATATCACAAAGACATTTGCTCAACTATGTTGATAGCAGCATTATTCATAATAGTCAGAAACTGGAAACAACGTAGATGTCCCTCAACTAAAGAATGGATAAAGAAAATGTGGTACATTTACACAATAGAGTACTTGTAGTAAATGAGGGGAGCGGGCCTGCTTTTCGTCCGGCCCAGCTCCCGCA
>LOEQ01002451.1:206102-216332 GCA_001685075.1 Bramus lutescens | reverse complement strand
AGAGGCTTTCTTTCTCCTAGAATTCTGTTCTGTCTACTCCACCCACCTAAGGGCCGGCCTATCAAAGGGGCCAAGGCAGTTTGTTTATTAACCAATGAAAGTAACACATAGACAGATGACCTTCCTACATCAAGTACTACTCAGTGGTAAAAAGCAATGACATCTTGAAATTAACAGGCAGATGGATGGAATTAAAAAAAATCATCCCGAGTGAGGTAACCCAGACACAGAAAGACAAATACCGTATGTACTCACTCATAAGTGGAAATTAAACATTAAACAAGGATAATCAGCCTACAGTCCATAGCCCCAGAGAAGGCAGGAAACAAGAACCCCAAGAGAGCCATACATGGATTCCCTCAGGAAGGGGAAATAGACAAGGTCTCCTTAGTAAATTGGCAGCATGGTGGTAGTGGTGGGAGTTTCTTTCTTGTATAGGACTGTTTTGGGGGAGGGGGTGTAGGGGAGTGGGAAAGAGGGGACAGCAGAAAGGAGAACATGAGGGATTTGGAAGAGGGAGTTGGGTAAAGGACAGAGAAGGAAAACAAGGAAAGAGATACCTTGAAAGAGAACCATTGTGGGGTTAGCAAGAGGCCAGGCACTAGAGAAACTCCCAGGAAACACAAGGATGACTCCAGCTAAGAATCTAAGCAATAGTGAAGAGGGTACTTAAACTGCCCTTCCCCTGTAATCAGATTGATGACTACCTTAATTACCAGTATAGAACCTTCATCCAGTAACTGATGGAAGCAGATGCAGAGAGCCACCTCTAAGCACTGGGCTGCGCTCCTGGAGTCCGGTCGTAGAGAGGGAGGAGTGATATTATAAGCAAAGAGGCCAAGACCATGATGGAGATACTCATAGCTGATTCAAGCTAGTGGGAGCTCACTGGCCCCGGACTGACAGCTGGGTAATCAGCATAAAACGGAATTAGGCCCTCTGAATGTGGGTGGCAGTTGTGTGGCTTGGGCAGTTTGTGGGACCACTAGCAGTGTAGCCAGTATTTATCCCTAGTGTATGATCTGGCTCTTTGGAGCACATTCCCTGTGGAGGGATACCTTGCTCAGCCTGGATATAGGGGGAGGGACCTTGGACCTGCCTCAAGTGATGCAACAGACTTTATTGACTCCCCATGGGAGGCCTTACCCTCTCTGAGGAGTGGATGGGGGTGGGGTGGGGAGAAGGTTGGATATGGGGAGGATGGGAGGGAGACAGAACTGGGAATGGTATGTAAAATAAGATTGTTTTAAAAACAAAAAAGTCTGTGCAGCATCTATTGCTATATAATTGGGATGAGTTGATTCACTTATTTTAGTGAAATATAACACAAATAAAAATGCTCAAGTCTTATCAATATTGGTAGATTTCAGAATGATAATGTACACCAATAAATGAGAATGGGGATGTGAATTTATATGTGTGCCATAAGCTGCCTCCAGCTTCCACTGCCTTAAAATTGTTTATTTTTTTGCATTTATTTTTTGGTTTTAATATATTATTTAATGTGTATGTCCATCCGAGGTGTGCATGCACATACTATAGCACACGTGTGGAAGTCAGAGGACTCATTTATGGGAGTCAGGTTCCAGGCTTGGTGACAAGTACCTTTACTTACTAAAGCCTTCTTTCTGGCCCTAAACTTATTTCTTGCTTGTGTTTTACTTCCCATACATGTCACAGAGAAGATCTTCTCTAACAATTTACATTCTGGGATGCTGGCCTTGGGAGCCCTTGATATCTGGGGCATTTCTAGTCATCCTGAAAGAGAGAAAATGACCTTTGGATGGACAGCAAAGCCTGTTAAATGTTCTGATTCAGAAGCGATTTGTATTACTTCTATTAATGCCTCATTTGCCAGATTGAGTTTAATACTCCCACCAACCACAAGGAAGCCAGGCATACAATTCTTCTTGTGAGTGGAAGGCAGGCAACTAGAAATGTACGGTGACAATCACTCAAGATAATCACACTCCAGCCATTCGAGTACAGGTATTTGCTTGCTGGTTCTTACAACTGATGCATTTCCTCTCCCATCCAAGAATAGAAAATCCAAAGTTCCCGCCAGTCTTAACAGCAAATCAAAGCTCTCTGGGTGATTTGTAATGGTTTCTAAATTGTGGAGCAGAGTCAAGGAATTTCTGTTAGGTTTAGATGTGGGGTTTTTTCAGTCACATATCTTTGAACTAAGAAGAATAATGTGCTCCCTATATTCTATCTGACACACAATGATGGGGAAGGACAACAGAGTAACCACTCCGATTTCAAGTGGGAAGCAAAGGAGATTCATGGAACTTATGGATTTGCAGCAATTCTGAAATTCCAAAGCTGGCTGCTCCAAGCTTATCTTAGCTTAGTCCTGATTCTGCCCGGGTGATCTCTCTAGTTCGTTGCTCTTTGTGGTCCTTCCTCTGCCCTTCTTGTGGTTCTTCCTTTCCTCTATGTGAAGAGGGGACTAGAGAATATACTTTCTCTTTTTTTGAGCCGCTTCTTTAATTGTGTCTCATATCCAGAGAAAGATGACAAAGAGTCAATCTTTCTAGCTCTCTTCCATCTCCTCTGCCTCCTCCTCTATCTCCTTCTCCCCTCCATCACCTCCACCTTCCTTTCCTCCACATCTTCCCCCTCATTTTCCTCTTCTTCCTCCACCTTCTTGACTCATATAATTCTGATTTGTTTGCATCATAAATTTTTTTTAAACTTCACAAATATTTTTACTTGTTTATTAGAGTCACATTCATTTGGCAACAGACAAAATAAGAACATATGTGTGAATATATATTCACCCATGCATGTACACACAATCTTGACTTTGAGGGAAAGACATGCTTTATGTTTTTTTTCTTGGTTTCTTATGGAATATTTTGACCAAATGGAAGGATTTTCTCGTAAGTTATTCAGGTAACTGTAACAAAACTTCAAGGACATACCCTCTATTTATCACTTTCATGAAACCCAGTTTTCTTAGTCTTTGTCTCTGAGAATGAGTCTTGGTTTTGTCTTCCTTAGTTTGGAGATGAGAAACATTTGCCTCTTCTAGTTATACTCCAAATATGTGCTTCCTCATGCCTGTTATTCTGGCTTCTAGATGGATCTGTTTTATTCCCATCCTACCCTTAGTTTTTTTTTTTTTAATGCATTGAAAAGAGCAACAAACATCCACTGCAGCTAATGTTCCAGTCAGATGATGATTGTTAGGAAAAATTCTAAAATGAGCTGCTCTGCCGGCACAAAGAAATCCAATCAGACCAGATTAAAACACATCGAATGCCTGTGTTTTATAGACAACAGTCCGGGGTGGCCGGGGGCATGGCAGGGGAAAGACAGAGAGAGCACACAGGCAAACCCAAACCACGTGTTCTTTCTGGCACAAGCCTAAATAGTCTGGGGGAGTGATCCTGACCCTCCCTAAGGTGGGATAAGCTCTTGGCAGGCTGGGAGTTGCAGTCCACATCAGGGCATCTGCCAGGTCAGGGGTTTCCAGTCATCCCAGACTTCTTGGATATAGGGGTGTTAGAGGGCTGGGGCGACACCCCAGCTCAACATTACAGGAGCATTCCCAGAAATACACATTTGCTAGGTGTGGGACCTGCCGTTAAATTATTGTTGTCAGTGTTGTGGTGATGTCTAATAGCTAGCTCTCAAGGGAAAACAAAACCCCAGATGTCATGATGTATAGTACTTCCCAATTTCATTGGTATAATTTCTCCTGCTATGGCAGATCCAATTTACCACCCTGACATAATAAAAATTCAGAGTTGGGCAGAGATTTTGCTAATGCTCTTGGACATATACCAGGTCCAGCACACCACTAACTATAGGTGAGAGTTTTACCAAATGCTTGCCCATTGCTTAATGTGGAGTGCCAGCTTTTTTTTTTATCTTAAAACATTCAGCCTATCTCCAAGCCAAAGGTACAATACATTTTATATTTTTGTGGCAATTGTCCACTTCTGGCTACCAATTTCTATTTTAAAATGGGTTATGCTATGCTATAGCAATAAACAAAGACACACTTTTAATGACTTGAAGAAGAAAACTTTATTTTCCTTTCATACAACCAAACTCATCATGAAACCTGCAGGCTTCATACTCCAGGAACCAGTGCCAGCGATGCCACCACCAGGAACAATGCAAACCACCCTCAGAGGCACGGACAGTTCTGGAAGGCATAGTACTGACAACCACATAAATTGTCCTCAAAGGTGACTATGCCACCCTCAGAATCATCAGCCAGAACCAAAGCCAAGACTTCAAGGAGAAAAGGACATCTGAACCTATCAGGTACCAAGAAGGCAGATGTCTGAAAAGCTCTTTTATAAACACTAACAGCCATCACAACTCCCTCTTAGAGATGCCCTGGGCAACACAACCTGCCAAATGAGCTGAGTCATATCTTCTCTCCCCTCCATTTCTTCTCTTCTCCATTCGATGTTGAAGGCTTTAAATAGTAAAGCTCAGAAAACATGCAGTGATAGAATTATGTTTTATCAAGCTCTTCCCATCATGATCAACAAAATTTTGCATTATTCTTGCAGTAACTGTCTAAAATAGCATGGTTTAAATACATACACATGTAAGCACAGATTCATAAAACACAAGAAGAAAATAAAGTTACTGTTAGCAATGTCTGAGTTTCCTTTTCAGTCATTTATAGAATTTGTTATTTGACGATTGCCTTCTGATTCCTGTTACCTCCAATCTCTTTTTTCTCCATTCCATCTCTTTCAAGCCTCATCCTTGAAGTGTTCTCAGTTTCTGTTTTCAGCTTGAAAATTAAGAATGATTTTTTAAAGCAGTTCCCCCCTTTCTGACTAACTGTACTGACATCTTCTTTGTGTTGTTTCCCTGGCTTAAAAGCGAGGCACTACAAACCTTTTCTTTCACTTTTTCCATCACATCATTTTACTTTACTACGACTTCAGTCATATTGAAAAGAATTTAGGCAATGTTTATTGTTTATATTTATGTTGTCATTTCCAGTAGCAGAGGCGTGTGCAAGTCTATCCCTCCATTTGTAAGTCTTTAAGACACTTAGATCTTGCCAGTTGGTTGGATTGATAGCTAAACTCAGCTAAACATAGTTAACCTGATTTTCCCTGTCCTACAATCAATCTATATAAATACCAGTCAATCATTTCTTTGACTAATGGAACACACCTCTCTTTAAGATAATTATTGTCTGATTATTATATACGAGTTTATTCTCCCTCCCCTACACCGAATGTGGATGTGAGGATTAATTTTAGGAGGTGTTGTTACCGGCTGGGAGTTCCCTGAGAACCAGGGAGAATGGTTTCATTGTTTCCACAGTCTCCACAATCAGAGTGCAAGCCTGGATGATATGTGAACTGTCTTGATGTTCTCCAATTAACTATCTGTATGAGCACAGGGATTGTAGAACTCAGAAGGTCCTACTGTTCTAGATAAGCAAATAAAATGTCAGTGCAGAATAATACTTGGTCTGCTTAACAAAAGAAAATCCAAACAGTCCTCACCATTTTAGCCAGTAGAGGGCAATGGGAGAGGGACTTAGAGGAGAACACCAGTCATGTGCCAGTTAAGAGGGTTATTAGAATGAGGGTTGTATACCAAAGCCTACTTCAAGATTAGTTTGAGCACTACTATATTAGCCTATTTTATGAAAAAAGGATATCCTAAGGTTTCCTACATTTTAAAGAATTATAATCACATTTTTGTAGCAATGGACATTGGACTCAGGACCTTGAACATATTGAGTTCAATTCTACCACTGAGCCACATTACCAGCCCAGGGATTACAGTGTAGGAAGCATGTACAAAGGAGATCACATGGTGAGACAGGAAGCCAGAGAATGCCGAAGGGCCAGATTTCCTCTTTTAATAACTAACCGCTGCAGTAATAACCTCGTCCAGCAAACTGACAAGCCTGTGAGCTGCCACTGACCTGCTCACAAGGGTTGGGCGCAATGGCCTCTTGACCTCTCTCTGGGTCCCATCTCCCAGAACAAAAACAGCATTTCCAGCACAAGAACTTGTGGGGACAAGCAGTCATTTGTAGCTCATAACAAGAATAATTCTAGAAGAATTTGTCTAAAGTTTCTATTTACTACATTTTTGAAAAGTTAATCTTCAGGTAGAAATTCCCTGGCGAGACCCAGAGAGTCTTTATTACTCTGCTTCCTGGAGCTGTCTCCTGTAGGCATCCTGACGCAGGTCTGAGAAGCAGGTCAGATGTGCCTTTAGTGTATTTGCTCCCCCAAGAGAATGGTTTCCTTCAAGGAGAGAATGTGGAATCCAAAACTGTTAGCCCTGCAATTTACTTACACGGAAGAAGACTTGGCAATAGATATCGAACCACAAACATAGCATTATAGAGTTCTTCTTGATTAAGGATGTGTTGTGGTGGGAACCTTTTGAAAATCATCCAGTTTTTAAAAATTGTTCATGTGTGTGTGTGTGTGTGTGTGTGTGTGTGCGTGTGCGCGTGTGTACAACTGTGGCAGAGGACAGTTAGTTCTCTTCTCCCATCATGTTGGTCCTGGGGATCAAACTCAGGTCATCAGACTTGACACCAAGTACCTCCACCCATGAAGCCAGCTAGCTGGCCCCTTAGTGGTTTTCTTGTTGCTGCTTATCTCTGAGGTCCGCATACTCATAAGTTAGATGGATGACCTTTGAGACACTTATCTTTTCTTCTTTCCATGTCATGTTACAGAAAGGTTTCTCTGACAAAAGTCATTTCCTACCAACACACGGCTAAGCGCCAGCACATGGCATGGCCACTTGGAGTTTTCTCCCTATGCACTTAATGCTATCTAAAAATAAATGACTTGCATATTAATATCTTTGCCTGAAGAGGGTAAGTTATACAACTGTTTATATTGGTTTCATTCACACCTGCATCCCTCAGATCTGGAGTAGTATTTGGCACACCATAGAGGTTTATCTAGCGTTTCAAACTGAATGAATTAATTTATCTGCTGAGTTCTGACTGTTCTCTGAAGTGACCTAAAGCAACCTTGCAGTGACACAGCTACTTCTGTGTCCCCTGGTGATGGCCTTCTGTCCTCGCCATTTGTGAGGGAAACCTTATCCCAGCAAACAATGGCCTGAACTTTTTAGATCCTTAATTTGTGACAGGTACTCCTAGAAATGAATGAAACAATGAAGGTGTAGTGACATTTAATTAGTATTTTAATAAACAAAGCTTGCCTGAAGATTGGAGAGTAAAACAGCTACCCTGGTCAGCCTTAGAGACCAGGCAGTGGTGACACACATCTTTAATCCCAGTAGCCACAGTGGTTGCCATAGAAACCAGGCGGTAGTCATGCACATCTTTAATCCCAGAGCTAGAGAGGAATATAAGGGTGAGGGGACAGCTCTCAGTCAGTCTCATTCTGAGGATTACTGGAGACAGGATTGCCATTTTGGGTTGAAATAGAGGTAAGAGTCAGTGGCTGATTTTATTGCTTTTCTGACCCTCAGGTTGAACCCCAATATCTGTCTCTGGGCTTTATTAATCATGCTGCAGGAGGAAAATGTAAAATCCTTGTTGAGATTTCTTACATGTGCATTCAGTCTATAGAACAAGGTGCCTCACATTAGGAACTGTTAGGATGCAAGAAGAATAAAGACGTCATAGTTTTGGTTGCAGATAACCTTTCAAATGCCCCGCTATTAAAATTATAAGGTGGGAAATAGCATCAAACACACTAAATCCTGTTCAGTGATACTCTCATAAAGCTTGATTTCAATTAAATATCTTGGGGCACATTTGGGTGATGAACATTTGGCAAACCACAATAAGTTTTGCCATGGTTTATTGCACAGGCTAGCTGTCATTCTAGTCAGTAAAACCCCAAAGGGCAGGATACAAATGTGAAATATTCGCCATTCTTGTTGAAGCTTCACGAGTTTACTGTGATTAAAATCTGATTGTCAACAAATGTTCCTTTCTTCAGGATTAACAGTTGATTTTTTAACAAAGATACCAGGGATGGTAAGGAAATCTAAAGTACTTCACGTGTCTAACCAACTTCGTTTATTTGGTATCTGCTCACAGCAGAGAGTTGTCCATTTATACATCATGGTTTCTGAATCCAGAGTGCTGTGCTCTCCAGCTGTGGCTGGTTGCTTTCAGACTAGATCATATGCAGCATTGTTCCTTGAAGTTAGATCACAAGGCCAAGGAGGCATTTGCTCAGCGTGTTCTATCATCATCAATATACAAATGTACATTCCCACTAGCGGAAGTTATTCTATCTGTTCCACAAACATATCAGGCCACAGAATTCTTTCTTTTTCCTGACAGAGGTCTTGATTAATGGTTCATAAAATACATTCATGAAAATGTTCTTAGTCAATGTACTATGATCACCTTGACTTGATACATTTTCATGATAAATATCCTCAGTTTTCGCCAATTTTTAAAAGAAAAAGTCAAAACTTATAAAATATGAACACAATGGAATAATAAATATCCACATACAACATCAAGATTTGAAGTTGAATCATTCATGTTTGCAAAGTAATGGCCTCTTTTCTTTTGGTTACACACAGCTACAAAACACAGAACCCCTTGAAGTAAGAGTTCAGACTTTGCTACATTAAACTGAGATGCACATATCATCTCTTCTAAAAAAATACAACCAACTGTAAAGCACAGGGAAATAATAGCAATTATATATATAATACCACCAATCAGCATTTAATTCAGATAATGTCTCTTAAAGCTGCTCAGAAAATCTAGAATTCAGTGAAGGAGCATAAAGATTACATTGCTCTCTCTCTCTCTCTGTGTGTGTGTGTGTGTGTACATATATGTTTATATGCATATTTTTCATTTTTGCTCTCTTTAAATGTAGACTATTTCTTTCATGTTACTTTTCTGTGCTTGGCTTTTGAAGAACCTTGGTCACCTGTCTTGTGTGCTGCCAGTGTCACCTAGCTGCTTTTATTGCAGTGTCTATGAACTTTATCCTCTGCTCTTTACCTCTCCTGGAAGTCAGAGTTAGACTTGCAATGAGACGCCAGATAAACATCGACAAGATAGACTGACAGAGTATGATCCACACCTCACGTCCCATCTATTTCAGAGGCACAGGGCATCAAATGTTTTTTTTTTAATTATTATTTGCCATGTGTTGAGCAGGTAGCTTTCAGAAGTCTCATATGTAAAGGTATATTTTTTTCCTTTGTAAAATTTAAAGGGCTCATTATATAATTCATCAGATTGTTTAAAAACATTTTTTTCCGAGTTCTGGTGAGGACTGACCCTGGATGAAAGTGTTTAAACTCCAGGGCCTCCGGCCACAACACGGAATTACCCAGATTAGAATGTCAACAGTGCTGCTTAGAGAGAGGAAGATTTGCCGCCATGAAGAAAAGACCCTTCTAGTCTGAGGGGATCTGGAGAGGTGAGTACGTGGCCACATAGCCGGACAGTTCCAGGGGACCTAATCCAAGCCCCCTCCAATTCCTTAAGCTTTTGTGGCCATCCAGCAGGGTGTGTTCCCTGCCGCTGGCTTTCTTTACCCCATTCCACCCTGCCCCCAAGCCCGCCTTTTTATCTTCTAGGTCCTTGGATCCCCCAACACAGCCTGCTTCAGGGCTGAGGGGATCTAAGAGCCTGCTCCAGTGCTGAGGGGACCTAAGAGAGGGCAGACCAAGAAAAACTACAAAGTACACAGTCAGCCACAGCAAAGATTGGACAAAGAAATGAAGACTCTGCTGGCTTCATTTGAAGGAAGAGATGGGCAGGCATCAATGCAAGAATTCCTCCAACCTCCTGAAAAGCAACATGGTAACACCAGAATTCAGCAAACCCGCAAAAGGAAGACTTGAACTCCCTTAAAGAAATGGAAGAGAAGACAAACATAAATCCCTCAAAGATACCCAAGAAACCCAAGAAAAAGCAATCAAACAGGTAAAGGACAGTTCAAGACCTGAAGACAGAAATGGAGGTAATAAAGAAAACACAAACCAAGGGAATTCTGAATAGGAAAAATCTGGGTAAATGAACAGGAACTACAGAGACAAGTATAACCAACAGAATACAAGAGATAGAAATAAGAATCTCAGGCGCTGAAGTTCTATAGAGGAAATAGACTCATTGATCACAGAAAACATCAAATCCAACAAATTCTTAACACAAAACATCCAGGAAATCTGGGAGACCATGAAAAGACCAAACCTAAAAATAATAGGGGTAGAAGAAGGAGAAGAATTCCAGCTCAAAGGCCCAGAAAATAT
>LOEQ01002451.1:183040-202721 GCA_001685075.1 Bramus lutescens | reverse complement strand
AATTTTGCATGCAAATGGATGGAAATAGAAAACACTATCCTGAGTTAGGTAACCAAGACCCAAAAATATGAATATGGTATGTACTCACTCATTAGTGGATTCTAGTCATTAACAAAGGATATTGAGCCTACAGTTTATGATCCTAGAGAAGCTAAGCAATAATGTGAACCCAAAGAAAAACATACATAGATCATCCTGGAAATTGGAAGCAGACAAGATCGCCAGGCAAAAGTTGGAAGCATGGGGGTGGGGAGGGTTTGGGGAAGGGGAAAAGGGGAGAGAGAAGCGAGAAGGGGAGATTTGGGGATAGCTTGGGGGAGTGGGATTGTTGAGTTGGAGGAAGGACAGATATGGGAGCAGGGAAGAAGACACCTTAATTAAGGGAGCCACTTTGGGGTTGGCAAGATACTTGTCTCTAGAGGGGTTCCCAGGTTTCCACGGGATGTCTCCAGCTAGGACCCTGGGCAGTGGAGGAGAGGGTGCCTGAACTGGCCTTGTCCTGTAGTCAGACTATCTTTAATATCACCATAGAACCTTCATCCTGCGACAGATGTAGATAGACACAGAGACCCATATCAGAGCACTGGACTGAGCTCCCAAGGTCCAGTTGAATAGCAGAAGGAGGGAGAAGATGAGCAAGGAAGTNCAGAGCACTGGACTGAGCTCCCAAGGTCCAGTTGAATAGCAGAAGGAGGGAGAAGATGAGCAAGGAAGTCAGGACGGCGAGAGGTTGGTCCACCCACTGAGACAGTGTGCCTGAGCTAATGGGAGCTCAACTAATCCAGCTGGACTGGGACTGAAGGAGCATGGGATCAAACTGGACCCTCTGAATGTGGCTGACAATTGGGTCAGACTGAGCAGCCAATGATAATGGCACTGGGATTTGTCTCTACTATATGGACTTTTTGGGATCCTATTCTATTTGGATGCATACCTTCCTAAGCCTGGATGGAGGGGGTGGGCCTTGGACTTTCCACATGGCAAGGTACTCTGCCCTCTCCTAGAACTGGAGGGAAGTGGGAGGAAAGTAGAAATTTTGAGTCATATTATTTATAAAGTAATAAAAAAAGAACAAAAAAGTTTTTTCCTTACCCACATTTTTTAACACTGATTTCAGTATTCATTGATAAGCCTTGCTTAAATCAAATCTTATATTGGTTAAAGTATTGGGTTTCAAATTTTACTCCCTCATAGACATTTTTAGCAGGCATTTTTCTGTGGTGACATTACAGCTGTTGTAACTGACATCCGACCTAAGATGGGATATTAGAATGATGTTGATCACCAGATAAATATTTGACACATTTGGAAGCTTTATGACAATCTGATTGAAAAAAAAAACAAAGCTTTTCAGAAAGACAGGGGTAGCCATAACGAGAGGAAGGAACATATACACACATGTGCAAACACAACACTCACACACATGTATGCACACACAAATGCAAACACAAATGAGAGAGAGAGAGAGAAAGAGAGAGAGACAGAGAGAGAAATTCTCTATAGGATTATCCTTCAGAGAAGTTCTCTGGAAAGGAGTCAGTAAGCCAAGATATTGGAGTTGGTACACAATTTCCATATCTCCTGTCAGCACAACATAACTCTGTTTTTCCCGTTACAACACAAATCCTGTGTTTCCTCTGGATGCATAACTCTCTCCCTCTTGTAATTCCTTGGTGTATGTATGTATGTATATTGTAAATATATACAAGTGTATCTATTTGTGTGTATCTGTGTATATGTGTCTCCTGTGGGTGCATAACTCTCTCCTGTATCTTCTCGTGTGTATATATGTGTGTGTATGTGTGTGTGTGTTTATGTGCATTTGTATGTGTGTGTCTGTCCTAGGCCTATCTTTCACATGTAAGGGCATATTAATTACTTTCATCATCATTATGAAAAATGCCAGGCAAAAGTAGCTTAAAAGAGGAAAGGTTAAGTTTGGCTCACAGTTTAAAGAGCTACTGTCTAACATGGAAAGGAAGAGAAAGACATGTCAGACGTGTTCCATTAGTAGCACCATGAGCTTTTTGTATGGCTTGTAGTCCTTTGGATAAGGAAGTAGAGATTGCTTGGGTTGGAAACTGACCTACTATATAATTTTCAAGGCCCAAATCGATCTCTTCTGTTTGATTCATATCTCAAAAGTTCTATAATCTCCCAAATAGTGCCACCAAATGAAATGTCCAAATACACCAGGCCTGAGGAGAACATTTTATGTCTAAGCCATAACATGGCTTCTGATACATATAGGAATCAAGAACTCTGAGGTAGTCATAGACAGAATAACCGTTCTGTATACAAGGTTCAGGCAAGTAATATCTGGCATATGTTCTCAGATTCATTGGGAGCATTTAATAAAGAGTGGGCATAGAGTAACACAACACAGACATCGCAGTGCTTGGAGCCAGGACAAGCAGTCCTGTAAGTCTAGCAGCACCAGCAGCAGAGCAGAGGTGAGGGAAGGTGTGATGATCAGCAGATGGAGCTAGAACGGTGGGAGACAATGCGCTAACCTCTGTGTGCAGAACTGGTCAGGACTCCTCCAGCTCAAGAGTTTTCTGATCTAAAATGCATGCTCTGTAAAAATAGACATGCTTTGTTTTCCTCATAAAAACCTTACCAGGAATGTAGCAAGTGCCTGATAAATTTTCCTTCTTGAAGGAATGAGCCAGTGAATGGGTTAAGGAATGAATGAGGGAGGGAGACCCAAAGGGTTCATTCTGAGTTTTTGGTCTTTGAAATACAAAAGCAAATTTCACTTTCTTTGCTTTAACTAATGTCTGTCAATAGTGTGAGATCATATTATTGTGTTTTTTAGAAGCAGTGATCAATGAGAACACTGTACCAGAGGACTCTCGGTGGGACTTCTGTGTTGAACACATTATTTAGCAAATACTAACACAAGAAATTGAGGGTATTTACCAATGTGCTGAAGCCAACACATGAATGCAGAGGAAACCAATAGAGAAACAGTTCTCTATTAACCTTGTCATTGTGGGGTCTTAAAAGGCTTTTGTCCAACACTGGGCTTTGTAACTTTTAAAATAATTCAAAGCATACGACAATTAACCTCAGAAATGTTTTGATTACCTCCTCAGGGTTTGTATTTTTAAAGGCAGTGCAAGGCAGAAGGCGAGCCTCTGTCCTGACTTCTGAGTCGGCCTAACCCCAGCTTTACTACTTAGCTGTCACATCATCCAGCATGATGCTATGAAATCTTTAGAAGTCTGTTTTACTCAACTGTTAACCATACTAATCGCTCCTCTTTTTTAGTGGTATGTCAAAAATTAAGTGAAATTTTAATTTCAAGCATCTTATATGTGGTGTATATGTGTTAGGGACCAGCCTTGACAAAAACACCTCTTACCAGGGTAGGGTTATGGGGATTTAGAAATATAGGTGAAGAATATGAAGACACATGAAAAATAATTAACAGAAACCATAGAATAGTACCGGAAGAGGAGAGTCATTTTAGTGAATACCGACATCATCCATGTTTAATTTTCCATACACTTTTATACCCCGATACAAAAGAGGAAGAAGGCAACAAAAGACTTCTTTAACTTGATGCAAAGGACAACTCAAACAGTTAACTTCTTCAACACTTTGAGACATCAAGTTATTAGCATTCTGCTGTTTAGGCTGTGAAGCTACCTCAGACCAAGTATCCTGAAGGTAGCCACTCCCCAGGCAACCGCATATTACAAAAGAAGGAGCAGAAGTAAGCTGGCATATCCTGACCATCTGTCAGCACAGAATGGATCTACTTGTAAAGTCATCTTAATGTCAAAAGAACCAAGTAACCACATCCTGAGTCAGGACATGTAGTTACACTTCTCAACCATTTTGAGCAACCTCCAAACTCTCTGACCATCAGAGAAGGTGGAAAGAGGCTTATATTTTTGGCCTACACATATATGTGTATGATAATTCACTGCTTTCCTTGGGTAGATATGAACTCATTCATCCATATTTCTAGGAGTTGAGAAAATTGGTCAGTTAGTTGTGCAAGCTTAAAAAGCTTGATTCTGAAGCTCAGAACCCATGTAAAAAAGCCAGACATAGTTCTATGCATTATAACCTATGGCAGAGCAGGTAGAGATAGAAGGCTCCCCAGAGCTCATGACCAGACAGTCCAGACCTGCAGTGAGACGCTGTTTCAATACATAAAATGAGGAGTGAGTGAGGAAGGCAGTGGACATTGACCTATGCCCTCCATGTGCACACATGTATGGACACACATGTACTATAAATACACAGATGTCAAAACAAGCAATCAATATGGTGTTAATTTCATTAATTTCCCTTGATTTATGAAAACTTTTAGAAAATTGTTGGTGTCATTCTGAAATTGTTCACTGTAGAATCAATTTCAATAAATTCTGCTGTTGTAGTTTTATTTTTGCTGCTTTGATAAAACACTGATCAAAAGCATCTTGGAAACGAAAGGGTTTATTTCTGCTTACAAGTTAGAGTCCTTCTTTGAGGGAAGCCAGGGCACAAACTCTAGCCAGGAACTGAAGCAGAGACTGTGGAGGAACAGCGTGCACTGGCTTGCTCTCCACGCCTTGTTCAGAAATCAGGACCCACATTGGTACGGGCTCTCCTGCAATTAGCTCTTAAGAAATGTGTCACAGGCATGGCTGGAGGCAAATCTGATGGAGGGTGTTCTTCAAATGAGGGCTTCTCTTCTGAGGCGACTCTACTTTGTCAGGTTGACAGAAACTAAGCAGTTTATCTCCCATGGAAGAATGAAAGTTGCATGTTTTGCAAGCTCGCACCCTTTTGCCACTGACTTTCGAAATACAAATTCTAGATATGATTTTCATCTTGAGGTGCTACAGACACAAAGCTTAAATGAAAAATAGAAATGAAGATAAACATCAGAGTTCATAGTTATCTAAAGCAGACGCTTCTTGTTTTTCTATAGAAATTTAAATGGATCATGTCATTCTTGCAGTGCACTTTCAACTGGAGACAGAAATACAACCAATTTTTTAAAATTATTTTGTGGCACTGGGCAGTAAACCTAAGGTCTCAGGCTTGCAAGACCAGCATTTTTATTGAGTTCTATTTTAGTTTCTTAAAGATTTATTCATTTTTATTTTACGCTATGAGTGTTTTGCCTGCATATATGTTTGTTTACCTTGTACGTGCCCAGTGCCTGCAGAGGCCAGAAGAGGGTGTTGGGTCCCTAGAACTGGAGTTACAGACGGTTGTAAGTGCTGGAACCTGAATTCTGGCCCTCTGCAAGATCAGTAAGTTCTCTTAACCATGGAGCCATCTCTTCAGCCTCTCATTTTAATTTTTGATACAGTGTCTTTTCAAGTTTTCCAGATTGTCCTTGAATCTACTCTTAGCCCAGGCAAGACTTGAACTTGCTATTCTGCTGCTTCAGCTTTCCAGGGTGTTGGGTCACAGGTCCCAGGGCATTCGTTTTATTAGTTTCTTGATGCGAGACAATATTGCTGCATAGCATACAAAGACTCAAGGTGTATTAGTCATTCACCATGAGGTAACATTATTTTCTTTTCAGACTATAGAATATTGTATTTTTGGGAGAAGAAAAAGAGCTTTAAAGAACAGATATATATTAGAGTGCAATACACTAGGATGGAATGATGGTTCAGTGGTTGAGAGCACTGGCTACTGGTTCAAAAGACCTGGGTTCAGTTCCTAGCACCCACAGGGCAGCTCACAATCATCTGCTAACTCCAGTACCTGGGGCATCTGGTGCCCTCTTCTGGTCTCCATGAGCACTGCACAAATTTGATACTTAGACATACTGGCAGGCTTTTAAAACATCTTTATACACAAATAATATTTTTTAAAGTTACAGTTCTGAAAAATAACATGTTTTAGTCTTGATAATTTTTAGAGAGAGCTTGAAAGTTCTTTACTCATAAGGTCCTCTTATTTCACACACATTTCCATTATTTTTCTTATTACTATTATCCATCAAGATTCTTCTAATTCAATTTTTGTCATAGTGCAAAGTAGCTTGAAGTTCGACCCTGCTCCCTTTGGGAATCAGGTCTAGGCACATCTGGGAGGCTTGAAGGGAGAGGTGTTCTCCTAGGAATGGAGAATGAGCATCCATATGCAGAATCCTTGTCAAAGACAGAAAAAGCCTAATTCAATATGGTTGCCTCAAAATTAAAAACCAGAGTCTCTCTGCTAGAGACATGGAAAATCAATGTGGCAGGAACAGATTGTGGAAGAGACTGGAACAGAAATGACTCAAGTGATCTTGTAGAGAGGAGAGCTGTGGCTGTCTCAAGAGCAAGCAGTAATTCTGGAAGAGGAGATGCAGGCTGTGATGGAGATAAACTTCCATGATATTCTGTGCCAGCTTTCTATTGAATTTTGTATATAGAACTGAAAACCATTATCCATGTACCTTTGCTTAAGGCACTCCCAGTTTCACTAACCCTGTGTAGGTCTAATGAGGGGCAGGGTGTGGAGTGGAGGTGTGGCCGTGGTTATCAGCACTGAATGGTGCTAGAACAGGCAGAATTCACATGGGCCATGCATGATCCCTTGGATAGAAGGAGATGGAAGCAGATGTGCCAGAGAAGAGGAAGAAAAGCTTGTCATCTCTCTTTCACCCTTTTGTCATTATAATTAGTGCGGTATGAACCATTCGCATTCTGTGTTATTGCTTGATGTGAATGTTTGTGTTTTTCAGAGATAGTTCACATTTTTGGGATAGCTACTACATTTAGAAAAGGTAAAAAGTCAAACAAATTTTAGCTTTTGTGAAATAAAGTAACCGATAAAGCCACAAAATTGTGTGGTAGAGAGTACAGTCTCTTCCAGAGACATATCAAGGTATAAAAGCCAGGGTATTGCACATACTGGCTTATTCCATCAACTCTGGTTTCCTCTGACTAATCAATCAGTTTATCAGCTTCCTGTCATCCAGAGAAGGTTCATTTCCCCAGAACAATGAGAGTGTGCGTCGCATATCTATATTTTGTATATAGATTGCTGTCTACCCTCCTGAGAAATGCTTGCTAGAAATTTTTTTCAGAAAGTAGTTCATTTCCTTCTGTAACTGTTTGAAGAACATTGTTCTTGGATTTCACATCACCCAAAATATATTTCCCTTGCCACACAGGAAGTACTTTATTTTTCAGTGTTTTTGTGTAGCTGTTATGAGCTTGAGGTAAGATGCATGTGAAATGTTCAGATGCTTGGCAGATATAATGTACCTATCACGACTGAAAGCAGACAAGAAACTCATTTTTTGGACCTCCTCAGTGTCTTGTATGAAACATTTTGACTTATAACATCACTTTAGAATTACACAGCTTCACAATGAATTTCTCTAGAAGTTACTAAGTTCAGAAGTCCAGAAGAAAACTCTTTGCAATTTGTTTTTCTTGCTAGATCTAAAGTTCAGATCATCTTAGCTAGAAATTTCTATCCCAATGATCAGAGTTCGAGGACTAGCATAAAAATATTTGTTGAATGACTGGATGATAAATGCTACATATTGAAGATAAGGATCACTGCAACCGACAAATGACCCTCAGTTTATGTTATTATGAGCATATTAATAAAATTGTTAGTGTTGTTGTACATTGGAAAACCGATTAATCCCTTCCTCTCTTTCTTCTCTGGCTTTGACTTCCTCAACCTGTGTCAGGAGCATGACAGAGCCTGTTGAGGATATTTTGAAATCTAAGAGAAAGTGGTGGCATGCTGATATAGTTTAGGTTTGGTAGAATATTTGTGAGATGTTCTGTCAGTTCTGGGCGTGGGCACGTTTTTTCGCCAGTGATTAGAGCATTCACAGGTTCTAACTAACAGTCTCTCCATAAGTTCTCCCTGGATAAGGTCAGAAAATGAACGCACAGCTACAGGCCACAGGGCCTTATTCAGCCTCCTGTGGTGCTCAGTTCATGGAGTATGTGGTGGGAAAAGGAGATGGCCTGAAGGTAGAAGTCAGAATCAGACTAGGAGGGAATATTCTCAGACGCGAGGTAGTGTTAGAGTCAGGTCTCACTGATATCTAGGCAAATGACCCGTTCTCACTATTGTGATTTGCAGTAGAGCATAAAATCATGTGCACACTAGACTTTAAAGATTTAAGTAAGAATTCATAAAATAGTATTGAAATTTGTAAAATAAAAAGGGGTATTTTTGCAGTGTGTGAGTCTATAAGAGCTCAGGAGTGAAAGAATGAAAACAACTTTATTAAACTGACTTTTTTTTAAGCCTTGCTTTTATTTTTGAGAATACAATATAATTACATCATTTTGCTCTTCCCTCCCTCCCTTCAAATCCTCCCAGATATCCCTCATTTTTCCTTTTCAAATTCATGGTCTTCTTTATCGTTAATTATTATTATATATGTCCATGTTTATGTATATACATGCATATTTCTAAATATGTAAAACACCTTGCTCAGTCTGCATAATGTTACCTGTGTGTCTGTTTTCTGGGTTGACCATTTGGTATTGGACAACCAATTGGTGTGCTCTTCCCTGGGGGAGACTATTTCTACTGCTTTCAGAATCTTTCAGCTGTCTTTAGTTTTCTGTGTAGATCGGAGGCCTTATTGTCTTTCTCCATTCATTTTGGCACGTGTGTGGTTGTCCTTGTTTAGTTCGTGTTAAGGCAGACATGTTGGTGAGTTTTTATGGGTGTTGCTTCTGAATTACCAGAACACAAGTCTTACAGCAAACTCCCTGGTCCTCTGGCTCCAAATAATCTTCCTACCCCCTCTTTCTCAATGTTCCCTGAGACTTATGTGCGGGAATATTTTATCGATATATCTGCTGGGACTGGGCTCCACACCCTACATTTTAACTGGCTGTGATTTTCTGTAAGGGTCTCTGACTGTTGCAAAGAGACATTTTCTTGGTGAGGGGAGGGGACTACATTTATCTGTAGGTATAAGGACAAATGTTTAGAGTGTAGTTAGGGATCATTTTGGTTATAAAGTGGTGTTCAAGGTTTTCTTCTAACACCTTAAAAGGTCACATGACCTTGCCAACACACAGCAATGTCAAAAGATGCTTTCATAATACTAAATTTTGACTGCTCAGGTAAGAGAAAATAACAGACTACCCTTTCATTCTCTGGAAAGCAAAAACTAAAAAATCATTATTCAATGAAAATTTAATCAAAGCCTATGTAGCAAAAAAATTGTAAGAAAAAGAATGTTCCAGAAATACATAATAAAGCTCTTATCTGATTTTTCAGACTACTATTTTGTAGTGCTTGTAGCTTTTATGAGATTTATAATATATTTATTGTTTAACTGGGCAGTGATGGTGCACAGCTTTGATTCCATCACTCAGGAGGTAGAGGCAGGTGGATCTCTGAGTTCAAGGCCAGCCTGGTCTACAGAGCAAGTTCCAGGACAGCCAAGGCTACCCAGAGAAACCTTGTCTTAGAAAATAACAACAAAGCCAAATCATAAAACACTCCCCCAGACCAAAACCAAACAGAATGCATTTTTTTTATTAGTTTGGCTTCTCATTTTAAGTAGATACTAGCTTTAACTTAATATAATTGTATATAATTCATATAACTTAATATCTAATAATTATATATAATATAATAATTAATTAAGTTTAATCTGTCTTTATTTAAAATAAGAAACCAAACTTATATATATTAAAATGTGATAAAAATCAAAGTATCCGTATAGTCATCACCAAAATCAGTAAATAGTCTTATTCTTTGCAAAATTTTTACATAATTCAACAAAATATCTCCAACACCAGTTTTCCCTTCTAACTCTTCCTGGATCCCCATAAGACATCCCCTCTCAATTTTATGCTTCCTTCTTTCATTTTTTGATAACCCACTAAGTTCTTACGCTGTTCACATGTATAAAGGCAGCAACTGGGCTGATTTTATTGTAGCTAAGACTGGCCTTTCTTTTTCTTTTGAAAAATATCTATATTTATTTATTGTGTCTGTGAATATTTTGTCTGCATGTATATCTGTTTGCTACATGTATACCTGGTGCTTGTGAAGGTCAGAATAGGGTGTTAGATCCCCTGGAACTAGAGTTACAGGTGGTTGTGAGCCACCTGTGGGTGCTGGGAACTGAACCTGGGTCCTCAGCAAGAGCAGCTAGTGCTCTTAACCATTGAACCATCACTCCAGCCCCTCCTTTTTAATTTAATTTTTAAATTCATTTTCCATACCACCCACAGCCCCCCTCCCTCCTCTCCTCCCACTCCTCACCATTTCCCCCAACACCCACCATCCACTCCTCAGAAAGGATAAGGCCTCCCACAGGGAGTCAACAAAACCTGGCACATCAAGATGAGGCAGGACCAAGTCCCTCCCACCTTCATCAGGGCTGAACAAGGCATCTCACTGTAGGGAATTGGCTCCAAAACGCCAGCTCTTGCACCAGCGATAGATTCTGGTTCTGCTGCCAGGGCCCCCACAAACAGACCAAGCCCTGCAATTGTCACCCACATGTTTAGGGCCTAGTTTGGTTCCATTCAGACTACCCAGCTGTTGGTCAGGAGTCAGTCAGTTTCCCCGAGCTTGGGTCAGCTGTCTCTGTGGGTTTCCCCATCGTGATCTTGTCCCCCGCCCTTGCTCATATAAAAATAGTTGCTCCCGTTTTTCAACTGAACTCTAGGAGCTCTGCCCGGTATCTGGCTGTGGACCTCTGCATCTGCTTCCATCAGTTACAGGATGAAGGTTCTATAATGACAACTAGGGCAGTCACCAATCTGATTACAGTAGAAGGCAAGGTCAGACACCCTTTCCACTAGTGCTCAGAGTCTAGCTGGGGTCATCCTTGTGGATTTCTGGGACTTTCTCTAGTACCAGGTTTCTCCCTAACCCCTTAATGGGTCCCTCTATCAAGATATCTCTTTACCTGCTCTCTCTCTGTCTCTCCCTCAATTCGACCATCCCATTCCCTCATGTTATCATTCCCCATTCCCCCTCTTCTACCCCCTACAGTTTATCCAAGAGATTTTATCTATTTCCCCTTCCCAAGGCAATCCATGCATATCCCTATTAGGGTCCTTCTAGTTACCTAGCTTCTTTGGGTCTGTGGATTATAGCCTGGTTATCCTTTGCTTTACATCTAATGTCCACTTATGAGTGAGTACATATTGTGTTTGTCTTTCTGGGTATGGGTTACCTCACACAGGATGATTATTTTTTCTAGTTCCATTCATTTGCCTGCAAATTTGATGATGTCATTGTTTTTTCCAGCTGAGTTATACTCCATTATATAAATGTATCACATTTTCTTTATCTATTTTTTGGTTGAGGGGCATCTAGGTTGTTACCAGATTCCTGGTTGTTATGGGTAATGCTGCTATGAACATAGCTGAGCAAGTGTCCTTGAGGTATGACTGAGCTTCCTTTGGGTATATGCCCAAGAGCCATATAACTGGGACTTAAGGTACATTGATTTCCAATTTTCTGAGAAACTGCTGTACTGATTTCTAAAGTGACTGTACAAGTTGGCACTCCTACCAGCAATGGAGGAGTGTTCTGTTTATCCCACATCCTTCCCAAAATAAGCTGTCATCACTGTTTTTGATCTTAGCCATTCTGACAGGTTTAAGATGGTATCTCAGGCATTTTGATTTGCATTTTCATGATGACTAAGGATGTTGAACAACTTCTTAAAAGTCTTTTGCTCATTTGAGATTCTTCTGTTGAGAATTTGTTTAGATTTCTCTCTTTAGATCTGTCCCCCATTTTTAAATTGGATTATTTGGTATTTTTGCTCTCTATTATCTTGAGTTCTTTATATATTTTGGAGATCAGCCCTCTGTCAGATGTGGGGTTGTGAGGATCTTTTCCCATTCTGTAGGCTGTTGTTTTGTCTTATTGTCCATATCTTTCGCCTTATGGAAGTTTCTCAGTTTCAGGAGGTCCTGTTTATTGATTGTCAATCTCAGAGTCTGTTCTATGTTATATTTAGGAAGTGGTCTTCTGTGCTAATGAATTCAAGGCTACTTCCCACTTTCTCTTCTGTCAGGTTCAGTATGATTGTCTTTATGATGAAGTGTTCGATTCATTTGTACTTTAGCTTTGTGCAGGGCGAAAGATGTGGATCCACTTACTTTCTTCCACATGCTGCCGTCCAGCTATACCAGCACCACTTGTATAGATTGGACTGGTTTTTCTTACTGATTGATCTTTCACTGTGTTCTCTTTGTGTGTTCAGCTTCACAGTTTTGAGAATCATCATAATGCTGAATTAACCACTGTTGAGAATCAGTGTTTTTAATATGGGTGTGTGTTTTTATTTCTCCCAGTCAAATACCTAGATGGGAAATTTAGGAAGCATATGGACATATAATTATAAAAAACCTAACTTCTAACTTCTATTGATTTTGTACTAACTTGATGCCTGTAGCTATTGCTGGATATTCAAATTGTCATATAGTCATTCAATGTTTGTTAAATGTATGGAACTAGATGCCAGGGAATCCTAAGTAAGTATAGCATTAAACTTACACACACACAGAGTAAAAACCAAATGACAAACTTCAAAGGTGGAACTTGCCAGAGCTAGAGGCCAGCAAACGGTTAAGCTGAGTTTCGGGGAATATGGAGCCATGGAATAAGACATATGGTGGGGATACAGCAGCCAGAGGAATGTTCATGAAGGCACGAGGGCATGGCTGCATAGGATTTTATGTGCTGTATAGTAACTGGGTACAGGGAAAGTAAGACTATCAGGTACAGAGGCAAGCTGGGTGAATCAAGCAGGATGCTGAATAGCATGTACCAGGTTTCTGTGTGACTGATCAGATAGATACCTGGTAGGAACAAAAGAGATGATTTCTTTGGTCTGTGGTTTCCAGTGGTGCAGTTCTTGCTTGTTTGGCTCCTTGTGCTTGTGGGAGTCACCACAGCAGGAATGTGTGGCAGAGGGCAGCTGCCCACTTATGGCTAATTCACATCACAATTTTTTTTTTACCATTTTTTTAAAAACTTAAGGAGCTAAGAGGTTTTAAATGTGTGGCAATTTGTTGTGATAATAAATGAATTTATTTCATTGCCCATTTACATTATTAATGATAAAACAAATATACAACAGAAGAGGAAGTCTGAAAATTAAAGAAAATAGTTGAGTGAGGCCACAGCAATTATGAATGACATGGTAAGAAAGAAGCCTGGGACAAGATACCTCATGAACCCACCGTGTGTGACTTGCTAACACTTCCTCCAGCTATCTCCCACCTTCTTTGTTTTCCACAGCACCACCTTCTGGAACAAGCCTTCAAACCACGTGCCTCCCAGAGTATTTTACACTCCTGGAGTTAGGTGTTTATATCTGTCTGCTGATTTCCTGAACAAGCTCCTGGGCCATATTTGAACCATATTTCTCTTTGACACAATGTGCAAGCTTTACATTTTTTCTGTTGTCTTGTGAGTTAGTAGGGCTTCTAGTCCCTTTATTGCGCATAGCACTTCACATTCATTAGCATAATAGAAAAATAGAGCTTATACAAGAGTGAAGAAATGAACGGGAATGAATGAAGTTGTCTATTCCCTTTGCTGTTAAGCAAGTTTATGAAAAATTCTTATCACAGACCTCTAAGGCCATCTTTGTAAAGGCACATTAGAAATGATCATCCATTTCTCTACTGTCCCTGGTCAGGCATACAATTTTCTTATGAGCCTGATTTATTAATTTCAATTGCTTTTATGATCAATACTGATTTCACAGCCTCATTGACTTTGGAGAGAGCTGCATGGATGGCTGAGGTAGTTCAAATGAATGGATCAAGTGTGCTGTGGAGTCCTTAATTTTGTGGTAAAACTGGGCTTAAGATTGCAGTGCTGAGAAGATTGCTTTATTTAAAAGATGCTAGGGATCTTTATACATTTTGAGCCATCTATTTTAGTCAAAAATTGATACTGCATTTTCTAATGTATATTTTCTCTCATGCCATGTCTTGTAACATTTTATCATCTTTATGATCTTCATTTGCACAGGTTTAAATAGACCAAAAGTCCACCTTTATGAAAACATGGCAATTTGTTGTGATAATAAATGAATTTATTTCATTGCCCATTTACATTATTATTGATAAAATAAATACACAGTAGAAGAGGAAGTCTGAAAATTAAGATAATAGTTGAGTGAGGCCACGGCAATTATGAATGACATGGGATCTTTATCTTTAGTGAACTGTAATTAGAGTCGTACAATCCATTACCCAAACAAAACACTTCAGAGAAAGAAAGAAGAGCAGCAGGTAATCCTGCATCATGACAGGTGGCATGGGAGCTGTCCCAGTGGAGAGAAAGATTATCTTCCTAGTTAAAATGCTCTCTTCAAATCCTTTAATTCAAGTTGTTATCGTTTCATATTTCTGCCATCTAAGATACTAATTAATAGGTCTAGAAACCTCTTTTAGCTCCTTAAGTTTTAAAAAAATGCTCCCCAAGATGCTTTTCTTAATGTGAGACCTATTGTAGTGCATCAAGGGAAAATACTTCAAACTGATGTGGAGTATCAAGAGGCCATGCATGTGCTAATTTACTTGATTTTGTTAGTCATGTCCCCATGTATGTTAAAAGCAGATGGAGCCAGAGAGATGGCTAGAATGGTCACTGAACCAGCACAGGCACTGGAGTTCAGATCCCATGTACCAAGTCTAAAGCTGGGTATGGTCGCACACAATCCGTGTGAAGCCCTGTGTAAACTCCGTGCTGTGGGATTTGTGGCAGAGGCAGGATGATCACTGGCCATGCTGAGCAAGTCTAGTTGAAAACAGATAATGTGTTCCAGGTTCACTGAAAGACCTGTCCGCAGGGCATGAAGAGGGGAACTGGCGTGTTACTCTGGCTTCCACTGGTCTTGCATACCCCTTCCCACAGGGATAAGTAAATCAAAACATGCATAATATATGTATTAAGAGATTAAAATTAAAGCCAGGAACAATTAGAAGAAGGTGAGAGTTATCATAAATGTCAAAGTGAGATTCACTGAATATCTGGGAGAATCCTCACCTCTCACGTGTCCCCTCCTTTGGAGTTGGGGTTGACAATGAGGTAAATATTAGTAGGAAAAACATTTATTTTGAGTATGATTTGAGGGCTTAAGACATCGAGCATCTGTGAATTCAACACATATCTTCAAGGATGTATTGGAAACACATATTCTCCTTCCATGTTGGTTCAGGACAACAGTTTTGTCCCTTCCTAGTTTGTTCATTGTTTGAGTGTTAACTTGTTTCTGTGGGGAGAGCACTTTGGGAATGTTTAGTGTTTTTCCGTTTCTGTGCTCAGCTTGTGATTCTGATCTTGAAGAATTTAAAAACATGATAGAATCTCTTTTTTAAAAGTAATTTGAGTTTCATTGATCTTCAGATCTTGGTTTCTAATGCACAGACAGGCACTTAACTGCATTTGGCAATGTTTCAGAATTAGATAGCTCAAGAGTTATTAGCACGAGAACTATGTTTCAGCTAGATCTCTTGTGCGATTAAGAGGTGGTTGTAACACTTAGGGCGTGCATGTTGGTGAGAATGGGCTTTCCATGCCGTTCCTTTATCTTGTTCACTTTTTGACATTTATCCAGTACACCTTGTAGAGAACTACCACACTGCTCTTCAAGGAGATACAGATACTGTAACCAGTAGAATCTTTCCGCAACATAGCTAGTACTCTAGCAGAGAAAAGACATGCAATGTACACTAGTAAAAATGACAAGATTTTATGAGCCTGTAGAATCTTTGAAAGGAAGAAGCAGGTGTTTTTAAATCTGTAGTTAGAGTGTTAGTCTGCTAAGACACATACTAAATAATTCATGGAGTCTCCTCGGCTTCTCTTGTCTCCATTCTCTCTGTTTTATTAGTCTCTACATCTCATCAAGGGGGTGATTACGAGCCATAAATGATTCTCAAAAAGTGTTCAGCCTAGTACAAGGCTTTCTAAATGCTCAGGGCACATCAGGGATTCCGATGCCATTGTTGTGTACTGTTCAGTCTCATTGAAGGGAGTGGAAGGTGCACTGGGCAGGTAGCTTTAAGGAAAAGTTGAGCGCTAGAAGATGGCTCAGCTAGTACAGTTGCTTGCTGCCAGACCTGACAACCCAAGTTCTATCTTTGGAATCCACTTGGTAAAAGAGAACTGCCTCATAGAAGCTGCCCTCTGACATTAAAACTTGTACTGGAGTGTGAGTTCACTCTCAAAGTTGCATACAAAGGTTTTTATTTCCCCCATCTCTACAACATTCCCTCAAATCACCAGGTTTTCTGAGAGGCAAGCAGCAGACATGGGTTCATGATTATCCTCTTAGCATACCTGCTGGTGAGCTCCATGGGGGAGGAGAGCCAGGGAAGTGATAACTTTTCCATTGCATTCTATTTGGGGATCTTACTTTCCCATAACATCTGTCTTCAGTGTGTTACCTGGATGTGTGTTAACTGGAACTAGTAGTTCAGCACACTGTTGAATATAGACAAACTTGTGGGAAATACCAGAAAAGCATCATCATTTAATCTTAATAATCAATATATTCCTTAATACTACAAAAGACAAGTCCGAGAGTGTTGCTAAGGAGTGATCATCTCAGCTTTGTAAACAGGGTAATTGTAAAATACCCTGTTTCATTAAGAAAATGAAATGAGAGCTAATGTTTTGTTAGTCAAGATAACACTTTATGAAGTCTTTTTGATTAATTTTTTATATATTTTTCTTTACTTTTTATAATTTCATACATGTATATAATTAAACACAATCATATCTACCCTCATTTCTCCCTCTAACTCCCCTAACACAGCCCCCTCTCTAGTGAAGTTTATTTTTATTTTTAGTTTTTTTTTTCATGTCCAACACCAAAATGGAATATAGAAAAAACATAATTCTCCATCTTAGGGAAAAGTTTGTGTAAGCATCTGAGTTCATTGAGTATATGGCACAGTTTTATAACCAGGAGAGGTGTACTACACCATCAGTATGCCAGATAAATACAGTTTGTGATCATTTAAACTGGGGACTTTGAGTAGAGTTTAGTAATGGGACTAAGCTTAGTAAAGTTGTCCCCAAAGCTAATAAAGCCAATATGGCAGACTTCAGTGTTCAGGCTTTAAGGCTGTTAGAAGCAAGGACCTGGAGTGTTTGTAAGAGCTACCGACATGGGGAAAGATCTTGAGAGGAGCAGTGGGTTTATGTGACATCAGTCAGCTAATCTCTTGACTGTGTAGCAGAAATTAAGTCAAGGAACTAAAGTCTTAATTATATTCCCGCTTGGCCTATGATTGGCCTGTACTTCCACAGAATGAATCCCACAGAAAGTCAGGGTTGCAGGACCATTTGTTGTGACTCTCATCAATTCCGGTGACTTCCCGACTCTTAGGGAGACATCTCCATCTCCACCTCCACCGTTGCTATTACTGTTGCTCAGAAACTAAGGACACAGTTGTTTATTTGAGATGAGAAGATAGGGTAACTTTGCTTTGACCACTTTTCCCCTTGGAAACAGCTAGTACTGAGTGTCACATGATTTTCATAGACATCGGGGTGTCTTAATGATTCATAGCTGGATGTGAAATTAATATGCAAGCAAATAATTCTTTTTTGATGTTTTATTGATTTTTATTGAGCTCTACATTTTTCTCTATTCCCCTCCTTATCCCTTCCCTCCCTTCTTCAACCTTCCGCCAAGGTCCCCACGCTCCCAATTTACTCTGGAGATCTTGTCTTTTTCTACTTCCCATGTAGATTAGATCTATAAAGGTCTCTTTTAGGGTCCTCATTGCTGTCTAACCTCTCTCTTTTTTTTGCTTTATGTTTAAAAACCACCTATGAGTGAGTACATGTGATAATAATTCTAAAGAGATGCTCTGGACTGAAGCTCCACACATCTCGAGCATTCATTCCTACTGCCTGGTTTGAGTCAGCTCAAATGTTGTGGGATGCTTCCAGCTTAGATCTCAAGTTTGAAGATAAATCACAATGTTAGGGAGAGACCTTGGAGGCTTCTTGCTCCTTTTGATTCAGAAGTGTGTGTGAGTGTGAGAATGTGTGTTGAGAAATGTGTGTTGTGTGTCTGTGTGTTTGTGTTCTCACTTTTCCATGACAGTTTTGCAAACCCATTAACTTTGATTTTGTAAGAGAGTTTTGTGAATTAGACCCACTATATAATACCTTTGCTTTCCATTTTTAACTCCAACTTTTTCCGAGATAATTTATTTTCTGCCCCTTTATTCATTTTGACTGCTTCTCTTTGGACTATTTCCAGTTTCTACACATTTCTAAAAGCAAAGCTTAACCATGACTAAAGGAATATTCTGGGAAATCGTTACTTAAAGAAAAACTGCCAAAGCATTTAAAAGTTTAAAAATGGCTACATAGTTGTTAAAAATGAAATGTTTCCCATTTCATAGTACTGATAGTGGAGTTGTACTAAATTAAATTACATCAGATCAGAACATAAAACCTTGGATTGGAGTCATGCATAACAGGGCCCACAAAAGAAACCTTTGTTAAGAGAATGTGACTACATTGACCAAAATTAAAACTCTAAGTTGAGAGAATGTTTCTTAGACTGATCACTAAAAACCCCTCTTGCTTCACAAAGTTGAAATGCTAGAATAGATATGAATCTTGCTCATGATCTCCTTCCTTCTTCTCCTCATTTGGACCTTGGGATCTCAGTCCAGTGTTCCAATGTGGGTCTCTATCTCTATCTCCATCCATCACCAGCTGAAGGTTCTATGTTGATATGCAAGATATTCATCAGTGTGGATATAGGATGGGGCCAGTTGCGCCCTCTCCTCAGCTGCTCAAGGAACAAGCTGGGGCCATTTCCTTGGACACNCCCTCTCCTCAGCTGCCCAAGGAACAAGCTGGGGACACCTCCTTGGACACCTGGCAACCCCTCTAGAGCCAATATTCTAGCCAACCCTAAAGTGGCTCCCTTGGTTAAGAGAACTTCTTCCCTGCTCCCATATCCACCTTTTCTCCATCCCAACCGTCCCATTCCCCCCAGCTCTCCCAATCCGCCCCTTCTCCTTTCTCTCTCCCCATCTCTGCTTGTCTGCCATCTGTCTGACTCCCCATTGCCAACTTAAGTGGCATAGCTTTCCCACTTCCAGGCAGTTGCTGAGATTTATATTTGGGGATTTATTGCCTGCCCTGGGGGTTTTGCTTTAAATTCTAATAAAATCGTCTTTGTGGTTCAAAAGGAAAATAATGAAATTATATTATCATGAACAGGAGACAAAAACCTTGAGTCACTTTTTCATTAGATTATTCAGGTGTTCTTTCATTTCGTATTTGTGAAAGGCCAACTAGGTGCTCAGACAGTGTGTTTTAATTAAATATTTATTTTGTGGGGGTGGGCCATGTGCATTCCACCACATATAGAGGTCAGAGGAAAGCATGCAGAACCCCACCCTGTGAGTTCTGGGGGGTCAAACTTGAGTCTTCACACTTGGAAGCAGCTTCCTTTCCCTATCAAACAATCTCACTGGCTCTACATTTCAGTATTGAAGTTCAAAGCTTGGGGATGTGGCTCAGTTCTCAGTTCTAGAATTTTTGTCTAGTGTGCACATTGTTCTGGGCTGAGAAAAACAAAAAGATGCTTTTGTTTATAAGTATAGTGTAGTAATAAGGGGAGCGCGGGGGCTGCATTTCGTCCAGCCCAGTTCCTGCACGGCTAGCTTATACCCAGAAATAACAACACACAAATTGTATTCATTTAAGCACTGCC
>LOEQ01002451.1:166134-179485 GCA_001685075.1 Bramus lutescens | reverse complement strand
GGTCTGGTGGTTCCGGGTTCTATAAGAAAGTAGGTTGAGCAAGCCATGTGAAACAAACCAGTAAGCAACACCCTCTATGGCCTCTGTATCAGCTCCTGTCTCCAGGTTCCAGCCCTGCTTGAGTTCCTGTCCTGAACTCCTCCAACAATGGACTATGATCTGGAAGTGTAAGCCAAATAAACCCTTTCCTCTCCAACTTGCTCTTGGTCATGGTGTTTCATCGCAGCAATAGAAACCCTAGCTGAGCACCCCTTCTTTCTTCAGTCCATGGTAGGATGACAAAGACCGGGACAACTTTCATGTTAGTGACATTGCCACCACCTCAGCCCTAAGCAGTAGTGTGGAACCAACCACTAGAGGGATGAATTGAAGGGACAATGATCTTAAATTTCCCCAATCTTAAATTGGACATTGCAGTTTTTAGATCTCTTTTTTAATCATAGTCTAGAGTTATGTAAGCTAATATGTGCATTATACTATAGCATGAAGTTATTATTAAAAACAGCTCAGATCTAAGGAGGGATATTACATGGGAAAGAGAAATTACATAATATTAGTTTTAAGGAAATAAATTTAGGGGTTGAAGAGATGGTTCAGAGGTTAAGACATACTGCTTTTGCAGAGAACCTGAGTATAGTCACAGGCACCCAAGTCTGGTGGCTCACAATCACTTGTGGCTTCACTTCTAGGGAATCTAAAACCTTTTATGGCCTCTGAGGGTGGTTGGACTCTCGTGTTCACATGCACATACAAATATACACAAAAATAAAAATGAATTTTTTTGTAAAAGAAAATAATTCTAGAAACTTGCTCTCTAAGATATATGGAAGAGGGTATATATTGAACCAAAATTCTAACAAAGAATGAATCAAACTGAAGCTATCAAGGCCGGCATGACACATCGTGGAAATAGAGCTTATGTGGGCCATCTTTGTCAAGTTCTAGGACTATGATTTTGTTTGCCTTTGGAACTCATTATGATCTTTGGGCCGAGTCATCAGCTGGATGCTCTGCCAGCATTTCTTACAATGAAAGTTAATCCTTCTAATGGTGAAACAGTAAGAGTGTTCAGCAAATACTCTTGAATACCTATAAATGTTCAAGACTTGTGAAGCATGCTGGGTGTTACTTTTTTTTAAAGTCCTCTGTCTTTTCGTAGTATATAATTAGATGAAAAAGAAAATGTGAAGGGGTCATTCTAGTAAAATGTGCTAAATGCATGGACACATGTATGCACAGAGAAGTGACAGAGATTGAGGGGTCCTGTCCTTATTAGCTGCAGCTTTCAAATTGTGTACTTGCTTGTTTTTGTTACCTAAACAAAAACTAGACATGCCTAGGAAGAGGGAATCTCAATGGAAAAATTTTCTCCATCAGATTGGCCCATGGGCATGGCTCTGGGATATTTTCTTGATGAATGCTTGATGTAGGAAGGCCAAGCCCACTGTAGGTGGTGTCATCCCTAGGCAGATGAGTCTGGGCTATGAATATGAGGCACTGGGCAAGCCAATAATCATTGTTCCTCCATGGTCTCTGATTAGTTCCTGCCACCCAGTTCCTGCCTTGGCTCCTACCTTAATTTCCCTAAATGATGCCCTGTCACCTGTAAGATGAAATAAGGCTTGCTTTTGGACAAGGTATTTGTTAGAGTAAGAGATGCCAAAACTCTCAAGGAGTCTGAATTGGGGGATTTCCCAAGTCACAGTTTGGCTGAGCACCGGTATGTAAAACATTGTCTTGACTGATGGTTGATGCGGCACTGGCCAGCCCATGGTGGGAAGAACCATCCATAAGTAGGTTGCCTGGGCTGTGAAATGGAGCTAGATGAGCAGAGGCTAGGAGCAAGCAGGAGTGAGCCATCAAACAGCCCTCCTCCACCATTTCTGTTCCTGGTTCCTGCCTCAAGTTCTTGCCTGGCTTCTGAGGTGAGGCTCCTCAGCGTGACCACACAGCCTCTTCAGTGGCAGTTGTCCTCATGAGTTTGGAGCCAGAGCTCTTGGCCTTAATGCATATTCAAGGATGAACAAAAATTAAACATCTTTTTACCTGCAGATATTTTCTCTGCATACATGACTTTCTAAAGAGCCTGTCCAAATTCTTCTTCCTGTTCTTAATTGGATCTCCAGTACCATGTATTTGTTTCAGTTATTTTCTTGTGTATATATGTTCTATTTTTTTCTGTCAGTCACATACAGGCTCCCTGATTGTTGATTGTGTCTTTGTGAGCCCCTATGAACCCTGGTTAGTGGATTCTGTGGCAGTTTTCCCCAAGCTTTGCCTTATGTTTGGCTGTGGGTCTCTGCATCTGCTTCTGTCAGTTGTTGGCTGAAGCCTCTCTGATGACTGTTATGATAGTCTACGAGTATAGGACAGTATCATTAGGAATCATTCCACTGACTTTTTTCTTCTTTTGCCATTCATACTTGGTGGTTCTATCCTTGATCTCTGGACTACCCAGTCTCTGGTTCATGCATGGCCTTCTTGGGAATTTTAGTCATGGGCTCCCTCTTATGGCATGGGTCTCAATGGACCGGTCCCTGGTTGGTCACTTGCACAAGTTCTGCACCACCTTTACCCAAGCACATCTTGCAGGCAGGACCAATTGGAGGTTGAAGGGATTTGTGGCTGGGTTGGTGGTGTCCCAGTTTCTCCACTGGAAGCCTTGTTTGGTTACAGAAGATGACCAATTCAGGTTCCATATCTGCCATTAGTAGGAGTCTTATCTGGGGTCATGCTCATGGATTCCTGGGAATTTTCATTGCTTTAGGTTTCCTGAAATGCCCCCTAGTTCCAGTTGTCTCTTTCAGTTCTCTCTTCCTCCACCCCATACCCAATCCATCCTGTTACCATCCCTACCTGTCTCCAGTCCATCCACAAAATCTATTCTGTTTCCCCTTCCCAGGGAGATTCATGCGAGCCCCTTTGGACCCTCCTTGTTACCTAGCCTCTCTGAGTTTGTGAATTGTAGCATGATTATTCTTTACTTTACAGGTAATGTTCACTTATAAGTGAATAAATACCATGCTTGTCTTTCTGGTTCTGGGGTACATCACTCAGGATAGTTTTTTTCTAGTTCCATCAATTTGCCTTCAGATTTCATTATGTCATCTTAACAGCTGAGTAATACTCCATTGTGCAAATGTACTACTTTTTTTCTTTATCCATTCTTTGATTCAGGGACATATAGTTTTTTTTAAGTTTCTGGCTATTATGAATAAAGCTGTTATTAATATAGTTGAACAAGTTTAATATAACAAGAGTCCTTGTGGTAGGATGGAGTGTTCTTTGAGTACAAGCCAGGAATGTTATAGCTGGGTCTTGAGGTAGATTGATTTCTAATTTTCTGAGGAATCTCCATATTGATTTTCATAGTGATTGCTCCCACCATCAATGAAGGAGTGTTCCCCTTGATCGACATCCTTACCAGGATGACTTGTCATTTGTGTTTTTGACATTTGTCACTTGCCATTCTGACAGTTTAAGATGGAATCTCAGGATCATTTGATTTGCTAAGGCTGTTGAATATTTCTTTGTTTTTCTGCCATTTGAGATTCCTCTGTTGAGAATTCTCTGTTTAGATCTTTACTCCATTTTTTTTATTTCAAGACAGGGACTCTCTGTGTAGTCCTGGCTGTTCTTGAACTCACTCCATAGATGAGGCTGACTTTGAACTCACAGAGATCTGCCTGCCTCTACCTCACAAGTTCTGGGATTAAAGGTGTATACCACCACATGCCAGCAGGACCCCATTTTAAATTGGATTTTGGTTTGTTGATGTCTAGTTTCTTGAGTCCTTTATATATTTCGGATATTATCCCTCTGTCAGTTGTGGGGTTGGTGAAAATATTTCCAATTCTGTAGGATGTCATTTTGTCCAGCTGACAATGTCCATTGCCTTACAGAAAAATTTCAGTTTCATAAAGTCTAATTTATTTATTTTCAATGTTAGTGCCTGAGCCACTGGTGTTCTGTTCAGGGAGTTGTCTCCTGTATCAATGCATTAAAGACTATTCCCACTTTCAGATCTATCAAGTTCAGTGTATCTGGTTTTATATGTTCAGGTCTTTGATCCACCTGGACTTGAGTTTTGTGTAGAGTCATAGATATTGATCTATTTGCCTTCTTCTATATGTTGATATCCAGCTAGACTAGCACCATTTATTGAAGATGCTTTCTTTTTATATTCTATGTTACTGCCTTCTTTGTCATAAATCAGATATCCATAGGTGTGAGGATTTATGTTTGGGTTTTTGTTTTTGATGCCATTGATCAACCTGACTATTTCTATATCAACGAATGCCATGTGGCCTTTATTACTACTATAGTTCTATAGTACAGCTTGAAATCAGGGATGGTGATATCTCCAACAATTCTTTTATAGGTCAGGGTTGTATTAGATACTTTGGATTTTTGTTTTTCCATATAAAGTTGAAAATTGTTCTTTCAAGGCCCATAAAGAATTGTGTTGAGATTTTGATGGTGATTGCTTTTTGGTAAGATGGCCATTCCATGTTCTGATATCTTCAATGTCTTTCTTCAAAGACTTGAAGTTCTTATCATACAGGTCTTTCACTTGTTTGGTTAGAGTTATCCTAAGATATTTTATATTATTTGTCACTATTGGGAAGGGTGTTGTTTCCCTGATTTCTTTCTCAACCTGTTTGTCATTTGTATAAATCAGTAGAAGGGCAATTGATATTTCTGAGTTAATCTTGAATTCAGGCATTTCACTGAAGGTGGTTATCAGCTCTAGGAGTTGCCTGGTAGAATTTTTTTTTTGGTAGCTTATGTATACTATTAAATCATCTGCAAGTAGTGATACTTTGACTTCTTTTTTTCTAATTTGATTCCACTTGATCTCATTTAGTTGTCTTATTGCTGCTCTAGCTAGAACTTCAAGTACTATATTGAATAGATATGGAAAGAGTGGACAGTCTTGCTTTGTTTCTGATTTTAGTTGAACTGTTTTGAATTTCTCTCTATTTAATTTGACACTGATTATAGGCATGCTGTAAATTACCTTTGTTATGTTTAGGAATGTTCTTTGTATCCCTGATAGATGAAGAGATGTTGGATTTTGTCACAGGCTTTTTTTTTTAGCATCGAGTGAGATGATCATGATTTTTCTTTCAGTTTGTTTATATATATTAAGTGGATTATATTGTCAGATTTTCATATGTTGAACCATTCTTACACCTCTGAGATGAAGCCTACTTGATCCATGGTGGATGATTTTTTTTGATGTGTTCTTGGATTTGGTTTAAGAGTATTTTATTCAGTATTATTTCAGCATCGATGTCCATGAGGGAAATTGGTCTGTAATTTTCTTTTTTAATTGAATCTTCTTGCTTTTTGGATTTGGGGTGACTGTGGCCTCATAAAATAAATTTGGGAATATTCTTTTGTTTCAATCTTGGAGAATAATTTGAGGAATTTTGGTATTAGGTCTTCTTTGAAGTTCTAAGAATTCTGTGCTAAAACTATCTGGCCTTGGGCTTTAAAATTTTTTTGGAGACTTTTAATAACTGACTCTATTTCCTTAAGGACTATACTTCTATTTAAATTATTTATCTGATTGTCATTTAACTCTTGTAAGTGGTATCTATCAAGCAAATTGTTCTTTTCCATTAGATTCTCCAATTTTGTGGAGTACAGGTTTTTGAAATATGTCCTAATGATGCTTTGGATTTCCTCACTGTCTGTTATGTCCTTCTTTTTGTTTCTGATTTTGTTAGTTTGGATGTTCTCTCTCTGCCTTGTAGTTAGTTTGGATAAGGGTTTATCTATCTTGTTGATTTTCTCAAAGAACCAGCTCTTTGTTTCATTGATGCTTTGTTTTATTTTCTTTGTTTATATTTTGTTATTTTCAGCCCTGAGTTTGACGATTTTCTCTTGTGTAACTTGAGGTTTCTTTCATTCCTGGTCCTGCAGGAGCTTTTAAAATAACCACTCAGAGGCTTAATATTAATTACATACTGTTTGCTCTATTAGTTTAGGCTTATTGTTAACTAGCTCTTACAACTTAATCCATTTTCTTTTTTTACTTTATATTTTACCATGAGGCTCGTGGCTTGTTACCCCACATCTTGCTTTTGTGACTTCTGCTGGCATCTCCCTCAACTCTACCCTCTTTCTCTCTCTATTATTTGGCTTTTCTGCCTATCTATATTCTGCCCTGCTATAGGCCAAAGCAACTTTATTCATCAAGCAGTAAAAGCAACACATATTTTCAGCATCCCATATTACTCCTGTCTACTCCTTCTGGATGTGTATGCTTCTTTTGTTCTAGAGCTTTCAGGCAGGCTCTGAGTTGCTAATGTAAGATCTTTCCATTTTTTTTTGAGACAGAGTTTCTCTGTATCATTGGAGCCTGTCCTGGAACTCAATCTGTAGACCAGGCTGGCCTCAAACTCACGGAGATCCACCTGCCTCTGTCTCCTGAGTTCTGGGATTAAAGGTGTGTGCTACCACCACCTAGTAAGATCTTCCCAATTTCTTTATGAAAGCATATAGTGCTATGAAATTTAGTCTTAGCACATTGCTTGTGTTGTGTCCCATAAGTTTGGGTATGTGGTGCATTAATTTTCATTGAATTCTTGGAAGTCTTCAGTTTATTTATTTCTTCCTTGACCCAGCGGTAATTCAGTAGAGAGTTGCTCAGTTTCCATGAGTTTGTATGCTTTCTGTTGTTGAAATACAGCTTTAATCCATGGTGGTCTGATAAGATTCCTGGGGTTATCTCTGTTTTCTTGTATCTCTTAAGACTTGTTTTGTGACCTAGTATGTGGTCAGTTTTGGAGAATGTCCTAGGTGCTGAGAAGAAAGTATATTCTTTTGTGTTTGGGTGAAATGTTATGTGAATATTTGTTAGGTACATTTGGTTCATAATGTGTGTTAGCTCCAATATTTGTCTGTTTAGTTTTTATGCTACTTGGCCTTCCTTTGTAGTTTTTAATAGTCTTTTGTTGTTGTTGTTGTTCTGTGTTTTTAGTGTTTGATTGTTATGTGACATGGGATTTTCTTTTCTGGTCCAACGTATTTGGTGTTTTGTAAGCTTCTTGTGCCTTCATGGTCATATCCTCTTTAGACTTGAAAAAGTTTATTTTATGGTTTTGTTAAAAATATTTTCTGGGTCTTTGAGCTGAGATTCTTTTAATTCTTTTATTCCTATTATTCTTAGCTTTGATCTTTTCATAGTGTTTCAGATTTCCTGGATGTTGTGTCAAGGATTTTTTAGATTTAATATTTTCTTTGACTAATGTATCCGTTTCTATTGTGCTGTCACCAATGCCTGAGAGTTTCTCTTCCTTCTTTTGTATTCTGTTGGTGATATTTATGTCTGTCATTTCCATTAGCTTACCTAGATTTTCCTCTACAAATCCGTGTTTGTGTTTTATTGGTTACAGTTCCATTTTAATGTCTTGAACTTTATTTATTTATTTATTTTTGCTTTTGCTTTTTTGAGACAGGAATTCTCTGTATCTTTGGAGCCTGTCCTAGAATTAGCTCTTGTAGACCAGGCTGGCCTCGAACTCACAGAGATCCACCTGCCTCTGCCTCCCAACTGCTGGGATTAAAGTTGTGTGCCACCACTGCCCAGCTTGAACTGTTTTTATTTCTTTCCTTCAACTGTTTGTATGCTTTTTTTTCTTGGTTTTCTGTAAGGGATTTATTCATTGCCTCCATTTTTTTTGTCTGTTCCTCATCTTCTTTAAGTGATTTATTCATTTCCTCTTTAAGGACCTCTATCATCTTTGTGAAGTTGGTTTTAAGTCACATGCTTCAGCTCTGTTGGAGTATTTAGGGCTTTTTGTAGTAAGATGGCTGAGCTCTGGTGGTGGCATATCACCCTGGCTCTTGTTGATTGAGTTTTTACACTGGAGTCTAGGCATCTGAGTTTGGGGTGATTGTAGGGTTAGGTGCTGATTTCTGAGCTTGTCATTTTTGATGGGTGTTTTGTCTTTCATTTTCTGTTTCCTTGGAATCTTCTTGCCTAAATGGCTTGTAGCTGAGTAGAAGGTTTCTGTCTGAGTTGTGGGTTGGAGTTTTGACAGTCCCTGCATCCAGGTTCCTGTTTTTTAAATCTCTGCCTGACTTCTTTGATAATGAACAGTGTGGAGGGAGTATAAGACAAAAACCCTTTCCTTGGGAATTTGCTTTTGGTCATGGTGTTTCATCACAGCAATAGAAACCCAAACTAAGACAGGAGGGACATCAAAGACTCAGGATTCAAAGAGGTCAGACACGTTGGGATGGTGTTGTTATGATCAGTGTGCAAAAATCCACAAATAAGTTTCCTACACATATAGGTCTCAGTAAACGGTCCTGCTATTCTGATGAAGTACCCTGGCAAAAGCAGCTATAGGAAGGAAGAATGGGTTGTTTTGGCTTGGAATTCAAGGTACCATCCATCATGATGGGAAAGCCAAGTCAGTAAGACTCGAAGAAGATAACCATGCTAGATCTACAGCAGGGAAGATAACAATGAATACTTTTGCTCATCATTCCCCTTTCTGTACAGCTCATGATTTGAGCCCAGAGAATGGTGCCACCTACAGTGGAACAGTCTTCCCACGTCAATTAATCTAGTAAAGATAATCCCTCACAGGCATGCCCAGAGGATAGCCTAAACAGATGATCCCTCACAGGTGTGCCCAGAGGCCTATCTCTTAGATCATCTAGATCTCATCAAACAGACGTTAACCATGGCATTTAAGTACTTTTATTGGTCTTGCTGCTGTTGAGACAAGATACTCATTTCCTAGAGATGCGCTTTAGTGTAAATGAAAATTATTGTCATGGAAATATTTTGCTGCTAAGTGATGATGCTTAAATAAATTTTTTTAATTGGTCATACCAAGCAATTAAAAAAAGAATTGCATTTTAAATTGTAGATTGCATTTCTATAAAAATTTTAGTACTTACTTGCAACTTTCTGTCAAGAATGTGCTTGGCTGTGTAGAACCCAGCCATGACAAACTCAATAGAGGCCTGAGTCTCAGTAGTTTTCCCTAAGCCAATACCTGGTTGTAAGAAAGACCATAAACTGAGACTACCCAGTCACCTCTCAAGAACAGACCATCCAAAGGAGATTCCTAACGTTCCAACCATTGTAGATAGGATCACCTGCCAGCACACACCCTGCTTATGTAACTTTTCTGGCTTTTGCCTTTAAATAATGTCCTCTAGAAGGGCGGGGTACCTCCTCTTGCCCCGCTGCACTGACGAGGTCCCTGCCAGCTTGTAATGTGCACACAATAAGCCATACTTTTGCATTTCGGGGAGTCAGTCTCCCTGGTGCTCTTTCGGGGGTCCTCACAGACTGAGTGTAACGTTTATTGACAGGAATTGTATTGAATCTTTTGATCAATATGGAGATGGATGACATTTTTTGATAACTTAGAATCTTCTAAGTCAGTGCTGTGTATGTTTTCTCACCTATTAATTTTTTAGTTTCTCAAAGCAACATTTGGAAGTTTTCTAAACAGTGGATTCCTCTGTCTTCTGCTATTTATTGCTAGGTATTTTAGACTTTTTATGCTTCTGTAAAATGTATTAATTAAAACTTTTTTCTTCCTCTTGTGTTTGTTGCTGCTATAAACAAATAGAATTGTTTTTTAAAATATGTCAGTGTCAATTCTAGGACTTGGTTGAATCTATGTCTTCAATTTAATAGTTTTTTATTAGATTTCTTTGAATTTTCTAGGTATATATTTATTTTGTTTGCAAATAAAAACAGTTGGCCAGGCGGTGGTGGCACACACCTTTAATCCCAGCACTCGGGAGGCAGAGGCAGGCGGATCTCTGTGAGTTCGAGGCCAGGCTGGGCTATAAGAGCTAGTCCAGGACAGGCACCAAAGCTACAGAGAAACCCTGTCTGGAAAAACCAAAACAAACAAACAAACAAACAAACAAATAAATAAACACAGTTTTATTTTCCAATTTTCATGTATTCTATTTAATTTTGTGCTTAATAGTGAACACTAGCACAATGTTGAATGGAAATGCTGAGATCAGACATACTTAACCTTTAACTGTGACTTTAGAGACAAAGTATCCATTTTTACCACTGAGCATGACAAAAACTGGAGATGCTCTATGTAGAAATTGATCAGATGGAAGCTCCTTCTTTGACCTCTAGTTTTCTGAGGGACTTTTAAAACCAAATGGCAGCATTGGATTTAATAATCCATTGTCTTTATTGAGATAATTATATATCTCTTTATCACTGGGATTGTTTCTCCTTTTTCTGATATATGAAACTGTTAAATATGTTTTTGGGTTGGCTTACTGTGTTTCTGTTAGCTGTTTCCACATGACTGTGTCTGAGGGGTTTTTAGACTGCAGCTTTTCTTCAACGCTTTTGTTAGGTTGGGCTTTGGACTCCCATAGGTTCTAAAACAAGTTGAAAAGTGCTTTTCCTCCCTTTAAATTTTCAAAAGTATATGTAAATGTTTTTCTTTATTGATTTCCCTGTCTTCCTCCTGAGTGCTTGGATTAAAATCTCATGCTACCAGTTCAGCTTTTAAATGTTATCTTAAAATCTTAATTGGTATTTAATAATTGCATATATTTATGATAATTCAGGACAGATGGGTTATGTGTAGCAATCAGAAAAGGGCACTTGGCCTTCCCAGCTCTTTACATATTTGCTATTTCTTAGTGTCAGGAGTCTTTACAATCCTGACTTACAACTCTTCAATATGTGTAATGTGTAATTTAAACTGCACTCACCCTGCTGCTCGATAGAAGAATAAGCATGGTCTTCCTATCTAGCTGACTTTTGATATTTGTTCTCCATCCTCCCTTAGTCCTTCTCAAGCATCCTTCCTACATCCCCACCATGCTCTATTCTTTGGGGTCAATGTTTTCCCATTGAGCACACAGCGGAAATTTTGTGCCCATTTTATTTTCCTTTACAGTAAATTTCCCAATTCTGTTTATTTGATGCAAATGACAAGACCTCATTCTTTTCGATAACTGTGTAAATAGCTCATTGTGTAACTGTTCTGATGCTGTGATAGATGCTTGCCATATACTGTTATGGTTTAGAGATGAAGGATCTCCCCAGGACCTTCTCATGTGTTATAGGCTTGATGGCCAGATGATGGGCTTCAGAAAGTGATTGGATCATAAGGGCACTAATCCTGTGAGTGGGTTAATGTATTTATGCAGTCATGAGTTAATGACATTATTGGGAGCTGGTGGAGCCTGGGTACTTACTTGGAAAAAGCAGTTCACTATAGGAATGCCCTAGAAGGGTGCAGCTTGTCTCTTCATTTTATTCTTTCTTTTTTTGTGGCCATCATGATGTGAGCAGATTTTCTTGGCTGTACTTTCCACAATGGTGCTACATCCTTTTCACAGACTGAATGCAAACTGATCAGCACATACATTAAGTCACAGAGAAATCTTAGTTGGTCTCATGGCTTTAGAGGTGTGTAGCTCAATGATCAAGGTTTATTCATTGCTTGGGGGAGTATATCATCACAGGAGCTTTTGACATAGCAAAATATTAGTCATTGTCCAGATGCAAATAAAGAAAAGAGGGAACTGGAGTCCCACCCCTTTCAGGTTCACTTGAAGAGCTCAGTCATCTAAGATCTCTCTATGCAGCCCCCTTGAAGGTTCTACCAATTCTCAATAATGCTATGGACTACAGGTGGAATTATTAACACAGAGACCTGTGTGCGAGATTTAACCAAAACATGACTGTTTAAAACCGCCTTTCTTTATCCACTCATTTGGTCTTATTTTTGCCACTTTTCAAGCTACAAAGAAATATTAATTTTGTATTTTTGGTAGAGATGCATTTTTATAATATTGCCCTTCATATAATATCAAAGGTTTTTGTAAGAATGAGTATGCACGTATGTGTGTGTGTGTGTTTATGCATGTGTACACACACACACACAGAGACATATAGCGCTTAGAAACACAATTTGCCTTCTGATATTGGCTGGAAGTCTTACTGCTTTTAAAACTATACGCTAGAGATAATAATATCTTCTCTATAGACTTATTGCTAGCTTTAAATAACATAAGACATGTAGAGTGCTTGGCAAGATGCCCAGCATATAAAAAGTCTCATTAAATATCACAGAGCACTTCCCTGTGAAATAGAGTCACTCACTCTAGTACTGCAAAGTAGCAGAAAACAAAAGTACAAAGTGATAAACACTGCTTCCAGTATTGAAAACAGTATTTGTGGTAGTTAATTTTGAGGCAGCCTCTTTGTGAGCTTATACAAAGTTCTGAGTTCTTTCTTACTTTGTCCTGTTAATGAAGGAATGGGAAACTATCTACTGGGGAATGTAGAGTGCTATCCCCTGAGAACTGCAGATGCCCTCACCAGAGCAGATGTGACTGACTGTAAGTGACCCCCAAGACGGTGTCTATCGACTATTCCTGTTGCCTCATAGTAGGAGGGGCGAGGAGGCTTATGAATCCTCCTTTGAATGTCCAACTGGTTCCTCTTGCTCCTCCCAGCCACCTGTATGTGATTCCGCACTAGTGGCACAGGACAGCCATACAGTCACAGGGGTACCAGAATACATAGAGGGTAGAAGGTGGCCTGAAGTGGGAAGGCCATTGTTACATGTGTGAGGAAGCTATTACAGCACATGCTGGGGTCATCTGTGCTACTCTAAGTCAATTCTTACCTGTGCTCTGCAGGTAAGCCCAGTAAGTTCATGGCTTTGCCAAGCTATTCGTCAGTGAAATTATTCTTTGTGGGGAGTGGAGGAAGCCTTGAGTGAAAAAAGTCCTGAGTGAGCGTGTTTTACTGCACAGCCATGTCAAGTGCCCCAGTGCTGTTGACCCTTGGGAACGCAAAGCCTTCCTTCCTTTAGTCAGGTCTAGGGAACTGGAAAAGGCTTCCTCTGCTCCATTTATGAGTGTTTATGGCTGGCTGGCAGGGTGTGCAGAAATTATCAACCATAGCTTCCTCATCTGGGTAACTGCAGCCTGGGGCTACCCCTACAGAGAGTCCTTCCAAGATGAGGTCAACCTACCTCCTCCTTCAGCTGTGTACAGACACCTGCGTCCTCCTTCAGCTGGATACAGAGACCTGCGTCCTCCTTCAGCTGAACACAGACCTGCGTCCTCCTTCAGCTGTGTACAGACCTGCATCCTCCTTCAGCTGTGTACAGAGACCTGCGTCCTCCTTCAGCTGAATACAGATCTGCGTCCTCCTTCAGCTGGATACAGAGACCTGCGTCCTCCTTCAGCTGAATACAGACCTGCGTCCTCCTTCAGCTGGATACAGAGACCTGCGTCCTCCTTCAGCTGTGTACAGAGACCTGCGTCCTCCTTCAGCTGGATACAGAGACCTGCGTCCTCCTTCAGCTGG
>LOEQ01002451.1:150916-161482 GCA_001685075.1 Bramus lutescens | reverse complement strand
CTTCTCAGTCAGCTCTCCTTGTCAGCCACGTTCAGAGAGTCGGGATTGATCACAAACTCCATCAGTTCCAGTCCAGCTGGACTTGGTGAGCTCCCATTAGATCAGTTTTTGCTGGTTTATCAAAAATCAGATGTTCGAAGGTGTGTGGATTAATATCTTGGTCTTTGATTCAGTTCCATTGGTCCTCCTGTCTGTTTTCATGCCAATATTAGGCTGTTTTCAGTACTATAATTATGCAGTAGAGTTTGAAGTCAGGAATTGTGATTCCTCCAGAAATTTCATTACTGTACAGGATTGTTTTGGCTATCCTGTTTTTTTTTTGCCCTGGAAGGAATATTTTCAACTGTTTCCCTTCTCTATAGAATACTTTGGTACTCATGGTCTTTTGTGATTCCATATAAATCCTGGATTTTTTTCTGGTTTTCTAAAGAATAGGATCAGAATTTTGCTGGCAGTTATATTGAATCTGTATATTAGTTTTGTTAATATATCCACTTTCACGATATTAATTCTGCCAGGAGCATGCAAAGCCTTTCTGTTGTCGAGTGTTGATTGAGTTTTTCAATGTCTGGTAACTCTTTGCTTACTTGGTTAGGTTTATTCCAGTGCATTTGTTGAGCTCTCACAGATGACCTTTTACCTCCTATTTCTTTCATTCATTTTTCATTGTTGCATGATATGAAGGCTGCTTCATATACAAAATCTTTATTTGTATTCTACAAAGTAAAACATAGTTTGACTTCTTCATTTCCTTTACATCTCTCTTATGTCTCCCTCACTTTATTGCCATGGTTAAGACTTTGAATACTATACTGAATTGCAGAGGTGAGAATGAACATCCATGTTTAATTTCTGATTTTAAGGAAAATGCTGATTTTCCTTCTTTACTATAATGTTGGCTATAGTTCGTTGTATGCAGCTTTTTCACTTGAAGGTATGACTCTCTGTTCCTAATAGCCCCAGAACTGTAATCATGAAGGTATACGGAACTCTGTTAAATGAACTTTGCATTTCTTGATTACATATTTTTTTCTTAAATTTCTTTATGTGTTGGATTGTGTTTACTGATTTGCATATGTTGAGCCAAACTTGTACCTCTATGATGAAGCCCACTTGGTTATGATGCATGATCTTCTTAATGTGTTCTTGAATACTGTTTGCAAGTGTTTTAGTGAGAAAATTTGCATTTATGTTCATCAGGGAAATTGGTCTGTAGTTTTCTTTTTTGTTGTCTTTATCTTCTTTTAGTATCAGGATAAAACTGGCTTTCAAGAATGAATTTCATGGCATTTTTCCTTTCTATCTTGTGAAACAAATTGGTAAGTGTTGGCATTAAATATTCCTTAAAAGACTGATAGAATTCTGCAGTGAATCTATGATCCATGCTTTTATATGTGAGGAAACTTTTGATTATAACTTCAGCTTCATCATTTGTAGTCGGTCTGTTTCAGCTTTTCATATCTTTTGACTTTAATTTTGTTAAGTCATGTATATTTAGGAATTTACCAATTTCTTCTAGGTTTTAAAGCTTTTTGGAGTTTCAGTGTTCAAAGTATTCTTTAGTGGTGTTCTAGATTTCTTTGGAGTCTGTTGTGTCTTGAAGTTTTGTCTCTTGCCATGTCTATTCGGGTCCTAAATAACTCATGTTCAGAGACTATTTCATTCTTTAGGTTCAGGAAGTTTTCTACTATAATTTCATTAAGTAGTCTATTTCTTTTGTCTTCATCTCTGTTCCTTTTTTTAATCAATGAGTTCTCAAGTTTGGTAATTTGAAAGTATTCCAAAAATTCTTGGAAATGGTGGTTTATAATTTTTTCTATATAAGGTTGTTCTTATTATTGTCACTACCAACATTTCTGCTTTTTTCAGTGTTTTAGTTCTCTTGATGATTTTTTTCTTCCATATTTTGAAATTTTTCCTCCAGTTTACTATTTCATTCACTTTGGAGACTGCTTTGTGGAGGTCTTAGATTTATTCCCGTGGCTTGTGTATATGTTTTCTTTGGGTTTCTAGATGGCCATTGATTTTCTTGAAAGTATGCAACTGTACATTCTTTCTCAGATATTTCATCCATGCCAGTAACTTGGGATTCTACCATGGGATAGATGGAGATGGGCTAGGACTAGTATTAGTGTCATACTCCATGTTTTTCCTTGTCATATTTTACATGTCTACTGGAATGTATTTTTCTTCTAGTTTTAACTTCCTGCTTTATGACATTGGTTATTCTGTTTTCTTTGAGTCTTCCAGAAATATATTTGCATGGTTTTCAGATATGAAAACTAATGAGTCTTGTTGTTGATTCCTGGGTGGGACCACTGAGATGATTTGATCTTTGGTGGGGTAACAGCAGAACAGTTGACAGGAACACACACTGAGCACCAGGGGCTAGGATGGTCATGACCCTTGTCAGTTGCTGAACTATATGAACTACCTATAGTTGGAACCCTGGTCCTGCAGTGAACTCTGAGAACAGTAGAGCATGTGCTCTGATTTTGGGAGGACTCCTAGACTACTGAAATACTATCTTCAGTTTATTTGTGTAATTGAAATTTTCTTTGGGTCACCATCCAACTCCCAAATAAAGACATGGAGACTTATTATTATTTATGAATGTCGGCCTTAGCTTAGGCGTGTACCACTAGCTCTTTTAATTTAATCTAACCAGTTTTTATTCCTCTATGTTTTGCCTTAGAGCTTTTTGCCTTTCTTTCATTCTCTATGTTTTGCTTTCTTGCTTCCTCCATTTATGTCTGTTTAGCCCCTGGTGTCTCCTTGTCATCTCTTTTTCTTTCATGTTCTTTACTCAAATTCCTCCTCCCACTTACTCTCCTTGCCTAGAAGTCTCACCTATATCTCCTCCCTTATTATTGGCTGTTCAACTTTCTATTAGACCTATTAGTTGTCTGAGGCAGACAAGGTAAAACAACAACACATTTTTACATAATTAAACAAATATGATACACCTTTACCTAGCTAAAAAATATTTCCCAACATCAACAAATGAAACACATCTTTACATAGTTAAACAAATTAAACACATCTTTGTGTAGTTAAAAAACATTCTGCAACATTGGTAAGTTCTGCATGTCAAAATTCAATTCTTCCACTGCCTTGAAGATCCTGAATTATACACACTGGTCTTGTGGTAAACCTCAGGACTGTTGGAACCAAAACTCTGGTCCTGTACTGATATCTGCATGCTGATTCCACAACAAACCCAGGTGAGCAGAACCCCAGGAGCTATGAGTGGATCTTTTACGTATTAAATTATTTGGTTACTTTTTCCCTTTAAGTTGTAAGAATTGTGATCATTGTAAGGGTGGCATCAAAGTTTTATGTCTGCTCTCAGTTAGTAGATGATTTAAAGACTCTCCAGTAGGACTTTCCACAGCAATAGAATTGACTCATCATGCACTGCGGTTATGTCCTAGCATCCACTCTGATATGATCACCACCAATCACACATGACTAATTAGCATGTGAATGTGATTATTTACTTTTAACATATCCGTATGTGAAAAGTGCCTACCTTGTTTGTCAGTGTCTAGCTAGAGCGTGTTGAGATTAATTTATCAAAGTAAAATAAAAGGTAAATTACACTCTCATAGATAATGTTCCAATACCTGAAATGCAGTTTGAGAATCAATATTTGGTGATGATATTTTGATCAATTCTAAGATCTATATATGACAATTTGCATACATTATCCACTTGTTAAGTATAGTTTTGGATCTCTGGAAACTTTGATTCAAGAACAAACCTGACTTGTTTAAAAGAATCACCAGGACTTTGTAACTAGGACAATAACTCTGCCCAGAGGAATTGAAAAGTGGCTGTAACTATAAATGACTCATTCAGTACCAGGTGATATACAAGAGTAGTTTATTCTAGGGCAGCAAAAGGATCAAACACTAAATTAAGGAAATGGTCTTAAAGTGTATGTCCATCTGTGTGTGTTCATGGGAGTATAGATGTGTACATCCGTGTGTGAAAGGTAGAAGTCTACACTGAGTTGATTGCACTCCAACTTACTTTTTTTTTAAATAGAATCTTCCACTGAACCTGGATCTTACCAATTCAGAAAGACGAGAAGACTGTCAAGAGTGAGCATTCCTCTTCGTTTATGCTTATGGTCTTGGGGTTACTGCCATACCACTATGCCTAGATTTGTACATGGGTTCTGGGGAATTGAACTTAAACCTGCATGCTTGCATGACAAGCATTTTATTGTTAGTCATTTCCCTAGCCTCTCAAAATACTTTATGAGTCAGTTCCTTCTCTACTGTTCTTACTGGCTTTCCTTATGGAGCTCTTGACATCTCTGTTCACGACAGGTTATCCAGCTAGGCTGCCAAGTTTCTTGTATTTTAGAGAGAAAGTGGGGATTTAGATGGAGATTAATGAGGCTTGTGGCTGCCTAGGTCTGCTATAGGTAAGAAATAACTGAGTAGCATATTTTTGAATGTCTACTACGCATAAGATATTATGGTTAATGCACAGTAGTGTACAAATGATATTCCTGGGAAAAAATCCAGTTTAGGTGGAAGACAGGGTATCACAATATTTTATACCTAAGCATTCAAGACATTGTGCACATTTGTTGCAAATGTGTGAAATCATGAGTAGAGTTCAGAAGAGGGACAGGTTTGGGAGTCTGGGCATGTCAGATAAACTTTTTGTACTCATGTCTCATACACCAGGAGACATACCTTATGCAGTACTCAGCCCTATTGATCAAAGTTGATGTCTTTTAAACATGTTCATGAAGTAGTTGAGCTGAGAGATGAGTCATGTGTGAAGAATTTGTAAATAGTGACGACACGAAGGATTAGAACTCTAGGCCATATGAGTCTAAGAAGGAAAAGACTCATGAGAATCATCAAGCACTGGAAAGAAGGTAACAGACAGGCTGACAGATGGTGAACCATAGAGGGCTTTCAGGTGGTCGAGAGATGTTGCTGCTGTCTGGTCATAGCAAGGTAGGGGATGAATGTATCAGGAGGGAGAACTGGTAATGACCACAAAATGGTAATGACCAAGGCAAAAATAAAGGCAAAGTGTGCTCTTATTCTAAGTCAATAGCTACAAATTAGCATTCCCAAATGTTCACACTAAGAAAATAATGTCATGCAATGAAAAAATGGCTTTTTATTATTTTTCATAAGCCCAGGAACAGCAATGCTGAAAGCCTGTGCTGGATCTGTAATCAGTTCTGTTCACCAGTGACTCTATTATTAGCAAGGGCTTGCAGAAAGGTGAGTTGACTGTTACCTCCAGTGTGGTCCTCACCAGTGGTGCAATATCCTGATTCCTTTGTGAATTTGACGTTTGAATGCACGTAAGACTCTTGGGACAGTTTATGAGTTATAGTCATTAAATGTCTTGGTAGTAATGGAAACCATGTAAGAGATCAGCTTGAAAACTACTCAACATGCATTTCCTGTGAAGCAGGAAGGGAGGATTGAGTGTTTCTTACATTGACTGCTTGGATTGTTAGAGTTCTCAAAAAACAGAATAGAAGAAATCCAATCTTGCTGGGAAGGTTAAAATACAGACAGGCTAATGAAGGTGAAAACATCACCTATAGGAATAGAAATTCGGTATAACTTTGTGCTTTTTGTATCATTACCTACCAAAAATTTAAACCTCCTAATGAATGGATACTCAAAATGAGATTACACATCCTGGGGGATGCATATGCTTGTGGAAGACGAGAGGGGAGGTAGCAAGACCAGGCTCTAGACTGCAATATAGATATGGGGGCTAAAAAAGACAGGACAGAAGGGTGGCTGGGCACGTGGCCACAGATGGAAGCCCAGCTCTGAATCTCAGATAGCCTTACAAGAAGCCTTCAAGACAGGTTTCATCCTGCACTGAGTAACAAAATTAATTCTGGCTCTGGTCTCTGCTGTGCATAATGACTGGTGGTCAGCTTCCAGAGGAACCGTGCCCACGCATTTAAAGTCCTGGTGGCGGGGCTAGAGTCTGTCAGTCAGCTAGGATCCTCAAAGCAGATTATTAAGGATAATTGAAAAAGCCATCATCATAGAAGGCACAGACGCTTGCCATTTGGCTCAACATAAAGTTTCTCTACTCTACTACAAAATAAAGTCTTCCTAACTGGGAACTGGAGAGTGATGCTCTATCATGATTGGCTCCGATCCTTTCTACCCGAACTCTACCTGCCTCCAACTCTGGACTTTCCTCTGTGCTTCTTGCACTGATTGATATTGATAGTCGTTGATAGTAGAGACAGATTCACGTGTGTGTGTCTGATACTAGAGAAATTCATTTGTGAGTGTAGTTGTTAGAGGGGGAGAGGGAGGACGGAGAGAGTTTCAGTACATAGTATAAAATGAACTAGAAAGCACACTCCTTCTCTGGGCCTCCAAAGTGTAGAGATTAATGGCATCCACAACCACATCTATCTTAAAGACAGATTCTACATGCAAATTTTCATATAAACAGATAATCTTTTAACACAAAGTTTTTCAGAAGTTGAATTAGGGTCTCTCTGTAGCCTACATAGAGTAAGGTCTAGTAGTGGAAGGACTGAGACATTATCACTCTGAAATGTTCACCTTTTAAGACTACACACACACACACACACACACACACACACACACACACACACACACAGCAAGAACCTCTAAAGCCACAGATAGCTGCCAAGAAATAACCATGGCTGGAGATTCAGACTTGTCATGCTTGGAGCACCATGTTTGTTTGGGAATGAGATACAAGTCTCTGACTGCCTTTATCTTTGTTTTTTGTCCTGAGGGACTTAGTACTTATAGCTACATATCTTTGATTTGGGAATGTCTGGCTGGCTGAGAGAAACTATTTCAGTTGCTGTGGCAGGTGTGTTTGCTGAATAAATAAAGAAGCTGGGAATTGTGCACCTGTACCCAGAGAGTGGCACTGTGGATGGTGAACTGCCAGGGTGGAGGCTGATTGCACAGCGCATTTGGATCACTCTGACATCACTTGTGAGAGGAATGTGGCTCTCAGTCCACGTCCTTCTCTAACTCACTCTGCCAGCTTCCTCCAGATTTGTATGGATTTGTATCTGAATCATATTTTTCCTAGTTAGGATTGTGTGTGTGTGTGTGTGTGCGTGTGTGTGTGCGCGTGTGTGTGTGTGCGTGTGTGTGTGCGTGTGCGTGTGTGCGCGCGTGTGTGTGTGTGTGTGTGTGTGTGTGATTCATCCCAGAGGACAGGATTGAGAAAAACTTTGTCAGAATAACACAGGGTTTGGGTAAAAGATATTTCTTTTGCAAGACTCAATCATTTATTAAGTTATCTCTAGTTACCATGGGACAGGCTGGAAGACACAGATTCAGAAAGAAAGAAAAAGTGTCCCCACATTTGAAGTGCAATTATTCAGACAGTCAGTTGTCACCTAGGTTAGCAACTGATAACTCCTAGTTCAGGCAATGGATTCTGACTCATACAGAGTCCAAGATCAAATTACACCACATTTAATTTAAAAGTTTCCCATTTCTGTAGTTTTCATGAAAACTGATCATTTTTGTCTAGCAATATCATTTATTATGCACTGAATGTTCATCACATAAAGGTACCAGAGATTAATGTTAACATAGCAAAATCCAGATGTAGGTCAGGTGAGGCTCAGAGACAGGGAGTAAACCTTAGAGAATTTCAAATTTTTAAGGTAAAACAGCATGCTTTAAACATTTTATATTACATTTGAGAATTTCTCTCATGTGTACACACACACACACATACACACACACACATACACACACTGAAATATATGCACAGTATATCATGGCTGCTGTCTCACTGCCATAGTCTATAGCAAATGCTAGCAGGATGCAGTGTATGGAATTTAGTTTCCAAGATTTAATCACCATTACTTGGTAATGCAAAAGCATTGTGGTTTTTACACATTCCGGGACTTAAAGCTGTCTTAATTCTATGCATTACTCCATGTATTAGGTGGACCCTAGCATGCTGTTTCTCATATTCTGTTTTCCACAACTATTTTTCCCTCAGCTTTAATCTGTCAAAGATTGATGCAGCTCTTGTTCAGTGCCTTGGTACTGAACAATATTAGATTAAAGTGACAAGTACAAGCCTTCTTTTGATGAAGGTTGTAGACTACTAAGATTTAAAAGAAAACATCAAGAAATTGCATTCAAGCATACTTCTCACTTTCTCTTCTATGAGGCTCAGTGCGGTTAGCTTTATGTTGAGGTCTTTGATCCATTTGGACTTGGGTTTTGTGCATGGTGATAGATATGGATCTATTTTCATTCTTCTACACGTTGACATCCAGTTATGCCAGCACCATTTGTTAAATATGCTCTCTTTTTCCATTTGATATTTTTTGCTTCTTTGTCAAAAATCAGGTGTTNNTGTCAAAAATCAGGTGTTTGAAGGTGTGTGGATTAATATCTGGGTCTTTGATTCTGTTCCATTGGTCCTCCTGTCTGTTTTTCACCAATACCAGTCTGTCTTCAGTTCTGTAGCTCTGTAGTAGAGTTTGAAGTCAGAAATTGTGATGCTTCCAGAAGTTCTTTAATTGTACAGGATTGTTTTGGCTGTGGCTTACGGGCAAGATTCCAAGCAGTCTCTGGTGAGCCTACATGACTTCTCTCTGACTCTGCCCTTCTTTCTCCCAGCATTCAGTTTAGTTTTCTCTGCCTAGCTCTGTTCCTCTACAGCTTGCTATAGGCCCAAATCAGTGCCTTTATTAACCAATAATATTCACAACATACAAAGGGGAATCCCACATCACTTTCTGGATTCAGGGCTCACACACAATGAAATAAAATAAATTTAAAAATATTTGAGTAAATATTTTTATAATTTTATAATATGTTTACAGTAAATTTTAAAATGTAATTGTGAGTGCTTTTAGTTTGCCACAAACACCCCCAAAATTATAAAACCCCACATTATAACTATGATTCAAATACCCTCTATGTACGTTTTCACCAAACATCCAAATAAAGTTGGGAGTAAAATCTTAAGACAATGCAATTGGCTAGAGCAGGAATATCACAGGCATGATTTTTTGGAAGCAAATTATAGGGACCAGATTCTCCTTAGAAACACACTCTACCTCCAAAGGATAGGCTGCCACTTTCACTGCGGAGCACAGTCTAATCATTTATCAGACATTCTTAGTTCATTAGGTTATACTGATCCTCAGGCTATTTTTGGTGACACATAGAGAGAGTGTAAAGATAAATTTATCCCTGTGCTGTATGTCTGATAAGCTGGTTGAAAAGATTCAATCAGTGATGTGACATGCTGTGATAGGCATAGACAGGCCATTGATTTTCACTCACTGTGTATAAAACAGTGCAATTGCACAACCCTGCTGAGAATGCTTTAAATTGCCCATTTAATAGATAGCACTCAGTATCCTGGGTCGAGCACCCACATCCCAAATAAACATCATTCATGAATTTAAGAGGATTTCAAAGTTGATGGATAAGGATAGAGGGGAGAAAGCTAATTAATTTTTGGTGTCTATTTCCTAGGTTTGTGTTCTAAAGAATAACAGGTTAGCTAGGCTTCTGGGCCTCTGAACAGTTACATTGTATTTGGGAAAAGATCATCATATGGCCAGGCAGTAATGACTAAGGCTTTCTCATCTGTCTTTGTTCTTACCTTTGCCCAATATGACTTTGTAGGTTCTTGAAATAGGAAGAAGGAAGAAGGAAATGCTCTTTTGGGATGTTGCTACCCTGACAAAGATGATTATTCTATCAACATTTTATGAGACAGCATCTCATTTATTCCAGTTCTTGGACCAAGGATGAGGTCCCCAGTGCTGTGATTACAGGTGCGCACCATCACAATCAGTTCAAATTGTAGACAATACACGAAAATCAGCTTCAGAATAAAGTGGGACCAATGACAATGAGTCTAACCAAACAGAGGCAAGAGAAGGTTCTGGAGCGCAGCCTTTCAGCATCCGAACCCCCTCCATTCCAGCAAACATGCCGGCTCCTGAGGGACATCCAGGCCTTATATGAACAACTCTTTAGTACCTACCTCAGGTCGTTGCTCACACAGGAGAGGGTGAGGTGATCCATACACGTTATAAATAATGGACCCAGAGTTGAGCGTGGTGATGGGCGGCCATACCCATGATGTTTTAATAGTGTATGAAATGTGTATATTATCTTCAGCTTACTTTTGGGACCACAAACATTTTCAAATTAAATTCTAAAATGTTATGGTGTTTGTGGAGTATGTTTGTCAAAGTATTCAGTAAGAAAGTGATTAACTGATAGAAAAACTTTCACAGGGTACATAAAAGGATAAACTTCTGAACTTAGAGTGAGTGTCCGACGAAATCCCTGTACTGTGTCTAATCTGGATGATGTGTTACTAAAAAACCTGCAGAGAACTGGGGCTTAGCACTAAGAATATGAGGGATGGATTTGTCCTAGTCAGATACTATTTTTCTAAAAGTTGTTTTTATTATACTTAATTGTGCACGCACACACACGTGTACACTATTGGATGTAGGTCTCCGTGGGCTTAGAGACAGAAAATCCTTGGAGCTGTAGCTACAGGCAG
>LOEQ01002451.1:118118-135176 GCA_001685075.1 Bramus lutescens | reverse complement strand
TCTCTTCTCTTCTCTTCTCTTCTCTTCTCTTCTCTTCTCTTCTCTTCTTTTCTCCCCTCCCCTCCCCTCCACTCCTTTCCTCTCCTCTCCTCCTGCCCCCTTCCCTCTCCTCTCCTTCTCTTTCATTTTCATTTCAGATAACCACTGTTGGCTTCAGAGAAATATTAACTATTAGAATATTTTTAGTAGGTTTTGGGTCAATTCTTGGTCTTCTACTCCAAAGTTTGACTGGGTTCTTGATAGTTTTGCTCTTGAAGCACAAAATGAGCCATCTATATTGATATAAAGAATTTCTGGAACTCATGTGGGGTTCTGGAGGCAAAGAATTTAATTAAGGGTTGCCTGGGAAAATGTGCAACAAAGTATTTATTAGAGACTATCTTAAAAAAACATTACAAGACAAAATGACAGCCTATAGAATGGGAATAGATCTTCATCAATCCTACATTAGATGGAGGAATGATCTTCACATATACAAAGAATTCAAGAAACTTGACATCAGAAGAACAAATAATCCAATAAAAATGTGGTATAGACCTAAACAGAGAACTCTCAACAGACAAATCTCAAAAGGCTGAAAGACACCTAAGGAAATGCTCAGCATCCTTAGCCATCAAAGAAATGCAAATTAAAACAACTCTGAGATTCCATCTTATACCTGTCAGAATGGTTAAGATCAAAAACACTGATGACAACTTGTGCTAGAGAGGATGTGGGGGTAGGGAGAACACTTCTCCATTGCTGGTGGGAGTGCAAATTTGTACAGGTGTTTTGAAAATCAGTGTGGTGATTTCTCAGAAAATTAGGAAACAATCTACCTCAAGACCTAGCAATACCACTTTTGGCTACATACCCAAAGGAAGCTTAATAGGACCACAAGGACATGTGATCAACTATGTTCATAGCAGCTTTGTCGTAGTCAGAACCTGCAAACAACCTAAATGTACCTCAACTGAAGAATGAATAAAAAAAATTGGTACATTTACACAATGGAGTACCACTCAGAGGTAAAAAGTAATGGCATGTTGAAATTTGTAGGCAAATAGTTGGATCTAGAAAACATTATATTGAGTGAGGTAACCCAGACCCAGAAAGACAAATATCATATGTACTCATTCATAAGTGGCTTTTAGACATAAAGCAAAGTAAAACCAGCCTACAGTTCACTATCCCAGATAACATAGACAATAAAGAGAACTTTAAGAGAGACATATTTGGATCTAATCTACATGGGAAGTAGAAAAAGATATGATCTTCTGGGTAAATTGGGATCATGGGGATCATGGAAGAGGATTGAAGGGGAAGGGGAGGTAGAGGGGGGAGTAGAGAAAAATGTATAGCAATAAAAACAATAAAGAAGGAAATGACCCACAAAAATGAGAAAATAAATAATAAAAGAGAACAGATGAAGGAAATGTCCAAGGAAATCAAGGAAGTAAACAATAAAAGAGGAAGTCACAGGACCCGGAAAACATTTGAAGCCAGACAAAGGGAGAAGAGAAATTTCAAACCAGCAAGAAGTAAAAGTTGGGATAACAAATATCCACACAACAGATAAAGACATCAACTAGTACAGACTGGAGATGAAGAATGAAGGAGCACTGGTTGGTGGTGCACACACCTTTAATCCCAGCACTCGGGAGGCAGAGGCAGGCTGATCTCTGTGAGTTTGAGGCCAGCCTGGTTTTCAGAACCATCAACAAACCTGTCTCAAAACAAAACAAAACAGAAAAAGAACAAAAAAAAAAGAGGAAGGGGCACCCAAAAAGGTACAGAAAATAAAAGGATAAAGTCCTTAAAAGAAAAAAGGAAAAAGAGAGTAGTTGGATATGGTGGCGCACACCTTTGATCCCAATACTTGGGAGGCAGAGGCAGGAGGATCTCTGTGAATTCAAGGACAACGTGGTCTACAGAGTGAATTCCAGGACAGCCAAAGATACACAGAGATACCCTGTCTCAAAAAGCCAAAAATTAAAAAAAAAAGGTTAAAATAAAGCCATATAAAGATGAAAAAATTCACAGAAAATCTGGATACTGTATATTATTTGTTGTCTTTAAATTATTTGATGACTGAGAAAGGATCAAAAGCTGCTAAAAGACATTTGATTATAGAAACTGTTGTATTATGCTTTGACTTTACAATTTAAGTCAAAAAATATGTTACTTTGGAGAAGAGGTTTTGATTTTGTTTCCACAGGAAATGAGGCACTGTGGATTCATTCTGTGTTAAGAAAAATCAGGTTTCACCATGAATGCCCCCTGAGAAATCTCCGATAGTAGGAATGGCCCAAATGTCTTAGTTGTACATCCAGAACAGTACAAAGACTGCTGCCTGAGATGATCAAGCCTCACAGCATACTCCAGTCACGACTTGATCATAATTTTAAATTTTCTTTAGGTTCCCATATTATCAGCATCCCCAATCAGCAGGAAGTAGCCTCAAAAACTGTGCCCACTTTCCCAAAATGGATTATGTATATTTGCCTTTGTTTAGAATGTTGGTTACAAGTTGTTACGGATAATGGTCAGTACAAAAGCTAAACAAAGGAGATTTGATTCAGAGTTATTGTTTAAAAGAAAAGAAGGGGAAGTGCTGTGGGACAATGGTCTATACCCTGTCACTTGTATTCTAAATAAATGCTGATTGGCCAGTAGCCAGGCAGGAAGTATAGACAGGGTGACCAGCCAGGAGATAGAGGTGGAGCAATTAAAATTCTGGGAAGAAGGAAGTTTCAATTTGCAGATGTCACCCAGACACAGAAGAAGCCAGACACAGAGCAAGCAAGCCTCACCGAAAAAAAGGTACCAAGTCATGTAGCTAACACAGACAAGAATTATGGGCTAATATAAGTTTAAGAGTTAATAAGAGGCCTGAGCTACTAGGCCAGTCAGTTTGTAATTAATGTAGACCTCTGTGTGATTTCTTTGGGACTTAATGACTGTGGGAACCAGGCAGGACAGAAACCTCAGTTAAAATTGATCTTGCAACTTGTTTTGACCAAAGGGATGTAGGCTGATGTGATATATAACATGTCTAATAAAAAAGAATGTTTATGTAAAAAAAAGAACAGCACAAGGAAACACACAATTGCTTACCAGTCTGATGGTGCAGCAATTAAAGTGTAGTGGTTATTTGATATTGGGGTTAGAATATGCCATGATGGCACATCATTTCATGGATAGTATCTTCACTGTTTAAATGAGGATTGGAGAGGTAAGAGAAATTCAGGGAAATAAATGTGGGGAAATGCTTCTGAGCCCTGTATATATCCTCCACACCCCCACCCAGATGCCCAGATCTGTTGAAGTGCTGATTGAATATATAGCTCTAGAAGTTTCTGGAGTGGAAATATGTAGAGTCTTTATCATATTGTTCATAGTCATGGTTATCTTTTCTAGACATCCAGGGACTACAGGAGCTTCGCCTCACTTCCTTTCTGGCTCATAATGCAGTAGCTTTTTCAAAGCACAGTGGTGCTGTATTTGTGATTTGATGTAGAAGTCACACCTCAGCTCTTAGCTTTCTTTTATAGATTCACAGAGAGTCACTGATTTTATAGACTCCCAGATCCACAGAGAAAGGGAGATTAAAGCTTACAGTTTGGTGCAAGCTTTGGTATATGGGAAGCAGTTTGACAATGGGCATTGATGACTGATGATAAGTTTGAAGAAGAAGAAAAGTTCAAATAGAAAGGAAGAGATGAGCTAAAGCTCTAAGAGCACAAATCTGCCCATTTATGTCAATGACACATGCATATTTTCAGGGCACACAGGATAAAGAAGCTGGTAGAAGGTTTCTGGTTTATGCTTCCTGCCATATGAATGAACAGGGCTGATGGGAATTTTCCACTGGTAAGGTTTTAGAACTGTGCTGACTGTACTCCATAGTCTAGTATTTTTTTATTAAAAAGTTCATTTTCTGTGAGTTAATGATGAAGATTGCAAGTAGGCCATTAGAATTGGCAGTGGGAAGGTATACCAACCAAAGAGGGAACTGTGGAAGGGTCCATCTGTGAAACTGAAAAACAAAAGCAAACACCACCTCTTCTGATATGTTATGTCTTCATTTAAACTACATAAGAAGGCTTCTCTGAGACTGGAGGAAATTGGCAGAACCCAGAGGGAAAGTCACGGCAAATGAAAGTTCTAAGAAAGGCTACAGAAATAAGCAATCAGCCCCCTGGAAACATTCAAAGGAGTCAGCCTCTAAAAGAATATCCAAACGGCCAGCAAACAAGGGAGAAAGAACACATCATTGGTTATTAGGAAAATGAAAATTGAATTCATAGCAAGATGCCACTTCACTACGTAAAGACAGATATTATTAAAAAGATGAGAAGGCTGATAAATATGTGGGAAGTAGGAATCCAGTACTCTTCTGGTATCTGTGTAACATGGTACATCTGCTCTGAAGAACAGTTTGAAAGATCGTAAAAAGTCCCATGTAGAATCACCATATAAGCTACAATGGAATACGTGTGACCATATCCAAGAAAAATTAAAAGCCTGTTCACAAGACTACTTCTAAGTTTACACTGGCATTATTCATAGCAGCCCAAATGTGAAAATGGTGAAGCTTCCAATACTGACAAAAAGACATTAATAGAATATGCTAAATCTGTGCAATGACACGTTCCTGATCTATCAAGAAGAATAAAGCATGGGATTTTGAAACTTCGAAGCCTGCCACCAGTGACACATTGTAGGGAGAGGCCACGTTTTATTTCCCAGCTTCCCAGACCCGAATAATCATACAGAAACTATATTAATTACAACATTGTTCTGCTAATAGCTTAGGTGTCTTTCTAGCTTGCCCTTATATCTTAAATTAACCCATTTCTATTAATCTATGTATCTCTATGAGTATGTGGCCTATGCTTAAGGTTCCTGCAAGGTTCCAGCATCTGTCTCCTTTGGCAGCTACATGGCATCTCTCTGACTCTGCCTGCTTTCTCTTTATACCTCTGTTCAGATTTTCTGCCTGGCTTTATTCTACTAAGCCATTGGCTGAATCAGTTTCTTTACTAACACATGGTAATAAAACATCTTCACAGCCTGCAGAGGGGACTCCCACATCAACACATTTTCTAATCCTTCCCAAACAGTTCTACTAACTGGAGACTGAGTATTTAAATGTATGAGCCTATGTAAGCTATTCTCATTCACACCACCACAACGAGAGGAGAATTATTAGTTATGCTGTGTGACAGAAGTCCCAAGTCCATTTAGACAGAAGGAAAAAGAATAAAAGTTGAAGGTTTAGGTAAAAATGAAGAACATGGACAGGGGAAAATAGATGAATCCCATAAGGCTGTGCACAGAAGAGTAAAGTTGTTGAACATTTTCAACAAGCAGCAGAGTCTTAACAGTATGGAGCACCGGCTGAATGCCAAACCCAGAGCTAAGCTGGAAATGGTCAAAACTAAGTAGCCAACAGCAACAACTCAAGAAAAGGGGAATGCCTCATCACAGGTTGGAATGGGAGGACAAAGCATCTAACAAGGCTTCAGATTTAGTTTTGGCTTTGTAAGAAGGTGTGCGAAAGCAGTCTTTCCCCTGTGTGCATAAAGAGCGGAGGGAGAAAGGCAGAGTATAATCAGACAGTCCAAGAGTGTAGGAAGATGACACAGGGGGCCTGAGGTTTTGGAATGCAGACAAAAAGCAACTCCAAACTGTGGCCTTGAAGGTGTTTTCTCTGGTTACACTGTAGAAGTGGAAACAACAGTGGAAAGGCTAAGATCCAAGTGTGACATTAGTCAGCCAGACCTGTAAGCCTTTGTCAGTTTGTGTTCATCTCGAGGGCAGCATATTCCCTCGACAGGACTCATTGTTTCTCAGGTAACCTCTTTGGGGGCATGCACAGCTGCATTTGTCCTTGGAAAACTTATGTCCCCTATAGGCGAGACTTTGTAATAAATATCAGATGCACTCAAACAAGCTGCCAAAACAAGGCAAGCAGAGAGGAAAGTAATCTGCACACCGGAGAAGGCTTTCAGGAGGTTAAACTTTTCTGATTCATATTTAGGACCCAAGGGAAATAAGTAGAGGCTTCAGTAAACCCTTGAGCCATGACATGCTATTGATTTCCACAGGAAAGAAAAAACTGGAGTGCATCTGTGTGAAGAGAAAAAAAAGAACATAAATTTATGATCATAATGAGAATGGTATTAGTTTGGCTAGAAGCCAGATGGTGTTAGGGTAAGAAACAGTAGGGAATCTGGAATAAATATCTACTGCTCTTAAATTTTGGACTTTGTATTATCTGCATCTGTCCTTTGTAAGAGGTTAGGGGGTGTCGAAGACATTGGATATGGAGCTAAGAGACCTTAAACCGTTAGAGGGTTTCTGGTTTACAGGACACAGTGGCAGCCTTGTGAGTACATGGAGGAATTTGAGAGGTTCAAAAGGATTGAGTGTCTCAATCTAGTTTGCACTTGAAGGCTTAATGGGTTTGGGAAGTTTTTAAGAGGAACAGCCGCATGAGTAGATTTAAAGACAGGACACTCAATGGTCAGTCTCTCGGAGAGCGAAGAGTATTCATCTCCAGTTGGAAAGTTGATCTTAGAAATGTTTACTGGGGCAACAGAAGCAAGCAGAGTGATGTCAAACTCTGACTGGCTCTAAGGAGAGAGAAAATGGGTGAAAGGAGGAGCAAGTGGTCCAGCGAGTCCTGTGTTGGGCCTTGTGACTGGGATAAACTTGAGTGGTATCCACAGTACTTTGTCTGGTAGCAGGGCATGGGGGTGCTTTTAGGGAGGCAGGTATTTTGTAAATGGGGAGTTACTTGTGGACTCAAGAGTGAGGTTTCGTCAGAGACGCATCATTGAGGAGGATAAAATTGGGGCCTTGTTTCTTTGTACATTTTATGGCCACACAACTCTGTATCTGGTGCTGTCTCTTCCTTTGCAGTTTCCGCACTTATTTCTATTTGTACAAGTGGGAGGTAGCAGAGTTGGTTGGCTTATTTTTTCCTCTATGTTTAAATTGTGATACTATAAGTTTGCCTTGCATTATTTGCCTTTTCTCTCCAGTGGGTTCTTATAGTGTTGAGTTAATATATGTGCTTCTTGGAAAAGGACTTTTACATCACGTTTTTGTATAGTAGCTCTCATTTATAAGTCATGAGTAAAACTAATGACCTAGGAAATGAGAAGAAAGACAAAAATAGCCCTTCCAAATATTTTCCATTCTATACATTACATAGAGACTGGCTCATCCCTCTAACCATCGAATCTTGAATCTTCGACTAGTTGGCCATGAGGAGAGGGATGGGTACTGAAGTCCACCTTCTAATGTTTCATATCCTCTGTATGTGGCTGAAGCATGTCCTGAATTCCTTGGAGGTCCCTTTCAGAAGTGGACAGTTTGCTGTTTTAAAAATGGTTTCTATGCTTATGCAAGAACACAATTTGTACCTGAGAAGGAATCAGGGGTAGTTTATTTTGGAGCCAAACATGAGTCACCATGGCATGGGAACACAGATTTAGGTTACTTTAAACCTCATGTTTCAATGTGAAAGCAATATCATGAGGTTTTTTTTTTTTTATAGTAACAGAACAAAGAAAGTCGTTAATCAAGACATTTTCCAAATACACTGGTGGAAACATCTGAGATGCGGGTTACATCCATGCAGAGAAATCTCAGCTACAGGCCTCAGATACTCTTCTTAGCCAAATGATTGGTGGAAAGTAGGGTTTGTTAAATTAATTCATTCCAAAAATAAGGTTTCTTTTTTTATTTATTTAAACTTGCTATTGACAGAATGCTAGGTTTGTCACAGGAGAGGTCAGGGAATGGCTACTTAGTGGGTTAAAGACAGGCCAAGATAAACTGTCACCCGGCTGTGGACCTAAGCCATTCCCACCCCTTTTACACCACCCAGACTCTAGTCATTCAGTCATCATTAGCAGGCACAGCTCCTTCCTGGACTTCTCATTCACAAAAGTGCCAAAATTAACACTCATTAGCATTTCCACAAGTTGGTATACATCCAGGAGCCAAGAACAACACCCCTGAGAAACAGGCTCTGTGATTACTATATTCCGTGTTCTTAGACGGGCTCAGAAACCCTTCAGTGATATATACCCCTGATCGTGACTGAGACTGACAGTATTTGTACTCATGGAGAAGGGTCTTCGAGTCTCAGTCACAGATGGGTAAGCTGTGGTTACAGGTTGGTCTGGGAAACCGTGGAGCAAGGGAGCTGCTTGAGGACAAGGAGGCAGAAATGAAGGGGATCTCACAGGGCAGAGGACATAAAGGGACAGGACTAGTGTGCTACTCGTTAAGGTTTACAGATGAGGAAAGGGTTGGAGGGAAGGACAGACTGCAATTAAGATTGTTCATTTCCAGATACTGAGATATTTTATTACTTTTTGGCTTCCTAACTCTAAGAAAAACAAAGTGATAATTGATCGTAGGTCTTCTTGTTGCTTACTTTTTAAAACATTTATTTTTAGTTTGCAAACGAAGTAGCTGCAGCTCTCATTGTGACTTCGTTCTTATTGTCCGCCCCCACTACCCTCCTTATCTCCCTCTTATTGCCCCCACTGCCCTCCTTATCTCCCTCTTATTTCCCCCACTGCCCTCCTTATCTCCCTCTTATTGCCCCACTGCCCTTATCTACCTCTTATTGCCCCACTGCCCTCCTCATCTCCCTCTTATTGCCCCACTGCCCTCCTTATCTCCCTCTTATTTCCTCCACTGCCCTCCTTATCTCCCTCTTATTGCCCCACTGCCCTTATCTCCCTCTTATTGCCCCACTGCCCTCCTCATCTCCCTCTTATTGCCCCACTGCCCTCCTCATCTCCCTCTTATTGCCCCTCTGCCCTCCTTATCTCCCTCTTATTGCCCCACTGCCCTTCTTACCTCCCTCTTTTTGGTCTCATTCACCTAAAATACCCCTCACTCTGCTGTCATGTGACATAAACTTTGTCATGTTCTCTCATCTCCTCACTTTTAACTTCATAGCCTAAGTATATATATGTATAGCCATATGTAAATGTAAATATATTCCCTGATTCTGAGAATAAATATTCAATATTTTTATTTATGAGTCTGACTCACTTCAATTAACATGTTATCTCCAGTTCCATCTATTGTCCTGCAAATAGTGTAATTTTGTTCTTCTTTATAGCTGCATAAACTCCCTCACACATATTTCCTTATCTGTGCATCTTGACTCTTGTGACAAGTAAAACAGTAAACATGTGTCTCTCTGATATGTGACTTAGCAGAAGCCACTGAGCCCTGAGATTCCAGCACATTCCATGGAAGGACAGTTTGGCAGATCCTTGGTATTGCAAATGGAATGCAGGAGTTCTCAGCTGTTCCTATTCAAATTCGACTTCTTTTGAAGGAATAAGCCCAGTGGCTTCTAAAGAGCAGGCTTTGTAAAGAGGTTGAACAATAGACTGAAAGTCCTGTGGTCCTAAGGTTAAATAAAAGCTGGCAATGAATCTCAGCATTTAGAGTGTTCAGAGAAGATGAAGCCCTCATTCTATGCCAGATGCATATGTCCAGAGAACAGGCACTGGGAGCTGAACTCATCAGAGGTCCCTGCACTGTGAGTGGGCAAAGGAACTTAGTGTCAGAGGCCTTAGTTCCTGCGGTGATTAAAGGAGAGTGCAATCACTCCCTATACAGTGTGATATTTCATTGCTACAACTGGGAGATTTGGATTTAATTTCCATTTCAGATATTCTGTACTTACAAACTTGGGTCTAATAACCACTGATTTCTCTCTTATGGTTTAGTGAGCAAAATGTGTTTATGTAAAGTGTCAGGTCTGTCAAGTTAATGACTGAAACAAATGCTGCTTACGAAAAACAAACCCACAAAAAGATGCAGAGGGTGCTCAGACCATCACTATCTCTTAAGTGAATGGATTTAGGTGCCAGGAATTCCTTTATGGGGCATTACTCTTCAAGGATACGAACCCCCTCCATGTGGAAGCGTGTGGCCCTCTATTACAGGCTATAGAAAGAGCACCCGCTGCCACCTTGCTCATATGGAAACCCCCCAGTCACCATGTCCAGGCTCTTCTCCCCATGCCTTCTCATTTTATAACCTCAATTTTGAAATAATGCTTATGTAGCATTTTATTACTTAGTAGCACATCCCATTTTGGGAAATTAGGAATATGAGATTTGTTAAGATTTTGCGTGTGTGTCAGCCAGGCATGGTGGTACATGCCTTTAATCCCAGGTCCCAGGGGGCAGAATTTGACAGATCTCTGTGCGTTTGAGGCCATCCTGGTCTACAAAGTGAGTTCCAGGACAGCTATGGCTGTTACACGGAGAAACCCTATCTCTACAAACTGAAACCAAAACCAATAAATAAATAAATAAGAAAAGGAAAAAAAAGATTTTCTATGTGCCGAGGTTTCACTTTCTCGTCATGTGACCACAATTGTAGACACAGGTTCCTGAATTCGGGTCTGCTTGTGCAGTTTCTAGTCCAGCAGCAGACACAGTGCCTGTCTTCCAGTTCCCATAGTGACTCCACACAGACGACAATGCTAGCTTTTACAAGATATAGTCTGTTACTGAGAATAATAGGAAGCATTTACTATGTTAATAATAAATATTTTAAGACAAATATTTTTGTTTAGATATGATATTTCAGGTGATTGGATAGACAAGAAAATAAGGTGAGTACTGCTGTACTGAAAGTTTGAGCATCACAATTTCAGTAAACAATTATAATTTTGGTATCATTTCTCAAATGTGACCTTCAGAAAAAAGAACAACACCCTGAAGAGCCACCTATTAAAATATCAACCCTTGACTTTGTAAGACTTACCGCCATTGGATATTCTTCTATTTTGGTTATTAAATTTGAAACTACTTATACTATGCTAAACTATAGTATAGGCCCCATGATGCAAAGGAGTTTTGCATTCCTTAGTGTCTGTATCATACTCTTAAATACTGCTATTCACCAAACAGGCTCTTTAGGACCCGTTATTAAATGTTAAAGGACTGGAGAATCAGCTGCCTTGGTTTTTGGTTTAATTATTATTGGCTTAGGGACTGAAACAAATTACAGGAAGCATTTGACTTCATCAACAAGGGAGTGGAAATGAGAAGAGTCTGAGAAAACAGAACTGGAAGTTAGCACATGATTGGCCAAGGGTAAGAAGGACAATGTCTCAAGAGCATGTGACAAGTCCCTCTTGTTTCATAGTTTGTGTTTTATGTGTTCTACACTGGCTTCAGATTCCTTTTGAAGCTGAGGATATCCACAAATTATTCTCCCATTCGCACTGGATTAAGTACTGTTATTACAATCTTGTACCACTACACCCAGGCTAATGCCATGTTAGGGATCTTGTGTAGGGCCTCATACATGCAAGGCAATTACTCAACCAGACCTTGCTTACACTTTTATGGCTGGTATTAGCTATCTGGAATATACTCTGTTCAAAGTCATTCATTTAACAAAGAATGTAAAAATAAAGGCCATCTTCCAGTAGATTTTGAGACAAATGTAACTGTTGTTTAAAAGGCAACTATTAATTCATATCAGGAGTGGAATTATTTGTCCCAAGACCTGGAAAAGAAGCACCATTTTTTCCTTTTGTCCAAATCAAACAAAATTTGTCTTTTATCTCCCATTTTCCATTAAAGTAGGTCTCCTATTGTCTGAAGTAGTACTGATATATGTGTGTGTGGGGAACTAAGGAAAGCTGTTTTTAGCCTTTAGCGGTTATTAGGTGTATAACATATATGGCCTTATGACCAGCCAGGCTTGTTTGATGATACCCAGTGCCACGGCATTTTGACCATCCAGGCTTTCATGATACTGTACAATGCCACCTCGGTCTCTCCCTTTCCTAGGGAGCAGGAAAGAATTCCATAAAAGACTTCCCTCCATTGATTACAGGGCTTGTTAGAAAATTCCATGAGTTTCTTAAGATCTGGCTTATTTCAGCATTAACCAGGACCCACACATGTAATTCTTTCTTTCCTCATGGTCCTGTAGAACATAATCTTCTATTTCGTATAATTCAAGCTCATCTTTCACTGACATATATTTGCACCAGATCCTATATAAAATTGAGTTATCATCTCTCCATAAAGATTTGATGATGGCACACACCAGCAACAGCAGTAGCTGGGAGGCAGAGACGAGAGGATCATGAGTTCTAGGTCAGCTTAGGTTTCTCAGTGTGCCCAGGCCAATGAAAGGTACATAGTCTCAAAAATTAAACTAAAACCCAGTGTAGTGGGAGGTGAGCTGCTTGTTGGTTCCTGGCTATCTGGCTAGCTTAGACCTGAAATAATCACACAGAAACTGTATTAAATTACTGCTTGGTCCATTAGCTCTAGTTTCTTATTGGATAACTCTTACATATTAATTTAACCCTTTTATATTAATCGGTGTATCACCACGTGGTTGTGGCTTACTGGCTAAAGTTTCGCCATGTCTGACTCTGGCAGTGGCTCCATGGCTTCTCTCTGATTCCTCCCTTATTTTTCCCAGCATTCAGCTTAGCTTTTCCTGCCTACCTAAGTTCTACCTTGCTATAGGTCCAAAGCAGTTTCTTTACTAATTAGTGGTAATCACAGCACACATGGGGAACTTCCACATCAACTCAATCTAAACCCAACTCAAACCAAATAACCACAAAAGTTTGGTGGCAGGAATGGGACTCTCTATTGCCATGTGCTTAGTGAATTCTTTTTTAAAAAACATTATTTGTTGTTGATTCTTTGGGAATTTTACATCATGCACCCCAATCCTGCTCACGTCCCATTCCCTCCATATCTGCCCCTCACCTCTACAATGTCTTCTCCAAATGACCTCCCACAACAAAATTAATTTAAAACAAATGAACAAAAGCATCTCTCTAATGCTTCCTTATTTGTTCTAAGATGAGCTTGGCATAGAGAGCTTCAGTGTGTCACACAGTAGACCCTTTTGTCCAATCAGTCTCACCGGCAAATGTTCATTGCAATGTCCTGGTTCAAGGCCTCTGGCACATACATCGTCATCACTGGACCCTCACTGAAACTCCCCTTGGATATCCTGCTGTTACTCAAGTCATGGGGATCCTGCCACTGTCATTCCTCAGGACCTTCATGCACTCTAGCAGGTGATAGATGGGGTAGATGTTAGTGTGGGCTGACCCAAGACCCAGGATATGGGTCTGGGTGGTAGATAAGCTTGTCAGTCCAGACCACTGGGGCCACCCCTCTCAGGCAAGGGGCAGAACCAGCTTTCTTAGGCCAATGCCATTGGGACCAGCTCTCCTATGTTCATGGTGAGGGGTGGAACTATCTCTGTGGATCGAGATTTTCAATGAGGGAGGGGCAAGCTCTCATGCTTTCAGAGTCCATCCCGGGCAGGGTCAGTTCTCCCAAGGCCAGTGAGAGACAGGCTGGATCAGCAAGACCCTTGGATTTCAACACACATGATTCCTATGAACCCCTGTGGCAACACAGGCCATGGACACCAACATAGACCTCAGCTGCAGCAGGATTATGGACCCAGACATGGTCCTGGGCAGCAGCTCAGGCCTGAACATCACTATAGCCCTGGTTGTAGCAGCACAGGTCTCCCAGATCCGTAGGTCCCCAGTGACAGCAAGGCCCTTGAATACCAACATGACCAGACCCCAGGCATCCATACAGCCTTCAGTGGTAAGAGAAGCCATGGACATCAACTCAGACCTTGGCTACTCTAAGGCAATGGACCCAGACATGGTCCTTAGCAGCAGCCCAGGTCCCGACATCATCCTGGTCCCAGATGGCATGCAGGCCACACACATCAGCCTGTTCCTCATCACCCTCATGTTTTCAGATCTGCCTCTTTCCACAGCACGTGAACCATTCTGTTTCTTTCTCCCCCATTTATCCACCATGTATTTGCTTATCATGGTGGCATCTACCCACGTGGCACCATCAGGGCTGTAATGACGCAGACTGGCCAGTGGGTGTCTTTTACCCACATGAGTCGAGTGTTACCAGGAGTGTCTGTGGATATCTTTAGCCAGGCCTGACTGTGAGGACCCAGGCTGGCCTATGGGTGTCTTTCATCTGCCTGAGCCCAGTGCCACCAGGTGGGCCCATGGACACATTTGTTACTTCTTATTTTAGATTCTGTCACATCAGAGTTCCTAGGACAGAGTGCTTAGATTGTGAGCCTGTGACCACTATTGAAGATGAACAGGACCCAATATATCTCAGTCTCTTTAGAGTCTCTTTGACTTTGAAGCAGAGATCAAGAAAGAAATAAATAAAACAGCTCTTCCACGAATTCCCATCCACATTTTCCGGAGCTCTTGTATTTTTCTCCACTAGACATCTTTTCACAAATGTGGTTCATGAGCCCTTGCACCTCGCTCCCTAAGCAGCTGTTCCCACAGTTAAGCCAGTGTTTCTGATGATTTATATTCTCCCTGAGTATTTTAAAACTCTTGTCTTCAAGATTTAAGCAAATTGAGTGCCTTTGGGAGGAATTTCCTGTGTGATCCTAGAATGACTTGTGCTGAGAAAGTATAAGAAAAATTAATTAAGGTGGAATTGCCAGCTATGACTTTTTTATCTGATTTTCATTAAATTCATTAAAATTATTTGACCCTTGCTTATCTGAGGACTCATTTCTTCCCTTGCAGGAGGCTGACATCAAGTATCTTGCTGTGACCCTTAAGTTGATGAAGGTAAAGCATGCTATCTTTCCCAGCCTCTACCCAAAATTGGCACTAGTTCACATATGTCACTGGCAAGTTCTGAATCCTGTGCTACAATTATATTCTGACTCACATCTCTAAGAGAGGTTCTAGAGAGTTGAATTTCTTGAGAAACCAGGTTGGGTTTTTCTACCTTATCCATCTTTAATTTATCTATATCCACTAAGAATGTCTTAATCTTTATAGTCTTGGTTTAGGGTTGTCTTTATGAGTGCATAACCCCCAAAAGATCACTTTCTTCAGCGGGTAGTGTCTCTCTCTGAAGTTCCTGACCTCTATTCCTTTTTCTTCATGGACTTTTCTGATTTACGGTGTGTGTGTGTGTGTGTGTGTGTGTGTGTGTGTGTAATGTGTCTGTGATTTCATTTCCACATTTATTTACTTTGTCTCTATCATGCACTCTGTTAAGTACTGATTTAAGTACTCAGGAGGTCATTAGCATGAGACTTTTTATACGTTAAGTTTCTACATAAAAAGTTACAGCCTCACATAACGGACGGAGAAATATGAACTGAACATAAGAGTATACATTCTATAGTGAAAAGCCAGGGATTGGCAATTCAAGAACAGCAGAGTACAGCCAATCACAGGCAACGAAATGATCTGACCGTTCTCCAGTGAGAAAAATACCGAAGCCAGGCAGGTTCTTAGCTCTGAGGCATGGGATGACTCCATACTTTCTCTGTACTAGCACCCTAGCCACTGTTAACTGCAACTATGAACCTCTTGTTTTGACTTCTTCCTTTTTCATGATGCTTTTGATTAAATATCCTCAAATTTATTTATTTACATATTTCACTTTTCTCTTTTGTTTAGTATATTTGAACTTAAAATATAATTACATCACCAGCCCATTTCCCTCTCCTCCCAGGTCCTTCCTTGCCCTCCTCCCACATACTTCACTTACTTCTCAAATTGATGGTCTCCTTTTTATTAATTTTTACTGTTTGATTATTACTGTTACACAAATACACAAATGCAGCATGGTGAGTCAATTTTCGTTGTTGATGTGTACATAATTTCAGGACTAACCACTTGGTATTGGATAAAAAATTAGGAGGTCCATCCCTAGGAGAGGTTAGTGTTCTCTCTCTCTCTCTCTCTCTCTCTCTCTCTCTTTCTCTCTCCACTCATTACTTGTCTGTAGTTCTTTGATGAGGGGTGGGACTCTAGGATTTTTTTTCTCTTTTTCATTAGCATGTCTATTGATATTGTAACTGTTTAGGTCTTGTTAAGGCAGTCATTTATAGAAAACACAGTCTCAAATCAGACTTCCTGGTCCTCTGTCTCTTAAAATCTTTCTGCCTCCTCTTCCAGAATGTTCCCTGGGCCTTAGGGTCAGTAGTTGTGATTTAGGTGTACCCCTTGGGGCTGGGTTCCCCGCAATCCATTGATTACTGCATTGTGTCCCATTGTGGTTTTCTTTAATGGTCCCCATTGGCTGTAAAGAGAAGCTATTTTTGGTGAAGGACAATAGCTACATTTATCTGTGAGTATGAGGGTTTCAGGGTAGATTTATCCTCATCTAGTAAAATATTGGTGGAAGATTTTCTTCTAAGACCCACGAGTTCTCTAGCACTGGATAGTTGGCTATATTTCTAGAACCAGGCATGATTCCTTTTCTCTCTTTTTGAGCAGGCCTTAATTAGACAGCTCTTCATTACCACCAGGTTCCATATTTAAGAATATCTTCCTATTCTCATCACTGCTACAGTTCATAGGCATTGAGGGTGGATAGGACTGTTGACTGATCTCCTCCCTGTGAAGCTTGCATAGTAATTCCTGTTACTATGGAAGTGAGACCATAAGGAGTATTTAAGGTTAGATCCAGCTTGAACCATATTTGTCCCATATCATAAACTTGTGGTGTCTTCAACAGTAGGGACTTATCTTCTTCCTCTAGAAGGCAACCAAGGGCAAAGGCATATATTGTTATGAAAGCCATTTGGATCATCCAGACCAACAACTCATAAATAGACTAATGAGAACACTAACTATTTACTAATTTTGGTACAACTAAATTTAAATGTACCCATACAAAATCCTCTAAATAGTTTTTATGTTTGTTACGATAAAATGCTCTGACCAAAGTAATTTAAAGAAGGTAGGAAGCAAGGAAGGATTTGTTTTATCTCACAGTTCCAGGATGCACAGTCATGGTGGAAGAGGTCTGAGAATGGGAACTGGTGGTAAATGGTCATATTGTGTTGAAGTCAGGAAGTGAGAGTAATGGACCACAGTGCTTACCTCTTCTTTCTTCTTTCTTTTTTCTTTTTCTTATTTATTTTATTTATTAGATTAAAAAAAAACAATCCAAGTTCCTACTCCCTCCCCTCCTCCCATTCCCTCCACATACCCTCCCA
>LOEQ01002451.1:79058-92481 GCA_001685075.1 Bramus lutescens | reverse complement strand
ACACACACACACACACACACACACAGCAGTCAGTATTTAAATTTAACCTAGGTCTCTGTGCTATCTAGTCTGAGGTTCTTGGTCACCTAAGCAGTGTCAGGTATGGGTTCCATCTCATGTAGCAGGCCTTAAGTCAAATTAGACATTTATTTGTTGGTTATTCCCACAAGCTTTGTGCCACCATTGCCCTAGCATATCGTGCAGGCAGGCTGCCATTGTAGATCAAAGGGTTTGTGGCTGGCTTGGAATTTATGTCTCTTTTGGTAGCATGCAGAGTATCTTCTTGTAAAATTGATACTAGCATATAGGGATGAAGCAGCAGCCCACTGCTATGGAAAATTCTGGTTATTGTTAAAACAAGCTAGAATAGAAGTCTCTTTGAAACTGAATATTCCAGAGCCATAAGCATATGCCATGGAGAAGCTGTGGAAGCTACAGGCTGTTCATTTCAACCTCCAATCACCATATAGCAGTTAAGAGTCTTTACATGTCTATAGACAAGAGGAAGGTTGGGGTAGGAGAGAAAACAAGAGACAGACACCATTTTTCTCCAGATTTTACTTAAGAACATGTTGGCAATATTTTGTTGTGCAGACAGGGTTTATTTGACCCCTACAATTAGTTGCTCATTTATAGTTCTTTCTGATCACTAAGTGTAGATAGGACCTTGGCCAAAACTACATTGAATAAAATAATGGCATAACTTACATGACAGAACACACTGTCAGTGCCCACATAGCTTGTGCAAGGAGAATAACTTCACATCAGATTTAATGAAAGTTTACACTTATTATTCAGTGTATTCTCTTCTTAACTACAGCAACAGAAAGATGAACTGCTATCTGAATCAGAAAGCAAAGGCTCTGCAGGTAGGTGAACAACAAACTACATTGTTTGTTCACCTTAATTCATTTTCAGTGTGGGATTCAAAATGGAAGTACACACAATTTGTTCGATAAATTCAGATAGCCCTAGGAACTGAAAAAATGCATCACGAAAAAGACAAAAAGAAAAATCATGAAGCCTTGAGGGAGAAGTGATCATGGAAGTAAAAAAAAGTAGGTTGTGAAAAATTCTCTAAAGGCAATGTGAAGATTCTACCTGTGGGGCTGAAGAGATGGCTCAGCACTTCATGTGTACTGCTCTTGCTGAGAACTTAAGTTTGCTTCCCAGCATCCATGTAGGGTGTCACATAACCACCTGTAATTGTAGTTCCAGTGGATCAAACAACTCTGGACTTTGTGGTCTTCTGCACACACACACACACACACACACACACGAGTTTAGTAATAATAGCAATTATTTAAGATTTCTTGTGCTTTTTTCTAAGTAAACAGAAAAGGATGAATAAGATTGAGCAGAAATCCTGTCTTTTTACTTCATGGAGTCTGTCAGTCACATGAAAATACAACACACAAATGAAAGCAGTAATCTGGTAAGATGAAAGACAGCCATTCAGCCCATATCTCTTGCCTGAGTAAGATCATGTCACTGATATTGGTAGCTTGATCATATGGGCTGGTCCTTAGGTGTAAAGAACGATGTTCCGTTGCCACCTTCTAGTTTGACTTGTTACACTTATACAGGGGCTTATTTTAGACTGTCTCATTTACAAGACATAAAATGCTTATGCTTCCTTTTGTGCGAAAAGCAACAAAAATGTGTATAACTGTTTTAGAAAGAGGTATGTCAATAAAATGAATGGGTAAACTAATGATGAGGTTTTCTATTGTGTTAGCTTCACTCAGCCAGGAGTGTCTTCTTTCTGCTCCGTTCCCTGGACAGTTGCTTGTATGCAAGGGCCCTTCTGCATTTTGGCAGAAGTATGTGAACCACCAGGGATTAGCCACATGGATGTTTATATGATGGCTTACCTTCTTGGCATAGGCAGAGCTGGCCCTAAATTCTCCTAGCTCTTACCACACTTGCTCTTTCAGGTGCTCTGATTTCTCAACCAGCTGCATGCTAAGATACACTGATGGCTGTTGGAAAATTTGGAAGGTAACCCATCATGATTGCTGGAAATTTTAGGTTTCAAAACAACAGTAGAAATTATAGGCACCTTTGTGACATCATGGTTACAGGTTCATTTCCTGGTCCCCTTATTTCACACTACTTTTTAGTTCTAACAACCATCAATGAAGTTCTTAATATCTTTGTAAACACAGATATAAGCAACTTTGTGGGCACCGTTTGGTGGTTCCCACAACTGATATGGCCATGTCTCTCTAGTAAGCCTATAAATACACACGTGTGCGCACACACACACACAATGTGTTTAAGATATAAGAGCAATCTATAAATATGCCTAAGCCATTGGCCAGACAGTGTTGTAATTCATATAGTTTCTGTGTGACTATTTGGAAAGCAGCCAGGAAATGAAAGTGCAGTCTCAGTCTACAAATGGCACCTCACATTGGGTGCCAAATGCAGGTACAAATATTCTCCATTCCACTGGTCCCACTGAATTGGTTTCTCTCTACCTACCAGGTCCTGTTTACTAGCTCTTGCAGCTACTTATGAAATAATCATTTTAGTGCTTAATATTAATTACATACTCTTTGGCTTATTAGCTCAGCCTTTTTATTAACTAACTCTTACATCTTAAATTAATCCATTTCTAGAAATCTATGTATCAGCACAAAGCTGTGGCCTACTGGTAAGGTTCTAGCATCTTTCTCTTTCAGCAGATACTTGACTTCACCTTCTTTCCTCCTCTATCTCTGCTTAGATTTTCTGCCTTGCTATATTCTGCCCTGCTATAGGCCAACACAGCTTTTTTATTAACCAGTGATAATAAAACATATTCACAGCATACAGAGTCCTGAGAATCTCACATCCCCTTTTCTGTCTAAATAAAATAGAAAATTTTAACTTTAACATAGTAAAATTACATATAACAAAATAGTTATAAAGCAAGAATTGCAGTTGCAATATTTCTTTGTGAGACTAAAGTTTCATATCTAATTTATCTTTTATTATAACTAATAAAATCTATAACTATTTGTCTTTAACTTCATCAAAGACTCCAGAAGGATTTAATATTGCCTAAGTAAACAGGATGTACATTGTAAGCAGCTTCCAAAACTCTTAAAATTGACAATGACATCTCACTGTCTGGACAGTCAACCTAAGTTCTTCTGTAACATTGGGGCATCTTCAGCCTACAGGCCCATAATATCTGACAGACTTTTCCATGAAGCAGGAAATTTGAAAGACTGTTTTATCTGTATTGGCAGTCTGTCAGTCATGTTCTTCTGTGTCCTGAAGAATGTCTGGCAGACCCTTTCATGAAGCAGGAACACTGAAGGATTGTCTTACCTTCTTTAGGCAAATTTAGCAGTCATTTTTCTATAGATCCTGCATGTCCAAATTTATACAGCATACCATCAAGCAGTCCAGGCAAGAGCATTTTCTTGCCCAAATGGCTAGCCTTGTCACATTGAAGGTAAATTTCATAATGCGTTTCTTCGGTGCCCATCAACCTCTTTAATGTAATTGGTGCTGTCAAAAGCAGACATGTCTTACTGTTGAGAAAAGTCTAAGTTCTTAGAATATTTTAAATGCCATGTTCTTTAGATCTTTGAAGTGTTGAGGATTATCTATCTAAATGAAATGTATCTCTGTATATTTAGAAAACCTAACTAACATGACTATAGTTTGACTATTATAAATGACTATCTATTGACCTTAAATTTGTATCAATAAACAAAAGTTCATGTTAATGTTAACTATTTTTCTGTATATCATATCCTCTCTTTCTCTTTCTTTCTTTTTGTTTCTTCCTTTCTCTTAGAAATTGATTGTGACCATTAATAAACAATCATTTTGGGAATTTGGTCATAGTTTTCTCCAAACTTCTTCCTGCTGTTTGTCAGGTAAAATATTTTTAGGGTTCATGGAGACCTTTTAGGGGATCTTGTTCCATCAAGCCACATTAGCCTGCAAGGAATCCACAGGGTCCTGTCCTTTATGGAAACAAAAGCAGAACCTCTTGTCCAAAGTAACATATCCTTAGTTCAAATTTTTAAGTCAAGATACCTTTGTTGGTTTAGTTTAGCAGTCCCACAATCAAATGTTCTCTGAAGTTAGCTCATTAACAGTCAAAAAATTAAAAAAAAACAAAATAATATATGTAATCCAGGATCTCTGTATATATTCCATCTTTAAGTGGCTTATTTTTTCCTCTGTTATGTTTTAATATTTATTTTATTATCTTCACTCCTTTAATATATGACTATTAGTACTCTTTTATATTACTTTTTATGGTCTCTTTAAAGATTTTGCTTTATTTTTAAAACTATTTCTTTCTGTAACTGCATATACCCATTTTATTTTCTTTTTCTTAAACCTGCATACATTAAAAAAACTTTGTGGCTCATTCAGAGGTTTAGTTTTGCCTGAATTTTTCTTTATTGCATATCTGTAATCCTTTTTAACCAGGAGAACTTCTTAAAATGCTAAGTGTGTGGCTAAAATTAACATTGCAGCTTTGACTGTTGACTCTGCTCCATCCAACATGGCAGAGTTTTGTTCACCACCAGCTCTGTAAGCCATGCTTACTGTCCCAGCTCCAGGAACATGGAACACAGAGGGTCTATGTGACCATAAGCAACTTGTAGCACTCTGCTCACAAATCCCATTTGAGTGTTCTATAACAGGAGCTCCTGAAAGAGCTAGAGATGTTCATGCTGCCATTAAGAACCAGGAAGCCTTTCCTTAAAGGGGCCATGTCTCTACTTGTGACCTGCAAACAGAGCCTATCTGAAAAAAAAAATGTGGCTACCAAGAAGCTGCACTTGGCTCCCAGTTTTGTAGATCTAGAAGACCTCTTTTATTCTTTAGTCTTTTTTAGGTCTTATGTGGATCCATGCCCCCTGGTGTGTGCTAAATTATAATAGTATCAAAGAGTTCCACAATAGCCCAGAATGGAATAAAACAGAGGTTTATTTATTTGGGAATCAACTCACAGTAAGGGTAGCAATCCACAGTCCTCTGCATGTGCTGGGAACTGGAATAAAATCCAGCATAAAAAAGGGGGTGTGTGTGTAGTGAAAAGGGAGCAGGCCTGTTTTTCATCTGGCCCAGCTCCAGCATGGCTATCTTATACCCTGAAATAACAACACACAAATTGTATTCATTTAAGCACTGCCTGTCCCATTATATCTAGCCTCTTCTTGGCTAACTCTCACATCTTGCCTAACCCATCTCTAGTAATGTGTGTATCACCACAGGGTCGTGGCTTACTGGGAAAATTTTAACCGACATCCATCTTGGGCCGGAGCTTCATGCCTCTGCCTGACTCTGCTTCTTTCTCCCAGCATTCTGTTCTGTCTACTCCACCTATCTAAGCTGCTGTCCTATCAAAGGCCAAGGAAGTCTCTTTATTTGACCAATGAAAGTAACACTTAGACAGAAGACCCACCTACATCACTTTTTGTCTGCACTTATAGTACAAAAAAATCACATCCAATATGGGCCAGTATCTTAGAAGTTATTGGTAGAAAGAGTTCCCCCATAACACACACACCTGTCATTTCTGATGCTATTCATCTCTATTATTCCTATTTCTCACCTATGACAAATACTTACTTCAAATGCTTTTTTTTTGGCTAAAATGTGACTCATTTAGATGCTTCTTTGGTAATGAACTTGATGCCTTTTGGTATACTTTTAAATGTGACTGGTTTGAAGCAGCAGTTTCCACAGCTCAATTCTTAAGTTTTTCATGAGGTCATATGTAAAAAGCAATGATCTTTTCAGTATAGAAATATCTTTAGGTGTTGTTTTAGGATAATGGAGAATAGATAAAGATAGCATGTATCATTTAGTAACTTTCAGATTTGTTCAACACACTGATATAGCTTAAGGCACAATGAGTTCCCTGCCTTAGGGGTGTTGATTCACCAACTGATTAGTCTTGCAAATATGGATAGGGAGTAGATATTTGTAGCTCTCTCTCTCTCTCTCTCTCTCTCTCTCTCTCCCCTCTTTCTCTCTCTACTCTCCTCTCCTACACTATTCCTCCTCTCCCTATGTGTGTGTGTGTGTGTGTGTGTGTGTGTGTGAGTGTGTGTGCATCTTTATGTCTGTGTTCATGCCCAAGAGACTATGATCTTTCCAGAGTTTGTCAGCTGGAGGCTGTTACCAGTCTTCTAAGATTTCCAACTTGCTGGAATTCACTGCTCTGTTAAGCAGTGGAACTTCTGTACATAATCTGAATCATACACTGGGGACCAATGCACATCTGCACATCTTCATGCAGTACATTGTGGAACATGTAAATATTTTATCCTGAATTTGTTTCCAGAAAAATATATCTCCATTTTACTAAAAACAAGTATGGTCAACTGAGAGATAAAACATGCACAGGAAGTGGGGAAGGGGGTTGTTATATCATCTCAAAACCATGTCTTTGAAACAGCAGAAAGTGAAGCTACAACTTACAGAATGGTAAATGTGTGAACACCGATCCTGCTGTACAAAATTTAGAGAGGTTTTGTTTTGAAGTCCTGACCAGAGTGAGGCCTAGGAATTTGGTTTTCTTTCTTCATTCTCTGTCTTCTGTTCTGTCCCTCCCAATTCCCCCACCTTCTTTATATCCTTATCAGTTTTCCTAGTTAGTTCCTGCAACCTGTAGAGACAATGAAGTTGATAAATCCTCCAAATCCTCCTCGTAGCCTGAACATAAAGTACTAGTTTTCCTTAATTTTATTTTCTTCATTTTATTGGTGGTGGTAAGATAACGGTCCGATCTTAACTTCATAGCCCATTTGAGAGTCAATTCAAGATTAAAGGGTGTTGGGCATACTGCTTCCTTTAAAATGCTATATGCTGACCTTAAATGGGACAATTAATAAGAAGTGAACAGTTGGTGTTAAGACTACAGTTTCCCTTCCAATCTGAATAGATGCAGACGAACTAGTGTCACTGAGTCACAGGTACTCTCTCATCTTCTTTATTTTAGTAATGTATGAAGAGTTTCCTTAACAGATGGTGACTAGAGAGAGAAATGTATACATACAATAGGGTGGAATTGCAGAAAACATTGCAGCCTGAAGAATTTTCAGTTAGGGGCTAGAGAGATGGCACAGTGGCTAAGACCAATTACTTATGTTTTAAATGACCCATAGGTAGTTCCCAGCACCCATGTAGGGGTTCACAACTGTATGCAACAAGTTCTCTTGTTCTGTCTTGCTCGAATCCTTTCTTTCTTAATTGGCAGAATAATGCTTTAAAATACAGAGCACATTCTGTTACTACACAGATTTACTTGCGTAGGGAGCCAAGCTTGTGTCTGTTGGGGAAATCTCCTGGAATTGCTTTCGTTTGCTGCTCCGTCCCCGCAGTGCATTGTTAATTCCAGCCTCAGGCTTTCTTGTGCCTTACCCCGAACACTAGCCTTTTGTCTTTTCTTTTGCTAGTCAGCCCATTAACTAAACAGGAATTTTGAGCTACTCTTGCCTCTCTCTGGGATCCTCACATGTCACATTGTGATCGACTGATTCCTTGTTGTTTAGCCATCATTTTAAATGACACCTTCCCGAAGGAGTCATTTCCTGCATGGTATGATAGAGTCACTCCTCTTTCCTAGGGCAGTTGTTCTCTTAACCCTACCCAGCTGCTTCCCAGTTTTGTTTGGAGCTCAGTATTCCCATGGCTATCTTCATATCTGTCCCCTCTGTGTTCCTCTATTGTGAACTAAAATATCCAAGCCCAAGTCTCAGGTCAACTTTCCAAGGCATCACTTTCAGCCTGTGTTCTTGTTATCATGTTCTTTAACTGAAACACAAGTACGGATGATATTAAGTAAATTAGTGTCATGCTATTAGTTGTATATTCGAGTGTTATTTCTGTATAAACCATTGCAGACAGTGGACAATTGACAAAGCAGAAATGGAGAAAGAGATGAACATGTGGGAGGTGTCTGACTTTCCTTATGAGAGCAGGGTCTGGAGAAGAGCAGGGCAATGACAATAGTAACAAAAGGAAATCTTGAGATATGTTAGCAATAGAGTCTGTAGGCTTTAGTAGTTAGCATGAGTAAGGAGAAGCTTAAGGAGCTCCTCGCATTCTGTCTGCATTGATGTTTGTGTTCCATAAGAGGAAAATGTCAAAACTATATCTTTCAGTTGTCTCTACCTTACACATGTTCATTTGAGATACTTTAAAAATATTTGGAATGACTAAATATATTCAGTAAAATATAGGACAGCAAGAAGGAAATGCTGTCAAAATTGCTCAGTGTATAAAAGCACAGATTGCCGTGCCAGATGACCCAAGTTCCATCCTGGGAATCCGCATGATAGGAGAGGACCAACTCTCTCAAAGTGTCTCTGACCTCCACATATGTGTCGTAGTATACACATATCCCTGCACATGCACATAAAGTAAAGAAATGAAAGGTTTCAATAAAGAACACAAAAAGAAGGCAGAGTTCTTCTTTGTTTTAGGAAATGTACTATGCTTTTTATCAGTGAGCTTTTGGATGGTGAGTGGGTTCTCTATACAGAAGCAATGTGTTGGTATTACAAATTATGATGATTGGTATCATGAATTGATTATCTAGTTCAATTTTTGAAATAGTTAGAAAAAGCATTAAACAGAATTAAAAAGTGCAGCTTCCTAAATTGCCTCTGTGAGACTTTAATGTGCATCTCAGGTCCATGAAATGAAATTCTGGTTGCCAGACTCACTGTAATGAGGGCTTAGTGGAGCCTTTGCTCTATTTTATCATTGCTTTTCTGCAGGCTATGAGCTTTAAGGGTTCTGACTCACAAGGACAGATATTTAGGGGAAGAAATCTCTCCTTATTTATATTTAGTATATTTTTACATTTGAAATTTGATGGGAACCGACAGAACTTTCAAACTCTTTGGCATGACTTTAAAAAAGCACATTCTAGCCTCACATTTAATACTACCCTTCACATTTCATTCTTTATAATTCTCCTTCCCCAGCACAGCATGCTCTTATAACTGCATTTTTTCATAGATCATGCCTCTAACTGTAAGAGATTTCCTTATTTTTTTTTCTGGAAGGCCATAAGCCTTTCAGAGCAGCTCAGATCTTTTTCTATACCACCTTTCTCAACAAACATACTGTCTAAACCTAGAGATTTTAAGACCAAGAGGAAGATTATAGCATTTGCTCCATTTATAGGCATAATAATATATTTAATTGAAGAATAAATGCTTGAGAGAGACCTAGACTTGAAAAGTTTTAACCTCATGGAACTGAATATCACTGAATTCACATCTGATTAAGACTTTTCTCCTTTACTAGCTAGGGCAGCAGCTTCAACCACAGTGGAATCTCTCCATTAGGGATGAAAACTCCAGGTCAGGACCAGGTCAATTTCTTCAAGGTCAAGGACTCAAGTATTTGCTATCTAGAGGAGCAGAGTCTCCCCCTCAAGTTCTAAAAGGTGACCAAGAGCAATGACAATATATTTGGGGATCTACGGAAACCCTTTGGCCAACCCATGGCATTTTAGGAAGCTCCTGCCATTGTAGATGTTCACACGACTTTTGAAAAGATCTTTAGTGTTAGTTATCATTCCTGAAGCTTCCTCCTCTACCCTGAACACTCACCACTCATCTTGCTTGCTTGCTTGCTTATTCCTTATTATCCCTTTATACAACTCCATCTTCCTTATTTGATAGCCCCTCTCCATGGCCCTCTGCCGGTTACCTCTTCTCCATGAACACTCCAACTACACACGCACGCGCGCGCGCACACACACACACACTTTTATTTATAGATGATATAATTTTATCGTAAAGACTATAAAGACTCCACTGGAAAACTCCTGCTGCTTACAAACACTTCCAACAAAGTAGCAGAATACAAATGACACACAGACGTTTCACAGGCTTAACACTTCAGATATACAGACAAATGACTCACAGATGTTTCACAGGGTTAACACTTCAGATATACAGACAAATGACACACAGACATTTCACAGGGTTAACACTTCAGATATACAGATAAATGACACACAGACATTTCACAGGGTTAACACTTCAGATATACAGACAAATGACACACAGACATTTCACAGGGTTAACACTTCAGATATACAGACAAATGACACACAGACATTTCACAGGGTTAACACTTCAGATATACAGAGAAATGACACACAGACGTTTCACAGGGTTAACACTTCAGATATACAGACAAATGACACACAGACGTTTCATAGGGTTAACGCTTCAGATATACAAAGGATGCAACAAACTAAACACCAGGAAAACAAATTCGTATCTTATTAGATACAAATATGGTGTTTCAAATCAATAAAAAATTGGGGCATGTCACTAGACAGAGTTATCAAAAGATGAAATACAAATCACTGATAAATATTTTTTTAAAAATAATTCAGCCTTCTTAGCTATTGGGGAAATACGAACTGAAACTACTTTGAGATTTCATCTTTGTTCAGGAACAATAAGTGAGTATTTAGAAAACTTGACAACAGATGCTGACACACATGTGGGAAATGGTAATGCCTCCTTGCCTTTGTTGGGTGCGCTAAGTGCTGCAATCACTATGGAAATCAGTGCTGCAGTTCCTCAGAAAGCTATAAACAGGTCTTCCACAGGATCCAGCTAAGCCTCTCTTGTGTAGCTACGCAAAGGACTCTGTATCATACGAGAAACACTATGTTCATTGCTGCTCTATTCACAATATCTAGAGAATGGAAACAGCTTAGATACCCAATCACTGGCAAACAGATAATGAAAATGGGTAGAGCTAGAAATCATCATTCTGAGTGTGGCAACCTCAATTGAGGATCCTGCATCTTATGAAGACTGAAATTTAGGTTTTGGCTTCCATTACAACAATTTCTGATGGTTTTCGTTCATATAAGATCTTCATCGCAGATATAATCTACAAATGGTAGGAAGAGTGTCATCACCTCAAATCTCCCATGTTAAAAGTGTAACATTCTTGTATACCTTTTGAAACATTTGTAGTTGAAATCACCAGTTTTAATTTGTATGAGACTCTGGGGTGCTGAGGACAGGGAGAGTGCTGGAGCAGGAATTGTCAAATGTGAGGCAAGCTACCCCTTGTCCACTGACAGGAGAGTTGAGCTCTAGGGCTGCACACCTCTGTGAGAATGAGGCTGGCATGGGGGCATTGAGCTCTGACCCTGTGATAAGCTGTCAGATGAGACCCTCTAGGCTACATCTTCCTTTACTGTTACTTTAAGTATACCTCTGATATTGGCAGTGACTTTTATCCTCTAAAATTAAGAGTATTAGGAAGAGATTGCTGGAAAACACTGTTGGTACCAAGACAAATGTTATAACCTTCCTTGTTTCAGCGAATTTCACCGTGTTTTTGGAAGTCAGGATATTAGAAAGGCAGGGTCATTCAATGTGTTCGGCTTTGAATTGGGCTCAAAAACTACCTTTCTGCTTCAATTTCTTCCCTCAGCATTGGAATGGGCTCCTGCTGGCAAGCATTTGCTAAATAAGCGATTTTCTTCCAGAAAATAAGCATATTGCCTAGATCCTACCTATTAGTGAAGACGCTTGTTCCCACTGCAATTTTTGGTGGATTTCATCTGACAGTTTATTTTGTCTATAAACCCATTCAACCATGCAAGATTATTTTGGTAAAGACTTTCCCAAAGAATTGCATTAGTAACTATAGTAATGAAATTTTTTTTTCTTGGATGAAACTTCTTCTGACTGATTCTTTAGGGAATGTTCCTGAAAAGAGAAACCTCCTGTGTCAGCCACATGTACACACATTCACACAAACATTGCTCATTATTTTTTTTGACGTTTGATGTCATCACTGTAATTAACACGATTGCCAGCTCTCTCCATTGGCATCAGTGAGGAAGCTGGACAACAGCTTCATGCTCTTAGGAAAGAACTTTTCTCATAGCACTTAGTTTACTTTGTATAAGATAGTTTTGCTTCCTCCTTCTTGAAAATTATAATAAAATGTTATTTTCTTCAAGTTTACACAAAATTATAATGAACATTAATAAATGCTCCATATCTGAACATAACTTGACACAGAGTGCTGATGAGAGTAATAATTTTTCATGGAGTATTACAAGTCAGATGTTCATGTGATTGCTTTAAATAAAAACTGTAGAGATAGATTCTGTGAAGTCATTATGATAGCCTTTGGGGCTGTAATAAATCGATCTGGCCACCGAAGTGAACTAAAATGTATCAATCACCTGGCACTTTGATCTCTAACCAGGAAGGAGATGCGTGGGGCACATGTGATAGTGTCTGAGTGGGTTGTGAGAACTGGAGAAATGACCCCATTGACACGGTGTTTCCTCCAGAGGTTTTGATTGGAAAGCCATGTTGAATACTAGACATGTCAAAGCACAGACTACTGCATTTATAAAAAAGTTGTCAGTGTGTACTATTTAACTTTTTAAGAGAGAAAAATGTCATTAGAGTTATGTAGGGAGGTAGAAAAGAGCTAAGCTATGTTTGAACAGAAGGAGGAGTTAGTGCCCATACTCTCAGAAATCCAGAAAAGAAGACAAGATGCTCCTGATACTTTGAGCCAGAATCCCTGAGTTGCATTGACTGAAAAATTAAATGTATTTAAACGAAGAGAGGATTATAATGTAATGTGTAGAGAAAGATGGCTGTTGTTGTCAGGATTTTACCTCATGTTTAAAAAAAATTATATTTTCCTCTCCTGAGTAGATTGGGAGTATGGGGGTGGGGAGGGGAAGGAAGAATGAAGGGAAGGGGAGAGGAGAATAAGACAGAATGCGATAGTTGAGTTGGGGAGGGATTGAGAGGGAGAGCAAGGAAAGGGATCTCTTGATAGAGGGTATTAGAAAGGCAGGGTCATTCAATGTATTCGGCTTTGAATTGGAATCAAAAACTACCTTTCTGCTTCAATTTCTTCCCTCAGCATTGGAATGGGCTCCTTCTTGGATGAAACTTCTTCCGACTGATTCTTTAGGGAATGTTCATTATAATTTTGTGTAAACTTGAAGAAATTAACATTTTATTATAATGTTCTCTGAACATAACTTGACACAGAGTGCTGATGAGAGTAATAATTTTTCATGGAGTATTACAAACCAGATGTTCTCCTTAAGAGAGGACAGGGAACCCTGCACTGTGGGAAGTCCAAGGCCCTCCCCTATACATCCAGGCCTAGGAAGCTTTGCATCCAAATAGACTAGGGCCCCCAAAAGCCAGTACGTGCTGTAGAGACAAGTCCCAGTACCTTTATTAATGCCTTCTCAGTCAGCCCCCATTGTCAGCCACATGGAGAGAGTTCACATGCTCATTCAGTCCCGGTCCAGATGGATTTGGTGAGCTCCCATTAGATCAGTCACACTGTCTCAGTGGGTGGGTGCACCCCTTGCTGTCCTGACTTCCTTGCTCATCTTCTCCCTCCTTCTGCCTTTCAA
>LOEQ01002451.1:51112-65019 GCA_001685075.1 Bramus lutescens | reverse complement strand
CAAAGATGAAGAAAACCTCTAAACAGTTTACTGTGTGTTTAAAAATATATGTAGGTTTGAAAAAAATGGGGATAAAGTCCTTAAAATAAAAAAGGAGAGTATTTGGGTATGGTGGCACCTACCTTTAATCCCAACACTTCGGAGGCAGAGGCAGGTGAATCTCTGTGAGTTCAAGGACAACCTGGTCTACAGAGTAAATTCCAAACAAAAATAAACAGAGAAACTCTGTCTCAAAAAGTCAAAAATTAAAAATAAAAATCAAAGAAATAAAGGTTAAAATAAAGCCATGTAAAGATGAAAAGCACACAGAGTCTAGATGATGTATGTTATTATGTTCTCTTTGAATTGTTTGAATGGTGAGTCATGAGCAACAGCTGCTGAAAGATATTTGATTATAAATGCTGCTGAATTAATCCAAGATAGGTATTGTGAAAATACCTTGACTTCAAAATTGAAGTGAAAAGGTATGTTTCTTTGGAGAAGAGGTTTTGCTTTGTTTCCACAGGTAATGAGAAGCTGTGGATTCATTCTGAGCTAAGAAAAATCAGGTTTGATCAAGGAAGACCCTCAAGAAATCTCCAATAGGAGCAGATGGCCCAGATGTCTGAGTTCTACAACCAGACCTGTTCAAAGACTGCTGCCTGAGATAATCAAGCCTCACAAGATACTCCAATCATGACTTGATCACAATTCTAATTTTCTTTAGGTCGCTATAAGATTATCAGTAACCCCAATCACCAAGAAGAATCCTAGAAAACTCTGCCCACATTCCCCCAAAATGGACTATGGATATTTTCCTCTGTTTAGAATGTTGGTTACAAGTTGTTACAGATACTGATCAGGAGAAAAGCTAAACAAAGTATATTAGATTCAGAGTTTTTGTTTTTAAAAAAGGGGGGTGTAGTGCTGTGGGACAATGGTCTTTTATCCTGTCACTTGTATTATTTTTAATAAATGCTAATTGGCCAGTAGGCAGGCAGGAAGCATGGGTATGGGTGGGGTGATCAGGCAGGAAGTAGAGGTGGAGCAATGAGAATTCTAGGAAGAGGGCTATTTCAGTCTACAGTCGTGACCCAGCTGTAGAGGAAGCAAGATAGCAAGATGTGACTGCCTCACCGAAAACGGTACGAACCCACATGGCTAACATAGGCAAGAATAATGGGCTAATATAAGATATAAGGGTTAGCAAGAAGCCTGAGCTAATGGGCCATTCAGTTTTATAATTAATGTAGACCTCTGTGTGTTTCTTAGGGACCGAATGACTGCAGGACCAGGTGGGACAGAAACTTCTGTCAACAGAATAGAACTTATTAATGTCCCTTCTAAAAGTTAATCCATGAATTCTTAAAGTCCTAAAGAGTTTCATAAATGCCAGTATAAAGAGTTTAACATATTTTTATCCAAAATCATAGGGATTTTCAGTTTTTCTTTCCAATCAACTAATTGTGAAAGATAGGCACCATAACAACTAATCTTACTCTCCATGGTACAGAGTTTTAGGAGCCCTGAAGCAAGTGATCTGAAGTAAAGTTTCTTTGAATCTAGAGCTGAGATGCAGAATATAAACATCCAGTGAAAATCCAGAAACACAGTGGCCCTATCTCTAGGGCATCAGACATTTACAGTTTTACCAATGCAGAGATAATATGTGTGTGTATGAATCTCTATTTCTGTTTTGAGGTTTCTTAACTGCAGCTTTTGTTATTTGAAAAATGTTGGCATCATGCTGTATAGGACACAGCTAGGGTTGGAGGGATGACTCAATAATTAAGAGCACTTGATTCTTTCCCAGAGCACTGGAGTTCACTGTGCCCACATCAGGGGACTCACAACTGCTTATACCTACAGTTCTAATGAATTAAATCTTTTCTAGCCTGTCTTGGGGCCTCCAGAATCCACATTCATTGCAGAAACTCACCCAGGTACATTAAAATAAGATTCAGCCGAGAATACTGAGTTGACCACCTCTTTCTTTACTTTTAGATTACAGTAAATTTTGGTAAAAACTTTTAGATTACCTGTTCACCATATCATATGGGTGGTTCTTATGGAACTTTTTTTTTAAGAGCTAAAGAGCCACAGTAAGAATAGAGTTTAGGGGTCTAATGACACTGTGGGGTACTGACAGAAAAGAAGCCGTTGTCTTCAGTGATGTAGTCACTGGTGAGTCACCCATGTTTCATACTCATGACCTGGCTAAACTCAGTAGGCATAAAGTCAAAACAATAAAAACAGACAAGAGTGGAATGGGGTTGTGGTAGGAGAATAGGAAAGGGTGGAGTGCTGAGATTGACCAAAATATATTATAGATATGTGAAACTGTCAAACAATAAATTGATGAAAAGTATAAACTTCATATACAGGATCTCATTCCTACTCTAGTCCGTGCTCCACACTCTAGCAGAAGCCTCCATCAGTGCTTTAATATTACTGTTCTCCACATCATTTCTTCCTCATCTCTCCTGAACTTATATTGCTCCTTTCTTTGAACTCATAGGAACATTTATTTTAAGTTCTGTACATCTTAGCTCCATTCAACAGAAGTTTATTGCCTATGCAGCAGTGTGGTGCTCTGGAAATGGAATTGGAGTCTGGCTCTATATCTGTATGTGGCATCTTTGGCAAGATACTTAATCTTTCTTTGCTTTAGCTTTATTATGTGTGAAGTGGAATATTACTTTAGAACTCTCTTTGTAGGATCATAAACGTTAATGTGCAGTGTGCTTAAGATAGAGTCACTATTTGACATATAGGTTTTATACTAAACAATTCCACAGTACCAGTCTTATAAACCACATTGTTAATGATACCCCTGGAATTGTGCAGCCTGCTTCATCAACAGCAACAAATGTTGCTTTTCATAGAAGAGTCATTGACACATAAGCAGGATGCAAATATCTGAAGGACTGTCTATCGTTGTCAGGTTTCCTAATGAGAGAAGTAGACATTCTTAAATTATTTTCCATCATTCACTTCCATATCTTCCTTCTTCATCTTCTGTTGGACTTAATCCTTCCTGTTTATTTCTCTCTCATATTTGTTTATTAGTCATTGTCAATTCACTGCTTCTCACTCTATATGTATTATTCTCAGGTAATTACAAATTGCTAAATTTGTCTGAAGGGATATTTGAAAAATTAGAAAGATTGCTATCTACATAATAAAGTGGGAAAATATATGAAAATGAACTACTTATCTGTAAAAATTCACAGAAAAATATGTATGTGGAATGAACTCTTGTTCTTAAATGAAGGAAATAATTTCTTGTTAATTCTGTAGAACACTAAAACAGCTTCATCTCTGAGGCAGATTATCACTGAATTCCAGGCTTCCTGGATTTTTGCAGCTTTGCTATTTTAGCTTTCTCATTGCTTGGACCTCGTGTATGCCAACACTTTCAGCTATAACACTGTTAAATTTTTTTTTTTAGTTTTTAAAGGATTAATTTACTTATTTATGTGTATGTCTGTGTGAGGCTGTATGAATTTATATACACCCCATGCATGCAGGTAGTTTTAGATACCAGGAGAAGGCGCCGGATTTCCTGGACTGGAGTTAGAGGCTATCATGATCTACCTGACCTGAATACTGGGTAGGAAACCCAGGTCTGCTGTAAGAGCGATATATAATTCCACTCACTGAGCCATTGCTCCAGTTACTGTAACTTCTATGCCATCAATAGTAGAAGTGGGAGGACTGTTCACTGGCAGAATATCTATGGCTGCAGTGACTATACATAGTATTAATAGTTTAGGGACAAAGCAAGTAGAAATTCATTTGACAGCTTAACCGCTCTATTAAAGTCAACTCCTTGCTTCAGTCAAAGTGAATGAGCAATTTCATCATTTCAAAAGCCAGTTTTGTTTGGGTCTCCAACCACACTCATTGTTTTGCACAATAGGTAAAAAAATAACAAATTATTATGAAAAAATATATAAAAAAGAGAAATCTGTGTTTTCAATAGAGTAAGGGTCAACAACTGTCACTTTTCTTTGTAATTACTACCCTGGTCAAATTCATAGGAAAATTCTAAAAATATTTTTATTTATTACTTGGTAATTTCATATACAAACAAAATCTTTGACTTCTATCCACAGTATCTCTCTCTACTGAAGAATTATGGAGTTGATAATACCATTTAAACTCCCCGCTACGCTCCTCTTCCAGCATCATGTAGCTGTCTTTCTCCTCTTCCTTCTCCTCTGTCTTCATAATCCAGGAGAAGGAGCTCAGTTATTTTCAGTGGTGCAACCTAGTAAAAAGTTTAATGAAGCCCAAGAGGAAAAAACAGTATAAATATAAACCGTTGGGGGAAATGGTTTGATTTTCTATGCTAGCATTAAATGTATGTTTATCTCTAACATAGAACTTCTATTTGTAGACAACATCTAAAGAATAATATAAACACATGCACTAAAATATGCACAATTCATGCACAAAATAAAGTGTTGGGAGCCATGTGGCCTAGTAGGTGGAACAGCATATGAGTACTTTGTCTGATGGGTCTGTGCAAGGCAGTACCTGTGAAGATAGTCTCTCACTCGGGAAGTACCTGTGGACCTCTGGACAGGGTACACTACTGCTAGGAACCTACAGCCTGCACACTATCTTGTCTCTCATTATTTTGGTAATTTCCGTGGTGGTTTTGAGTTTCACTTTGTCAGTCATGCATGGGACAGATGTAATCATTCCTGGAAACCCCATTTTTTTCTCAAATATTCTTCTCTAAAATTTCTTCCGGAAGTGATACTTCTCAGGTTTCTTATCTGGAAATACCAGCTGTCACTTCAGACCCTGGGACTTTTCTGATTCAGTGCTGACAGGGTCAGAGGTGATAAAAGGTAATGGTCACATAGAAGGAACGAACACAGGAGGCATTAACTACCGTTATCTCTAAAAAATGGCAGGTGTCCTGAATGGGGCAGTGGGGGATGACGCAAAGGAGCAGCAGTTCCCCAAGGGCCAGCATCGGGCCACAAAGGGCAGCTGGTCCCACCATCTGAGGTCTCATCAGCTTCCTGGTGGGTGGGAGACCATGGCGGATGAGAGACAGATACACCATGCAGAGAGAGAGTTTGGGTATAGAGTTTATTTAGTGGATTATGGAAGGGAAGGAGAAGGGGAGAGTAAGGAAGTGGGAGGGAGAGGCAGCAACCATCTCTTCAGGAGAGGGACAGGAAGAGAAAGCACAAGCTGGAAGAGGTGGAAGATCCACTTGCCTTGGCAGAAGTGGGGAGTGTGTGGGGCTTGTTTCTTAGGAGGCAGGCCACCCAGTTGACAGGACAAATCAAAACATTCCCATCTCATATAATAAAAAGCTGGGAGGTTAGGCACAACGAATTAAAGGAATTGGGATGGCTTATTTGTGAGTGTGGTCTTGGAGGAACCTGAGAAAGCTGGGTGCTTGTTACATCCTGGGGTAGCTGGTCTCTTTGCTCCTGTCTGGTGTTTGTGGTGTGGAATTGTCCTGCATCTCTTAGACCTGGCAAGGTATTGACAGAACAGAGGACAAAGTTAAGTTTAGGAAGGGAAAAAACTTTTTAGGACCAGAGAATTGAGAGGGGGGTGTATCTGACCTGTTTCAGGTAGATACTTCAATTCGGCTCCCTGGAACTTACAAGAATTTTTTGGGTTGGTGAAAACATAAGTTTTAAACAGCATCATATTTATACCAGAATGACTGTGAGAAATACTTTTGCATAATGAAAAGTTCCTTTAACTTGTATTTGTCCCCACATCTTTTTAACTTGTAAGTACATACCTTAATAACTTTTTTATGTATTTTGTAGAACTTTGCTTGCTGAGGTTGTCCTTTTAAACTGACAAAACATCTCAGCTGTCAAACTGCATTAGAGATCTTTGAGAAGGATAAAATTTTATCTGAGTTATTGATTAAAAATGACAGAGAACTTACTTGGTTGGCACCTAGAGCTACTTTTTAGGGTCCTCCATGGTTGTTGAGGGCCATATTTGCCTTTTGCTGTTTGGTGCAGGGGCTGTCAGGCTTTAGAAGATCCTATGGGTTAGAAATCTGTAGGAAGACAAGTTTACTTTGACCTAAGCAGCTAGGCTGTTGATTCCAGTGATTCTGTCCACTGTCTGGAGATCTTCAGTTTAGAGGAAAGGCAGTTTTATCAAGTGGTCAGCACTTCGCAGTTGATAAAGCAGATTGCAGATGGACATTGTTTTGTGCCCATTTGTCTTCTGTCTTCTTTGGAGGAAGTAGAATACTGCTGCTAGGATCCAACCTGTCTCTCTCTGTTATAAAAAGTCTTTTTTTTTTTTTTTGAGACAGGGTTTCACTGTAGTTTTAGAGCCTGTCCTGGAAGTAGAGATCTGCCTGCCTTTCAAGTGCTGGGATTAAAGGTGTGTACCACCTTTGCCCAGCATGAAAAGTCTTTAAATAACTAAATATTTAAATGCCATTTTCCCTAGATCTCTGAGCAGTTGAGTGCTGTTTACCGGATATAAATGAGTTATAACTACAGTATAGAATCTGCCTAGAGAGTTGGGTCCAAGCTTGCCTATATTGGCTCTAAACTTAACAGATGATATTTGTACTTGTAAAAGACAAAGAAGGAAAAAAATTGCTTGCAATAGAAGGTTAGTGGTAGAACTGACAATAGTGGGGAACAGCTTAATATATTTTAAAGCAGGGTTGGATTAAATATACCATATTTTTCTAAGAGATTTAAGAGTACATACCAATTTAAAACATGAGACTTATTACTTTTTTAGTCTGGAAAGAAATACAATGAACAGACAATAATAATGTTTAACAGTAAACATATGTGCATTTACACCCAGTTGAATTTAAGTTTTATATACATATACACAGAGTTAAAGCTAACTTATTGCATGTATGTATGTACACACACCCATATATTAAACAGGAGTTGGGTGAAGTGTATGCTTTTGGTGGGCCTTACCAAATCCATGTCATTGAGCAAAACATACATGTAACAGAGTCAGTAAGAGGAATTTAGAGACAAAACATAAATAAATGGCGGGACTAGACAGGAAATACCTCAGTAAAGACTGCGGGACTCGGTCACCTGACCTGGCCCTTAGTTAAGGTGATGGTGAGATCACTTGACCTCAGTTAAGATGGTGGTTAGCTCACCTGACCTCAGTCAAAATGGCAGCGATCATGTTTTATGGAGAAACTATGTTTTTTAGAGCTGTGTGAATTTTAAAGATATAAATAGCAAGAGAGACATGGAGGCCATATAGAACATATCTTTAAAACAGAATTACATCATGTGGCCACACCATTCACACATTCTTTCATACATGAAGTAGAGAGGAAAATTACTTAACACCATGAGTGGCTGCACCACCAGCCTTAGCTGCCTCGCGGATCCAACTAATCTTGTCAGTTTCTGCAGGACCAGCAGCAGCGGTGGCAGAGATAGAATAGAAGGAATTGGAGCGAGAGAAAAATAGCATTTACAGATGGTGGGGAAGGGCTGTCCAGCAAAAGAAAAAGCAGATAGGTGTGAGATGCTGGCAGGCAGGACACTGGCAGTCCTTGTAGCTGATAGTTTTCAGGGTTTGTTTCCTATAGCTGAAAATGTAAAGACAGTGAAAACAGTGCAAACCCCAGGGCATGGCAGAGATACATCTTCCCTCCACATGTGGGGATTGGTAATTGAGCCTGGCTTCAGTCTGGTGAGTTAGGAGCCAGGGGCTAGAGGCCTCCCCAGGCAGTCTCTCACAGTGGGGTCCAAAAGGAAAAAAGAAACAATAACAACAACAACAACAACAAACACCCCCCAAACCAAAAAAAATATCCGAGGGACCCCAGGTCCCAAAATGAATGCACTGCTCAGTGAGTGCAGTGCTAGGGGAACCGAATGGCTTGAACAGTGAGAAGGCCGTCTCTGGTGGTCCAGTCACATTTCTAGCCATGGAAAGTAACTAGAGGTGAATGTCAGTGAAGACTGACTTGGAGAAGGGAACCTTACCATTTGTAGGGATGGAAAATGACTTGGAAGCCAGGGTCCCATGTGCCCTCAGATAGCACACCTGTGGGCAGGAGGGAACATGGAGAGAGCCTGGCCAGGTTATGCACCAATATTAGACTCTAAAAAATGGCAGGTGTTCTGAGCAGGGCAGCAACGGGTGACCCAAAGAGGTGGTGGTTCCCGGAGGGCCAGGAGCAGGTCACAAGGGGCAGCTGGTCCCATCACCTGAGGTCTCAGTGGGTCCCAGGCTGGTGAGAGACCCTGGCAGGTGAGAGACGAGAGACAGATATGCCATGCAGAGAGAGTTTGGGTATAGAATTTATTTAGTGGGTTATGGAAGGGAAGGGGGAGAGTGAGAGAGTGGGGGAGGCAGCAGCCACCTCTTCAGAAGAGGGATGGAGAGAGAGAGAGAGCATGGGATGGAGGAGGTGGAAGATCCACTTGCCTTGGCAGAAGAGGGGGAGTGGGCAGGGATTGTCTTTTAAGGGGACAGGGTAACCAGTTGACAGGACAGATCACAACAACTGTGTCTCCCACTTCTGGGAAGAAAACATGAAGAAGGGTGTTGTATGATGGTAAGAGTGCCTTAGCAAAGTTCATCTTTAATAGAGAGGCTTCAGCATGCAAGACCATTTGTGGGACAAGGGAATAGTTGGAGAAACACAAACTGACTGTATGCAATCAGTTTGTAGCACATCACCATTATTTCTGCAAATATGCTTCCTTAAGTTTGAATGATATTGTTGTTCTTGAGAATGTGTGCCTATCTTTGTCACCTTTTAGTTTTGTAAGGACAGGATATACCTGGCTCCGTATTTATCCAAGCTAATGAAAAACTGAGCATTATTTTTTATTTAAAAGCTGTTTTGATATAAAAGTTGGAAAAACATGTTTGTTTTTGCCTGAGGCTAATGTGTTTTTGCCTGAGGCTGATGCTGGAGTGAGTAAAACATGTTTTTTTGTTTTTGTTTTGTTTTGAAGTATAAATGAAGATGACTCAAGCAAGTTGGTACAGTCATGTTATGGGTGGCTGCTTGTTGGTTCCTGGCTGCCCGGCTAGCTTAGACACCCCCCAAAAAACCCACACAAGAAACCATATTAATTAAATTAATGTTTGGCCCATTAGCTCTAGCTTCTTATTGGCTAACTCTTATATTTAACTCATTTCTATTAATCTGTTATTGCCACATGGCTGTGGTTTACCAGCTAAAGTCTCCAGGATCTCTTTCTGGTGGCTCCATGGCTTCTCTCTGCCTCTGCCCTTCTTTCTCCCAGCATACAGCTAGCTTTTCTCACCTAGCTCTGTTCTGCCCTTGCCATAGGTTAAAAGTAGTTCTTTATTCATTAACCAATAAAAGAAACACATAGACTGAAGGACCTCCCGCATCATTTCCTCTTTTCTGTTTAAACAAAAGGAAGGCTTTATCTTTAACATAGAAAAATTATATATGACAAAGCAGTTATCCAGCAAGAATTATAGTCACAATATTTATATCTACTTTACCTTTTATCATAACTAGGGAAAACTATAACTATAAATTCTTCAACTCCATCAAAGACTCCAGAAGGATATAATTTTACCTAAGGAAGTACATTGTAACCAATTTCCAAAACTATAGAATTGACAGAGACATCTCACTGCTTGGATGGCCACCCAAAGTTTTTTTGTACCTTTGGGGAATCCATCTTCAGCCTACAGGCCCATAGTATCCAGAAGACTTTTCCATGAAGCAGGAAATTTCAAGGATAGTTCCACCTATTCAGACAGTTTGTCACATTTTTTTTTGTATCCTGTAGAATGTCTAGCAGACTCTTTCATGAAGCAGGAACCCTGAAGGATTGTCTTACCTTTAGGCAAGTTTAGCGGTCATTTCTCTGTGGGTCCTGCATGGCCAATTTATCAAGCAGTCCAGGCAAGAGCAATTTCTTGCCAAATGGTCAACCAACTCCTTAAGGAGTCTCTTCAATGCCCATCTTCCTCTTGAAGTAGATTGGTGCTGCCAGGAGCAGTTGTATCTCATTGTCAAGGAAAGTCCTAAATTTTTAAAACATTTAAATGCTGAAGAAGGACACTTAAAAGAAATCCCACACTAGCTCAGACTTGAGAATAATAAACAGTTATTTATTTAGGAGTAGACTCACAAATCAGAATCCTGTGCTGGAATGGAGAACAGAAACCAAATCCCACAGCTTGAAAAGAGGCTGGATGCATGCTCTACATTGGCATAAATAGTATAAGAGGTCAAGTCCCAGTGGGCAGGACAAGTAACTACTGGCTGTAGGATTTCCTATAGCAAATGCCATATTCTGAAGTTCTCTGAAAGATTTGAAGAATATCTAACTGACTGAAATATATCTCTATATATTTAGAAAATCTGGCTAACATGACTACAATCTTGAGTATTATAGATGACTATCTATTAACATATATTTTTTAAATTATACATTATATTTTTAAATGAACTACACAAACACAATATCTTAATCAAGGGCAGAAATATTCATGTACAGTATAACAAGACTTACCTTAAACTTGTATCAATAAACCAAGATTTATACTAATGCAAATCTCTAATAGCAGATCCCCCTTTAAATGTAAAGAAACATTTATTAACAATATTTGGGAATATGGTGTAGTTTTTCTTCAGACTGCTTCCTGATGTCTGTTGGTCAAAGCAAATTTTTCAGGGGTGTTCAAAGTGACCTTTCAGGGGGTCTTGGTCCATCAAACCATATTAGCCTGGAATGAATCCACAGGTTCTCATCCTCTGTGGAAACAGAAAAAGAATCTCTTTTCCAAAGCAACATATCCTAGACTCAAATTCTGAAGTCAAGATACCTTTATAATAAACATGCTGGTTTAGCTCAGCAGCCCATACAACGAAATGTCTCTGTACTTAGCTCCTTCACAGTCAAAATATTCAAAGAAAATACAATAATATACATAATCCAGACTCTCTCTGTATAATCCGTCTTTATGTGGCTTATTTTTCTTTACTCCTTTTAATCTATGACTGTCGTTACTCTGTCTCTTTAAAGACTTTTTAAAAACAATTTACTTCTTTTTTTTAAAAAAACTCTCTATACTCTTTTTCTTCTCTCTCCTAAGCCTATGTGTATTTATTCAAAACTGTGGCCCATTTAGAGTTCTTTTATGTCTAAATATGCCCTTATTGCATTATCTGTAATTCTTTACTGTCTTGAAGAGCTTTTAAAATAGTAAACAGCTTTGTTGCAGCTGCTCTGGATTCTGGCTCCACTTCTTTCTGCTTTCAAAATGGTGGAGGTACCATTACTGCTAGCTCTGGGGCCACCAGGTAGGAGCCACACTCAGCACTTTAACTCTGAGAATGAGCATGAAGCACATAAACCCTTTTTATCTGAGTAATAACTAAATATGTCCTGCAGTGCACTGCATGGCCTGGAAACATCTCTGTGTATGGCAGCAGGAATCTGCCATGCTCTCCTGTTTATGCACGCCTAGCAGTCCTGATCCTGCCACCTTCCCAGCCTGGGGACACTGAACTGGTCTCAGCTACTTTCCTCTCGACCCCGAGTGGGCACACAAACACCTGGGTCCACAAATGCCATTTAAATGCTCCATAGCCCAATTTTGTGCTAGCAGCATGGCCCTGGAAGCTGCCATTTTAAAAGGCAGAGCTTTTTATCTGCCACTAGTGAATCAGGAAAACCTCCCTTCAGGGAGCTGCAGCACTCCACCCCCCCAAAAAAAATGAGACTAAACTTCATTTTTCTGTGTCTGGAGTTCCTTTTCAAGCTTTTTTAGGTTTTACATGGATTTAGTCCACCATGTCGGCTGGCAAATGTAGTAGGAGACTTCTTGTTGATTCCCAACCACCCAGCTAGCTTGACCTGAAATAATTACACAGAAACCATATTAATTAAATCACTGCTTGGCCCATTAGCTCGAGCTTCTTATTGGCTAACTCTTATATTAATTTAATTCACTTCTATTAATCTGTATAACACCACATGGCTGCGGCTTACCAGGTAAAGTTCCTGGTGTCTGTCTCTGGAGCTCCTTGGCTTCTCTCTGACTCTGCCCTCTTTCTCCCAGCATACAGCCCTAGCTTTTCTCACCTAGTTCTGTTCTGCCCTTGGCATAGGCTCAAAGCAGTTCTTTATTCATTAACCAATAAAAGCAACACACAGACAGAAGGACCTCCCACAGCACTGCCACCTGTGAGAAACTCATCTGGGAGCCAGACCTTTCTTCCTGCTGACACCTCTTCCCATCTCAGGACTTGAACCTGGCTGTGACAGGACAGTAACAATAAAGAAATAATGTAATAAAATTTGTACAAGAAATAAATTATTCACAGTAGCTTTCTGATTACAAATAGGCTAATGTCCTTGGGGAATAGAACACAATATTATAAAGGAATCTCAAAGACAAAGGTTTTCATTTTTTAATCATAAGAATGTAGCCCATATCAAATGAAAGACCACAGGGATGTAGGACTTTCTTAAAAACCTTAGAGAGACAAAGTTAACATTATTAGTAGAAAAAATGCTTAGAAGTTCAAAAATACTTCTTTATATAAAAGACTTTTTTTACATTTATGAATCTTGGTGAATGTGTATACCATCCTGTGTACATATGGGGCCTGAAGAGGTTCATTGGATCTTTTGGAGCTGGGGCTAAAGGCAATCACAGGATGCCCACTTGTTCCAGGGTACTGAAATAAGGACTCCAGCCCTCATGATTTCTCAGCAAGCTCTCTTACCCACCAAGGCAGCTCTCCAGCTCTCAGTATGCTTGTGATGTTCTCGACATTTCTGGTCTTTTATTAAAATCCTGACTTGTATTTTTATATTAGTGATTAGGAACATTTACATTTCCACATTTTATGCACTACTTTACCGTCAAATATTTCTTCTGCTCTGCTTCTTAGAGGACCCCGGTTGGGAGGTTTGCTATAGGTCTTGAGTCCAGGAACTTTTCTCCTTTTATCTCAGTTTTCTATGTGGCCTCTAGTGGAAAGTACCAGTCAAAAGACATTAATTACATGCTTTCAGACTTTTAAGTTTACTTTTAACTTAAAATATTACCTAGCCACATGTGCATGTGCTTAGAACTCACAGGCTTTGATTGGATAACCCTCAGGGAGCTTCAGTCATCCCTGTAGAACCCTGATTCCTCTCTCAGCAGCCATTGGTTTACTTCAGCTCTTCAAACCTGATGAGCAGGCTTTCCACTTACTCTTTTTATAGATACTATCTAAGCATACATATAATGTTTGTCATTATTGAAATTTCATGGAAGGGAGTTTTGAAAAGATGTCTAAGCCTTCTTCATGGGGCAATAACAGAGCAAAGTTGGGCAACATAGCTCTGAATTACATAGTCAGGCAGCAGAGATGCCTGAGCTCAATTCTGTCTTTTAGCTGTAAATTCAATTTTTTTTAAAAAAATTCATCCCAGCTGGCTCTCGACAATCAAAAATATGATGGAAAAGTCATTCTATCATAGGAGTGTGTTGGTTTTCCCACCTCTGCCTGGGGTCTCTGGTACCTGCTTAATGGCCTGTGATTCTCTGTTCAGCATAAAAGCATTTTCTCCCAGAGACAGGTTGGAAAACTCTTTCTCATAACCACACACATTGTTGACTACAACAGACCTGGTGCTCATCAGGAGTTCTGTCTTGTGTTCTCTTGACATCTGTGCCAAAAAGGGGCTCATTAAAAGGGCATCTTAAGCACAACAAAGTCAAATTGAAAAGGAGATTACCATTAGGTGGACCAATGTGGTCTTCTGATTGGTATCCATGACTGGCAGGCTGCTCCTTGGACATCCCAGAACATTCACAAAGAGAACTTTCTAGAACTTCCCAAATGTTTAATCACACATTTAGTGTATAGTTCTTTGAAGGCATAAGTCATAAACAATCCCACACTGGTTCAGAATTATAATTAATAG
>LOEQ01002451.1:33053-44475 GCA_001685075.1 Bramus lutescens | reverse complement strand
GAGGGAAATGGGAGGAGGTGGAAATTTTTAATAAAAAAAAATCTCAAAAAAAAGGATGGAGATGTTCCAGAAGGACCATGCTGCTGCTAGCACACCATTCTACTCACTCCAAATAAGTACAGCTTTCTTCTTCATGCAACCTTTTTTTCTATTGGTTGTGGCTATGGAGTGACAGCTCTAAGCCTACTCATTTCCAGGGCTCCACTGACAGATACAAACACACCCTGTCATTCTTTGGGGGGTGGGAGTATAAAAAACTTCTTTTGGGATTAAGTGTGTATAACTGACATGTCATGAGTTTTTTTTCCCAATTATTTATTTATTTTTAGTTCTTTTCCCCAGCAGTTTCCTTGGGTGAGGCCACAGAGTTTTCTAACAGAGGGAGCTTTCTCAGATGCAGGAGAGCAAGCCAGGTCTTCTGGTGAGGGAAGTCTAATGTGCTTTGGGGATTTGAGAAGTTTGTTTTCATGTGCACAACCAGATGTCCTCCTTTAGTCTTAGCAGTAAATTGCTTGCTAGTGAAGGTTCTGGAACTCATTGTGAAACATGGAGAAAGTACGAATTCAAAGAATGCCTTTAAAAGCTCATAATCTTCATGTCTATGTTTAGTATTTGATTTCTAAATTATATACTGTTCCACAGAAGATATATATTATTGCTTTGTATGTGTTTAGTTTATTTTGAAGGTTCTTGCTTGTTTTGTATGTACTCTCTTTTATGCCCCGTATATACGCAGATATTGAGGTGTCCACAGGAGAATCCAGGTGACTACTTCAATTGAGCTATACAATGTGTACAGTGTCAGCACCAACCATTGTGGTGTTTTGTTTTATTTATTTATTTATTTATTTTTGGTGGATGAACCCGCTCACTCCTCTGCACTGCATTCGACTCCTAGAGGAGACTAAATTCATACACAAATCCCATATTCATATCTGTCTCCTGTGGCCACTTCTGATGTCAATTCTATATCAATCACAGCAAACAGATGAATAACTGGGGGAAAGAAAAATTCAATGTAGGAAAAATTAAATGGCAAACTCTAGTTAAAGTAAAATGAGAGACTCTATATGGTATAGACTTTGTGAAGGTCTGAGCACCCAGAGCTAGAAGGCCTTCTGTCCTAGATGCTGATGTTTGGTTGTGGTTACGGAGTGATGGCGCTCAGCCTGCTTATGCCATATCTTCTCCAAAAGAGGTAGAAACAGTTTCCCCAAAAGTCAATCTGTGAGATTGACTTATGCTGAGTCCTTGGTTTGGATAAATGGACAAATAAAGATTACCAGTCATCCTTCTTTTTCCAGAAAAGCAATTATGAACATAATAGATGTAGAAAACATTGGAGGCAAAACAAACAAACAAATAAAAAATGAATTTCTCTTAAAAGCATAGTTGTGAGTATCTGAAGGGGCCCAATAATTCCTTGTTATATTGTATCCATTCAAAAAAACACTTATTCATGCTGCTTGTATTGTCTTGTAGGTATTTTAGATTTCTCATAATTTGGAATGTATATTTTGAGTAAATGGACCAATGGATTAGTTAGTCATTTTTCTACAAGAGCAATTTATAGCATAATGGCTGTAATGAGATTGGAACTGAAGAGACCTTTGGAAAATTAACTTCTGTTCCTTCGTTTCATGTTTATGAGCTTAGATCAGTGATGTTTAAATCAGAAAAACAAATTAATTTCTCAAGATCCACACAGTATGTGTGTCATTATGGGATGTGGTCATTTCACACTGAACACCACCAGAGTCTGGATGGTTAAGCCCTTCTCTTATCCTTAAACATGTTACTATATAGTTTCTAGGACAAAGAGCTGCGAGTCACAGTGTTATCTTACAAAAATAAAGACAGTCTTTGGTAATTGTGCTGGCCATGATCCTGTTTTCATTTCAGCCTGGGTTTTTTCCCTGTTCATTATCAACCAAACAAGCTTGAACTACAGTTTGCTCCCTTGGGTTGAGGGGTCAGCGGCGTCATTGACTTCACCTCACTTCTGTCTCCTGGCGTATGTCTTCTTGCTGTTACTGAAATTATGCCATTAATAAAAACAGAATGATTTGAGTAAATTAGTTTGAGTTCTTTAGATGCTAATGGGCAGCCCAACATTAAAAGTTAGTCTTAATTTTGATCCTCTTTCTCCAAGGACTATGTGTTCTGCACCGTTGTGCTACACAGGGAGCCCCAGAAATGGGCATGGAGCTGCAGTAGGGAGAATTAGACGGTTTCTTTTGTTATGAAGATGTGGGAGAACTGACCATGCATATTCCCATCTGTGAATTACAATGTCTCTGAGATCAAACATTCCCACTTTTACCCTTCCCTCTTCACCCTGAACACAGTGTAGCAGAAAATATTTCCAAAGAAAGACAAACGTGGGTGTTGTTGTACCAGATCGTCCTCTTGCTGTGACTGGACATCCGACTCAGGAGCAACTCTGCGTCATAACTCTCACTGTTGTCAAAACATTCCCCATTTAAGAGACGGACGGAAATTGTAACCAAGTGCCTGCCAGCGTGCCTGGGGCTTCAGCAGCATTTGACACATGACTGCTAGTCTTGCTAACAATAGTAATGATAGTGAAGACAATAATATAGGCCTTGTGCCAATGTCATGTAGGACTTACTCTGTCTTGTGCTGTCGACAAAAGACAGTGGCTTTATTCCTGAAAGTAAAATGATGAGAGACAGAAAAGTAAAATGCCTCGAATTAGTTATCCAACATGTGTTCACGTGCATGGGTGAACACACACACACACACACAATTCTGAAACATATATAGCTTGAGATTCTCTTCCAACATGGCATTTTTCTCTACCTCTAAGGTTTCTGTTTCTACTGTTTAACCCATTTTTTTGAGAACACTTTACGTCTATTCTTGCTTTATCAAATGCTAACCTTCCATTAAGGCATCCTTTATGGAAAACATTTCTGCTCTCCAAAACAGTAATTTTCACCTTCATGCATTCATGGTTTACTATTTAGACATCTCTGGTACTATTAAGTTGTGAACTTTAGTATGACTGACCGTGCCGTTTTCATCTGCATTATGCAGATGCTGGGACTGTCAAACAGTGAAGATACCATAGGATCCATAGAAAGAGCAATTTGCATTTCTGTCTTCTGAAGAAGACAGCCCATCTCTGCCTCGTTGACTGCTTGCTACTGTTTTAGTCATCTGGGTTTTGGAGAGACCTTGACTGATGGCCTCCGGTACTCAGCTGCCACTGAGACAGCCTGGTCAACCTGGAGGGAGACTGAGTGAGAAGAGCAGGGGAGAAGGAGCGAGGTGAAAATGCTTAAAGCTGACCAAATGTGCCAGTGATGACTGAGCTAGGAGCAAAATCAGTGTTCACAAACATGAAAGTGTCGGGGACTTGGAGAATCCTTAACTTCTTGATGATGCCTGTCCCAGAGCCAGTGAGACTGGGGAGCCGATCTCATGGGGTTCTTACAACTTCCATGTTCTTGGTTTTCAAATGACACAAAATCGATTGGAGCCTGCCAGGTCTTTGATAGCTGTATGAAATGAATTGGCTTAGTCAGCTGAGCTAGTACTGGTAATTCCTTCAAAAAAGCAGATGTGTCTAGTAGGACTGATCTGTGACTCCTTTTGCAGGTTATGGTCCAATTTGGGGGAGAGAACCCTCAAGAGCACAGAGAGAAGAAAAGATCCTGTTATGAACTTACATTGGCCTGGGGGTTTTCTTCTCTCATCAAATGCTAGAACTGAACTGTGGAATGCATTAACTAGTAATGACAGTGCCTTTGTGCTCTGAAGCACCGTCACGGTACACCATGGGGCATCCTCGAGGGTCTTGCCCTCCTACTGGCATGCACAGCGAATCATGGAACAATTCTGTTTACACCTCTGCTTCCTGTCTGCTACCTGAATATTCTTTAATTTCCAGTCTTCTGCTTCCTGTCTGCTACCTGGATATCCCTTAGTTTCCAGTTCTCTGCTTCCTGTCTGTTACCTGAATATCCCTCAGTGTCCCATCTTCTGCTTCCTGTCTGCTACCTGATATCCTTAAATTTCTGGTCTTCTGCTTCCTGTCTGTTACCTGAATATCCTTCAGTTTCCAGTTCTCTGCTTCCTGTCTGTTACCTGAATATCCCTCAGTTTCCAGTCTTCTGCTTGCTGCTACCTGAATATCCCTCAGTTTCCAGTCTTCTGCTTCCTGTCTGTTACCTGAATATCCCTCAGTTTCCAGTTCTCTGCTTCCTGTTACCTGAATATCCCTCAGTTTCCAGTTCTCTGCTTCCTGTTACCTGAATATTCCCCAGTCTCCAGTTTTCTCTTTTAATTCTGCAGCAGGATCAAACCTTAGTCTGGCATTTTGTTTTCCTCTCTAATCCATCCTAGTTAAAGCAATGGTTATCCTTTCCTAATTTATTTAATCAGATTGCTCCCTGCCCAGGAAGCCACTGTAGTTCCTAATTAGCTTGGAAATCAGAGTTTTCAGCACACCATGCTTGCTTCCATTTGTGGCACAGAGGGAAACACTGAGCCTTTTCCTTCATGTGCGCCTTCCCTTCCTTGGCCTCTGGATGTTTTAGGATTGTTTCTCTCAGGCTACTATAGTCACATGGCTGTGATGTCTGTCTGGGTTCACTCAGTTCACAGCATCCACTTTGGATTCACAATCGCCTGCACCTCCAACTCCAGGTATTCAACACAGTTTCTGGCAGACACAAATACACACACATAACTAATAAAAATATATTTAAAAACCTATTTATACACTACTCTGTTATGGTCCCTTCTATCTTTAAAATTCTTTTTCTCCCTAAACCATCTTCCCATTTACTTTCTTTGATTCCTTTCTCTAGATTCTTCCCTTGAGAGTCTCCTTAAAAAATAACATCAATAAGACTGAAACACACACACAAATGCACAGGCATACACCTGAACATACATCACTTAATTGACACTTATATCCTCGTTTTACTGACAATACAATTGAGACCCAGGAAGACCAAATAACATAGCCAGGGTATTAAGCTCAGGTAAACAGAAATTCCTCGAAAGGGGCTTTAAATATAAAGCTTAATGATGGATTAGAACTTCAATGGTGTGAAAAGGTTGGAATATCGCAAGTCCAGAACCAAATTATCTTAGGCTATATTTTAGTCCCATTAATAGCCATGAACAGTATTCACATAAAAGCATGTCACAGCCAAAGTTTGGGGTAGTGGCAGAGATAGGTATATCCCATAAGCTCTATCCAGCCAGCCTAGTCTAAACAGGAAGCTTCAGGTTCAGTGAGAGACCCTGCTATAGAGGAAGACACCCACATCCTCCTCTGGAATTCACAGGCAGATACATGGGCAACTGTACCTGCACACACACATCACATAAATGTAGTATGTTTTGTGTACCTATATAATAAGAGTATTCTTCATTAATCTGACAGATTTTAAAATGATGTAATATTGTTCATACATACTTCAATCCTATAAGGAAGCAGATGTATGTTTTGTGTAAGCCAAGAAAATCAGGATTTAATCTTTGTCTTTTACTCATCAGACATTTAGTGGTTTGAGCTGAGAAGGCACTGTTTTGGAAGCAGGAAGCACTAACAGTAAGATACAAAAGAGATCCAGCTACCTACCTGACAGTCTAGGATTAATGATCTAGTAAGAAAAAAAAAAGAAAACAGAGCACTTTCTCTCAAGTTTTGTCCTTTCTGTGTTTGACCTAAGCTAAGATGTCTCTTTCTGAACAAGATGGGGTGATGGTATAGAAGGAGATACCACACAAAGCAAGTAAAGTATATCATTAAAGATATCTATTCCTCCCTCCCTCACCTCCATCTCCCCAGGAGGATAAAGGCAATTACCCTGATAAATTAGATAATTTCTTCAATCAGCTGGCCAGCCATTCTTAGACACTAGCATAGCTTTACAAATATCAGTCTACATTCAACTTATTTTCACTTAAAGAGAAAAACCCAAACATGTCCTCTAGATGCTTCCCTATTTATCCTGAATCATGGAGTGCTTGATCCTGACACTCTCAGTCATGATTAATGATGGGCTTAACTGCTCTGCTCCCCTACGCTGCAGCTGGCAGATGGAGTGTGGAGGATATGACCTAGCTTCATTGCTATTTACATGCAAAGTAATGGTGTGACTGACCGTAATTTTCTCCATTTGATTCAAACACCCTAAAGACAAAGGAGAATTCTGGAAAATTTATCTCTGCTTCCTATTTTGTCTCAGCTGCCATCTAAATTTTTCAACCTATACACCTGGGATCTGAGCTCCAATTTAAAGGTGATCTTGAAGTCTGAAACTTTATTCTATAGGGACCATAATTATGATTTAGAAACCAAAGCTTTGGAGAGATAATTATCATAGGAGCTTGTATTTGAGAACAGTGTTCACTGCGATTGCCACTTTGCATACCTGTGTACCCGTACAGTAAGAGTGGGGATTAGTTATCCACTCACCAGATTTAAACTACCCACTTGCAAGTTACATAGCTTCTAGTTCTACTTTTCCCATCTAGTAGTGTTTGTCACCAGCTTGGACGTAAGTGTTCTTCATTGGTTAACACCTGTCTTTGTCAGTTCTCCAGAGGAACAGAACTGAGGGTGAATCCACACTAAAAAAAAATTGTAAACTGGCTTACAGGATACGACCAGACTTTCAACAATGACTGTCTCACAGTTCAAAGACTGAGATCTCCACAACAGCTCAGTACAAAAGACTTGAGTTCTTAAAAATCACGGGAGATTCATTGAGATTCACTGGTCTTTACTCCATGTTGGAATTCCAAAGAATCTGGTTCTCATATAAGAGAAGGAATTGCCACAGAAGCAACAGAGTAGGCAGACTGACCAGCAAGCATGGAGTCCAGGTAAGGAAGTGTTCTGATTTTCTGGGCAGCTTCCAAAAGGTGCTACCTATGTTTAGTCTGTGTTTTCCTAATCAGTTACCAGTCAGGACCACCATCCCTGCCCAGACATGCCCTTGAGCTAGCTTTGGTTTTCCTAACCAATTACCAGTCAGGACCACCACCCTGGCCCAAACATGCCCACAAGCCAGGTTGCTCTAACTCCTCATGAAGACTCCTTGCCCACGTAGTTCTAGGTTGTGCCAAATTGACAGCTGAAACTAAAAAAAAACCCAAAAAACAAAAAAAACCCCACCCATTTGCATTTCATTTCAGTGGCTTCTTGGATTAAGACATTTGGGAGAAGACTTTGCTACAGAGTGCACAGTAAGAGAGAGAAACAGACCCTGTGCAGTCAAAGGGGTATGTGTGGAGCTAGGCTCTTCCCAGTTAAGCAGATGCAGAGGGGAAGCCAGGCTCCTTCCAGGTAAGCAGGCGCAATCAAGTCTTAGGGAAAACTGCATCTTTATTGGTCACACTTCCTGGGAGAGTGGCTGAAAGAGACATTTAGCTCCCCTAGTCCTGGTGACACAATCTGAAACAGATGGGTAGAGAAACAATGAGCCTGAAGAGGTAATATTTGGTGACATGGTTAGCTAGGCTAAGATCTTATTAAGGTGATGTTCAGGAGCCAAAGGAAAATAGGAAAATGCTGTAAATATTTGATTTTCTAATTTTGAATATAAATCATAAATTTTTATAAGTAACTTGAAATACTTTATCATTTAAAAATTAAATCATTTAGCAAAATACTTATTTGTGAATGTGCTAAATTGATTCCTAAAAAAAAAGCACAGTCAGCAACTTTCTCCAACTTTCCTCTCTGTCTGCACACTGTATTAGCGTTTTCTTCATTGAGACAAAATGCCTGACTAAAGCAACTTAAAAAAAGACAGACTTTATTCCGGCTCCAACAAGGCAGAGAGTCATAGTTTCAGGCAGCAAAGATGTGCTGATAGGAAGAGGATGCCAGCCAGTCACGTGGTTCCTACAGTCAGGATAGAAAGAGAATGCCAGCCAGCCAGTGATTTAGTTCCTACATTCAGGATAGGAAGAGAATGCCAACCAGTCACATGGTTCCTACAGTCAGGAAGTAGAGTCAGGAACTAAAACGCTGAAGGTCTGGGTTCCTTTGGTCACTTTCTTCAGGGAGGTGCCTTCTCTCACAGGCCCTAAGAGCACAAACAGTGCTATCAGTTGGGGACCAAGTGCTCAAATACGTGAGACAGAGGGTGATAGTTCACATTTTAACAGTACACACCAATTTCCCTTCTTTTCTTCACTCCTTCCTCCTTTTCCTTCACAGGTTTCTGTTCCCTCTTCTGTCCAATCCTCGATGGTTTCTGTTTCCACCAAAGTTTCCATCTCCAGTGTTTCATATGTCAATTCATTTTTCATGTTTATTATAAAAGATTCCAGTGTCCCAGCTGTGACTATGTCAGTCTTCAATATCTTGAAACGTAGGCCATTGTATCTCTTATTTTACTTTTTCATTTTCTCTATCTTTCATCTTTAAGTAGCATGCTTATAAGGTTGTCTTGACTTTACTTAGGTTATATTTTATTCTTCACAGTAGAAGATGATGGAATCTTTCTTTTCTTCTCACTTCTTATTTGCTAGAAGTTGCTATGCACAGAGTGAAGTGTCCACCCTTCTCTCCAGTGTAGACATGCTGTATTAAGTCAGAGTCAGGTCCCACGGTTTGTGTTAGGCTCTTAAGGAGTCTTTCATTTTGAAATCTGGTTTTGAGGGCATTTTTGGGAATGGCCTATTTGAATGCTTTTCTTGTCTTACTTTTATGAATTCTCTCAGTTGGAAAAGTCTGGAACTTTTGAAAAGGGCTTACAAGTTTCTCATCTTTTCTCTCCTCCTTTTATTTCCTTTATTTTGAAGAAATGTTTACCAGTTTTTCTCTTTCATTCTTGATAATCCCCTGCACACTTTAATTTTCATTAGTATCCATGTGTCATTTGGCTTTGCCCAGGTGTTATTTCCCAAGTCAGTGGTTCTTGCTCTCTGCTTGCAGTATCTCAACAGTGGATGCATATATAAGCTCACAGAGATTCTAAAGTTACCAATGAAACCCTTCTCCTCAGTTTAAGTCCTGTTCAATCATGCACTTCAATACATCATGGTTGTGTCTAAATCTTTAGAAATTATCTTTGTTCCTCTTCTTTATCATCACTTACCTCTTATCTAACCATGAACTATGAAAACATGAAATTTGTCCTTTTCCCTCCTCCAGATGTTCTAGCCATCTTAACCTTTCAGACTCATAAACATTGAAGGTTATTTTTGTCCAGGGTTATGTGTCCTTGGGCCAGTATGGCATTATGCTTTTTCAGATAACTTGTTACTTTGCACATTGAGACCTTAGCTAATTATAACCTCTTTAGGGATGTTTTTCTTGGTGCTGTATGTAGTCACAACCTGAGATGATTAGCACAATGATTTCTTTACAAAATGCTTGTCATCATATAGTATTTCTATGCTTACTTTATAGCATATGCAGTTGGTATTTTCATTATTTATATCCCATCACTTGTAGGCTTCAAGAGTAAGGACTTGTTCACTTTTTCCCCCTTCTTTTAAAAACTTTTATTCTTTTCTCATATATTACTTCCCATCCTGATCACATTTCCCCTCCCTTCCCTTCCCCGTCTTTCCCCAATACCTGCTCTCTCCCCAGACTCCTCTCACCTCTGCCTCTTCACAGAAAAGAGCAGGCCTCCCTGGGCCATCACCCAAGCCTAAAAAGCTACAGTAAGACTATAGTATAACAAGTTACAGTAAGACCTGGCACACACCATCACACTGAGGTTGGACAAGGCAACCTATTAGAGGGTAAAGGGTCCCACAAGTAGGCAAAAGAGCCAGTGACTGCCTTTGTTCCCACTCTTAGAAATCCCACAAGAACACCAAGCTACTCAATTATAACAGAAGACCTAGGTTAGATCCCTACAGGCTTCCATATCTCTTCCAGGATCTTGGTCAGTTGATTCTATGGGCCTTGCTCTCCTGGTATTCCTGATCCTTCTGGTTTCTCAGATATTTCCTTCCCCTCCTCCCCAGGATTCCTTAAGCTCTGCCTACTGTTTGACTGGGGGACATTTGTGGTACATGCAGACAGCTGTTCCTGTCGATTGCTAGGTGAAATTTTGCTGGTCTTTGATGACAATTCTGGCAGGCTCCAGTCCAAGAACTCTTTGTACGCAGGACAAACCGAAGGATGAAGGTTTTCTGACTGGGTTGGTGTCCCAGTCCCTCCACTTGAGACCTTGCCTGGTTACAGAAAATGGCCTCCCCAGGCTCCCTATCCCCAAAGTATCCTCTTTGCCAAGGTTACTCTCGTGGATTCTATGGAGTTTCTATTGCATTAGGTTTCTACCTTGCCCCAAATGCCCCCCAATTCCAGTAATTTCTCCAACTATTTTCTCCCCCACCCCACCAGGGCTGTCTGTTCCTAACTCTATCATAAATAGAGTCTACCATAGAAATCTATTCTATTTCTTCTTTTCAGGAAAAATCTTGCAATCATTGTTACTTAGTGTCTCTGGGTCTATGGACCTTAGCATGATTATCTTTTACTTTGCAGCTAATACCCACTTATAAGTGAATATATACCATGTTTGTCTTTCTGGGTCTGGGTTACCTCACCAGAATTATTTTTTTCCAGTTTCATCCATTTGCCCACAAACTTCACAATGTCATTGTTTTTAACATTTGAGTACTTTGTTGTGTAAATGTACCACAATGTATCCATTCTTTAGTCGAGGGACATCTAGAGTGTTTCCAGGTTTTGATTATAGAAAAATAAGCAACTGTTCTGTGACAGGATGCAATACCCCTTGGTTATATGCCCAGGAATGAACTAGCTGGGTCTTGAGGTAGATCAATTCCCACTTTTCTGAGAAACTACTATATTGGTTTCCAAACTGTACAAGTTTGCATTCCCACCACAAAGGAGTATTTCCCTTGCTCCACATTCTGGCCAGTATGACCAGTCACTTGTGGTTTTGGTCTTAGCCATTCTGACAGCTGTAATATGGAATCTCAGTGGTTTTGATTTGCATTTCCCTAATGGCTAAGGATGTTGAACATTTAATTTTTTTAAAAAAATTAATTAAAAAACACTCTTTTTTCATTTTACATGCCAATCCCAATTTCTACTCCCTCCTCTCCTCCTGCTCCCTCCATCTTCTCCTCCAACCCATTCCCTATATACTCCTAAGGGAGAGTAAGGCTTCCGATGGGAAGTCACCAAAGTCTAGCACATTGCTTTGAGTCAGGACCAAGGCCCTCCCCCATATGTAGGTTGAGCAAGGTATCCCTTTAAAGGGCATTGGTTCCAAAACATCAGTATACGCAGCAGAGATAAATCCTGGTCTCACTGCCAGTGGCCTCACTTTCTGCCCCAGCCATACAACTGTCACCAACATTCAACAGGCCTAGTTTAGTCCTATGTTGATGTAGAAGGGTCTTCTATCTATCTGTTGCTTTCATTGGTTAATTAATA
>LOEQ01002450.1:205622-216888 GCA_001685075.1 Bramus lutescens | reverse complement strand
TATCTATCTATCTATCTATCTATCTATCTATCTATCTATCTAATCTATCTAATCGACAGGGTCTCTACGTATCTCTGGCTACCCTGGAACTTACAGAGACCCACCTACCTCTGCCTCCAAAATTGCTGGGATTAAAAGCATATACCACCAAAGCTGGCCTAGCAGTAGTCTTATTATCTACATCTGGTGTGCAACCTAGAGGAACAGCAAGATCATATTTGGGGAGGATTTCTATATGAGTGTGTCTCTTTGTGGGTGTGTGTACAAGAGTACAATGCTTGTAGAGGCTAGAAGAAGGTATTGGATCCTTCAAACTAGAGTTACAAATGACAATGATCTGTCCAGTAAGGGTGCTAATAGTCAAATTTTTATCCATTTGGCCCTCTTTGGCAAAAATAGCAGTCTCTTAACCACTGAGCCATCTCAAAACCCTAGGACTGAGATTTTTATTTAGTGATGATTGCTTCTAGAAACAGCATTGTGTAGCCATGTAGGTTCTCTTCTTTCAAACTCTTACTTAAAAATAATTTTTTTTGCATGGTTGTTTTGTCTTTCATGTATGTCTGTACACATGCATGCTTGATGCCGTTGGAGGCCCTAAGAGGATATCTATGCACTCTATGCATACAGTGACCACTGAGGCCAGAAGAAGGTCAAGAACCCCCAGGACTGGTGTTCTAGTCCTTAGTGAGTCCTTCATATGCTTGAAATAAGGTTTACTTCATTAGCATCATTTTTCTCACGAATTTCTAAGTGTCATGAATCAAACAATATCTTATCGTCACAATTTTCTGTCCCACCAGCAGCTCCCAGATAAACACACCAAGGCTTATATTAATTATAAATGTTTGACATTATCTCAGGCTAATTATTAACTAGCTCTTACATTTTAAGTTAACCCATATTCTATATTTATGCTCTGCCACATAGCAGTATCTTTAGCATGGCACATTCATCTCCTGCTACCTCTGCATCTGGCTGGTAACTCCAGACTCTGCCCTACCTCTTCCCAGCATTCTCAGTTTGGCTCTCAAGCCTAACCTGCTCCTGTTCAGCTACTGACCTGTCAGCTTCTTTATTAACCAATAAGAGTAATACATATTAACAGTGTATAGAAGGGTTAATCCACAACATTTCCCCCTTTTTGTCTAATTAAAAAGAAAGGTTTAACTTTTCAACAAAACAGTTAATTAAGAATTACAGTTACAATATCCAGGCTATATTTGCATATGGCAAAATAGAGAAATTATTCTTATTAATCTACCTTATCTTAGTGACTCTAAAGTTTTATACCTAATTTGCTTTTTATTATAACTAAGGAAAACTATAAGTTTTATTATTTAGTATTTAACTCCATCAAAGACCCCAGAAGGATGAAATGTTACCTAATCTAATTATTTATCAATATAACATCAGGAGTCAGAAATCAGAGTGAAACCGTGAAAGATCAGAGAAGCAGGAGAGCAGCCACCAGTGACTTCCTAACTCTTTCATTCCTTCCTTCAAAAAAGCTGAGATCTTTTTCAGCCCTACCTTACTACTTACTGTTTCCTATCTGTCTACAGTCCTCCAGACCGCTATGATTAATTTTGGTTGTCTAGTAACTGGCTCCACCCTCTGACTCCAAGCAAGCTTTGTCAGAATACAATCAAAAGCATTCTCAGTTTGGCTCATCTAACCTTGTCCTGTTCAGCTATTGGCCAGTCAGTTTCTTTAGTAACCAATGAGAGTAATACATATTCACAGTATACAGAAGAATTATTCCGCAGCTCAGGCTGGTCTCAAATTCTTTATCTTCTACCTCCCAAGTGCTGACATAAGACTCTGCCACACTTCAGACTCATAGTTTTACTAAGTAAACATATTTCAAGTTAAAACCTAAAACCACCAACAGTAGGGACTAGAGAGATGGTTCAGTGGTTAAGAGTGCTGGCTACTCTTTTTATGGGACCTGGGTTCAATTCCCAGTTTACAGAAGTCTTTAACTTTAGCTCCAGGGGAATCTCATGACATCTTCTGGCCTCTGCAGACAACTGTGTGCATGTATACACAGACATATGCACCCAGAACACCCATGCACATAAAATATTTTTTAAAAAGTATCAACAGTAGAAGTTAGACAGTTATATTTATCACTAAACTAACATTATAACCACTTCTCTAGAACCCTCATCTAAATTGCTTTTCTAAGGGTACTTTTAAAAAGGAAACAGGGATGAATGACCACAAAAGAACAAGATAGCCACCACAGTCTTGACTGTCCTTTTGTTGTGTTTTGAGACAGGGTCTCTCTGTAGGTTAAACTTGTGGTAGTCATTCTGCTCTGCCTCCCAAGTGCTAGGGGTCACAAGTGAGCCATACCTAGTTCACTGTAATTTTCTTAGTATCCATTTGTTTTATGTAAAAAAAGAGTTAAGAGTTTAGCTTTTCTTTGGAATATCAGATTGGAAAACTAAAACCTTAGAGAAATGCTAACATGTTGGTGACATACTATCCAGCCCACCAGAATAGTAAACTATTAAGAGCTACTTCTAAAGAATAGAAAGCATGCTTTTGACAGGGGTCAGACTATTTGTCTAGGAAGAGAAAAATACAAGAATTTAATCCATGTTTGTTAAGTTTTGCTAATTTTGTTTTGAAGATTTTGTATTCATTTAAAAATTATGTAATGTGTACCATGTGTGTGAGTACCTGTAGAGGCCAGATGAGGCTGTCAGATCCCTTGGAGCTGGAGTTACAGGCAGTTGTGAGTTGCTGATGGGTGCTAGGAACGAATCTTTAAAAGAGTAGCAGGCCCTCTTAACTAATGAAGCATCTATCTCTCCGGTCCCATCAGTGTTCTCCCACCTCTAAGACTTTGATTTAATTTTGCAGTGATGGGAGAGTGAGCCCAGTCTCTCTTGAATGCTAGGCTAGCACTCTACTACTGAGCTGTGCTGGAGCCCTCCCAATTTTGTTAACTGACAATTTACAATATAGACACAATTGAGGAGTTGATCTATTAAATAATGTTAGTTCCTTGGAGCCGAGTCATTATAATGATGTGATATTTATGTTTTATAAATAAAGCTTGCCTGAAGATAATAAAACTAAGCCCCTAGAGGCCCGGCAGTGGTGTTGCATGCCTTTAACCCCAGCACTAGAGAGCACTATAAGGCCTAGATGAGACAGGACCTTGCTGTCTATCAGTCTGAGGACTTCTTAGGGGTAAGAGCTCTCTAGTGGCTTGACCGCTTTGCTTTTCTGATCTTCATGTTGAACCCCAATATTTGTCTCTGTATTTTTATTACTTGTGTTACAGCGTCATAGCAGAATCCCACACACATACCCAAGTGCTTTGGCTTTTATTTTGATCATGTTTTTTTTACCTCCTAAACTCCCCCCAGATCCCACCTTCCTACCCAACCAACTCTATGTTCTTTCTTTCTCTTTCAAAGCACAATAAAAACCAAAAAATCAAACAAATTAAAAATAAAAGTCAAGTACAACAAAAAAAAATACCAAAATGAAACAAAAAGTCCATAAAAAAATAAGAATATTAACAACAAAAACATGGAGTTCATGTTGTGTTGGCCAACTACTCCTGGGCATGGTTGATATACACAGGGATGTTCCATTGAAGAAAACTGACCTTTTCTCCCTTTGCCAGCAGATACCAGTTGTAAATAGCTTCTTGTTTAGAGTGAGATCCCATCTTACTTGACCCTGTAAAGGTTTTGTGCGTGCTGCCACAGTCATTGAGTTCATATGTGCATCAGTTCTGTTGTGTATAGATGACACTTGGAGTTATCTGTCACCCCTGGCTCTTACAATCTTTCAGCTTTTACAGTCTCTTCTCCTGCATAGATCCCTGAGCCTTGAGGAGAAGGATTTGATGAAGTCATTCTGTTTAGGACTGAGTAATTCAAAGTCACTTTCTGTACGTTGTCCATTTTAGTACCCTGTGTTAATCCCCATATATTACAAGAAGCCTCTCTGATGTGGGTTGAAGGAGGTACTGATTTATGAGTATAGCAGTATATCATTAGGAGTCATTTTAATTGTTGTGTTCCTTTAGCAGAATAGTAAGTAGTACTAGGTTTTCCCCTAGGCACATGACCTATCTAGTTTACTTTAGCTATATTGGGTATGAATTCCACCTCATGGAGTGGGTCAATCAAAAAGTATTTAACATTGGTTTCTGTCATAACATAGGTGTCCTATTACAACAGTATATATCTTGTTGGTAGGTTATTATTGTAGGTTAAATGGTTTGTAGCTGGGTGATATTGATACCTACTGAATGCTAGTCAGTAGGGATGAAATATCTAGTTAGACACCCGCTAGATTTTTCCATGTTCAATTGACATAAGTAAGTGTTGTTTTCAGCTAGAGGCCTTACCATCAGGTTGTAGAGAGGAACCAAGCCTTGGCAAGAGCAAGTGATGTTTAGGCTGAGGGGTTGTTCCATGGGACGCCTTTGGCCAATGATTTGACACGATGTAACCCATTCCTGACACTGGAGATTTCACTTGGCATTTTGGGACATTTTGATGTACCTTGTTGGAGCATTCTCTCCCCTATTATTCGGTGATTCCATTTAGATTTCTGACATATATGTATATATTTTTGGAAGCTTCTATAGCAGTGTTTCTCAACCTTCCTTTTACTTAGACAGTTCCTCATGTTGTGGTGACCCCCCAACCATAAAATTATTTTCCTTGCTACTTCAGAATTGTAATTTTGCTACTGTTATGAATTACAATGTAAATATCTGTTTTGCAATAGTCTTAGGTGATCCCTGTGAAAGAGTGGTTCAGCCCCCCACAGGTTGCATCCACTATTCTACAATAGTAGGTTTCCATATGATTTTTCTGATATTAGTTGTGTCTCTCTGAATTCCCTCTTTTATCCTTCTCCCATCCCCTCCCTATTTAGTCCTATTCTAGTTTCCCCTTTACCTTTCGATAACACTTCATTTTATTTTCTCCTTCCTCTGCTGATCCTTTCTTCCCTCCCTGGTCCTTTACTTAAGTCCCTCAACTTGGTGATTATTCAGATTGTAGCACACGTATTGAAAGCTTAAAAGCTGATATCCACATATAAATGAAAACAGATTGGTCTTTTGGGGTCTGAGTTACTTCATGAGATCATTTTAGTAATTTTTCCTAGTGCCTGTGCTAATGGTATTCTGTGCAGAAAGTCCTTTCTGTGCCAATGAGTTTAAGACCATTTCCCATTCTCTTCTATCAGATTCAGTGTATCTGGCCTTATGTTGAGGTGTTTGATCCATTTGGAGTTGAGTTCTATGCAGGGTGGTGATAAGTATGGATCTATTTGGATTATTCTACCTGAAGCCAACCAGTTTACCAGTATCATTTGCTGAAGATGCTCTCCTTTTCCAGTGTGTCTTTCTGACTTCTTAATCAAAATTCAGGTGTTCATAAGTGGTGGACTCTTGTTTACATCTTCAGTTTGATTAACATGTCTGTCTTTATGCCAGTACCATGCTGTTTTTATTGTTATAGCTCTGTGGTACAGTTCATCTCTCCAACTCCAGCTCTCTCTGTTCATTTTTCTTTTCTCTCTTCTTCACTCTTCTCCCCCCCCCAACTTCTTTTTTTGGCAGAGTCTTATATGTAGCCATGGCTGTCTTGGAATTAGCATTATAGAGCAGACTGGCCTGATTCATAGAAGATCTGCTAGCCTCTGCCTTCTGAGTACTAGTATAAAGACATGCACATCATACCCAGCAGTTGATTTTCTTAATTAGTAGCATTTAAAGAGGTAAAATTTAAAATTTCTTTAGTTATTAGTGATATTTGGGTCCCACCTGATTTTTTTTAAGCATTACTTTGGCACTATTTTTGTTTTTTGTTTGTTTGTTTTTTGTTTTTGTAGTCCATACTAGCCTGAAATTAACAGTGTAGCCAGAAATGTTCTCCAGCTGTCTATGTAGCCATGGATGGCCTTAAACTATTAATCTCTTGCCTCCTGAGTGCTGGGATTGGTATATGAACTAACATGTAGGTGCTGCTCTTAACTTCTGAGCCATCTCTCCAGTCCCCAGCTCAGAGTTTTTGGAGATCTTTGTTGTTACTGGTTTTGAGATCTTGACTTGGGCTCTTTCCCTTCAGCACCCCCCATCCTCTCCCCACACCTGGGGTTACAGTTACCACCTGGATTTCTGATCACCACCACGTCCCCTACCCCCATCCCACCTCTGTCTGGGATTACAGTCACGACACCTGGGTTTGGTTTGGTTTGGTTTGGGTTTTGCTTATTTTGTTTCCAAACACATGCGTATTATGGCAAATGTTACTACCTGAGTTAAATTCCTCTCTGGCCCTGTATTTTTGATATACACTAAAAAGTAGTCTTCAGATGAGTTGGGGAGTCATAGTGTATAATAAAAACAACAATGGATGCATTGAGGTGAGGGAAAAAATAGAATTTTTATTAGAAATTAACTTTGGACGTAATTATTGAAGGGCTAGGAGTTGAACTCAGTGGTAGGACACTTGCTGTGCACAGCCCTGAGTTTGGCCTTTAGTACTTTAGGTATGCGATACTGCTCAGTTGTAGGGAGCAGTTGAGGCTGCCACAAACTCTAATGGTAGTTTTGTGTAGTTTAGGGGAAAAAAAATAACTGTCATAATGTTCAACTTATCAAACACTACAGTTGCCCTGAAGTTACACTTCTTTATATATATTATAATCTCTATTTTTGTTTTGTTTGGTTAGTTTGCTTTACCAAACTCCCAAATTATCATTTATATGTGTTTTGGGTAAGTAGATTTATGGAACTTGATAATTGTTTTTAAATAAAACGATTTAAGGTTATGGTTAACCATTTCTAAGCCTCTGTCTTAAAACATGTAGTCTCACTTCATGGGAAGTCCTATATGGAGGCTGCTTACAAAAGCCCCTCAGTTTTATAAGCCTTGGAAGTCCCTACATTGCATGGTACAGAACACATGAACAGCTCCATGGAAAGTGATTGTGGCAGGAAGTGATGGTGCATGCTTTGTGATCCTATCATTTTAGAGACTAAAACTAGAGAATGAGTTCAAGATCACCCTGGACTTTTTTGTTTGTTTGTTTGGTCCTTCCTTCTCCCAGAGAAAAAGTGAAGCAAGTAAATAAGGAGTCCTTCCATTTGATCTGTACTCAAGGTTGAGCTGATGGCTTGACTCCTCACCAGTTTGGGATGTTACAGAAGCAGAGCCCAGAGAAACCAGGGCTACTCATAATAGATGACAGCCTGGTGTTCCTGGGAATTAAATACACAATTAGCTGACAAGGAGATATGTGTTCTATAGAAAGCTATAACCATTTTGTGAGTAACTCTGGCTGTCCTAGAATTGTTCTGTATATTAGGCTGACCTTGAACTCAGAGATCTGCCTGCCTCTGCTTTCCAAGTGTTGGGATTAAAGGCATCCAATACAACTATTTGTAATTCTTAGCTAATTCCTAGCTGCTATCCAATTTGTGCTTTGTAGTATCAGCTATATGGAATTGATAAGTTCGTTTTTCTACCAGCCTTGATTTCTTTCAGTCCTTGAGGCCTTATCGCAGCTATGGTAAAGATAACATTTGTCTAGGCAGAGCAACATTAGAGTGACATAGAAGGCACCTCTTAGGCACTTAGCAGTTCACTAAAAGCTTAGGAGCAGTGACCAAAGAGGGAAATGGGATCAAGAGTTTGAAAACTAGCAAATTTCTTTGTTTGGGAACCACACTCTAAGTGCATTTGGTGGCTTGGAATTAGTAAGAAGCTATCATTGTTAACGTGGCATTTAAAAATGTTATCTCTTGGGAGCTTGAGAGATGACTCAGTGGTCAAAGTCATTGCTATTCCTGCAAAGGACTGAGGTTCCTGGCACCCAAATTGGATAGCCCAACTGCGTGTATGTAGCTCAAGGTCCAGGGATTCTGATGCCCTCTTTTGGCCATCTTGGGTACATATAAACATGGGTGCACATACAAACAACCACAGAAACACATTAAAAATAAGATTTTAAGAGATCTCAAAGATTTTTATTTTATCCTTTTAAATATTTTTATGTTTATGTAATTTGTTATGTACCGGATATACTAGTACTATAATAGGTACATATTAAACATAGGATATATATACAAATTGTTATACCTAGTTCGTTGTGCACTGCAAGGAAAGAGAGAGACAATGCTGTTTCTCCTGACAGCCCCAAGTAGGGGCAAAATCGGGGTTTATAAGCATACACACACAAAAAAATCCACAATTTGTTGCCACATTACAGCTATAATTTTCACCAATCAGAAATCAAAGATTAGGGACTTTCCTTGTGTGTTCCATCATTATCAACTAACATACAATGCAAGCCTTTCAGTCCATCCAATCAGATTTATTTGTTCTTTCTGTTGTTAGGAACAGCCATGATGTTTCTAGAAAACTAAAGATGCATAATGGCTATTTCTATGGTTTAGGAAGGAGGTTGGTCAGCCATTGGAAAGTTCCTAGCTCCCCTGGGGTTTGGGAACCTGAGCTTTATTTCACTCTGCAGGTAAAATGGAGTCTGAAGTCAACATGGCAGTACTTAGGACAAGATGCTTTTGCCTGCCTCTTTTAAAATACTTTTTTTTTAATGGCATAAATCATAAACATAATTCAAATTACCTCACTTTCTTTTTTTACATAGTTTTCAAAAATTTTTCAAATGCTTTATCCTCCTGTTGATTTGTATTTTCTTGAACCCTGGGGATCTTATGTTTGGTGGCAATTGCTGATTTCAGCAGCTCCCACCTATCCTCCTGATTTATTCTTATATTACCAGGAAGAGACCATGAGATTCCTAGAGTCTATATCTCTATACAGGTATATGTTCTTTATATGGTTCCTGCTGTAGACTTCATTGTCATGTGACTTATCTTTTTTTCCTCCTTTCATTGAACGTAGATTTTTTTTCTCACATACTATGTCTTGCTTACGGTGTCCTCTTCCTTACTCCTCCCAGTTCTTCTCCCCACCCCCACCCCCAATCTGGGTCCACCCCTTTCTCTCATTAGAAAACAGGCTTCTAAGGGATAATAAAATGAGAAAAAACAAAAACTTCAGAATAAGACAAAATAAACAAAAGACAAAGAGCCCAAGAAAAGTCAGAAGAAACAGATACAGACACAGACCCACTCATTCGAACACTTAGGAATCCCATAAAAACACTAAACTGGAAGCCATAATATTACACTCAGAGGATCTGTAGGGTAAAAAGAGAGAAGAAAAAAAAATAAATAAAATTCAAAAAGAAAGGCCAGATTAAAGGCCATACCTTTAATTCCAGCACTTGGGAGGCAGAGGCAGGCAGATAGATCTTCTGAGTTTGAGGCCAGTCTGATCTACAGAGTGAGTTCCAGAATAGCTAGGGGCTACACAGAAACTCTGCCCCTGTAAATGGATGGATGGATGGATGGATGAATACACAGACAGAAGGAAGGAAAGAAGGAAGGAAAAGTAAAAGCCCTGGCAGGACATTATGAGGCAAGGAACCTCCAAAGATGCTGTTAGTTCATTTTCTGTTGGCTATCTACTGCTGAACAAGCAGCTTAGGAGTAATTTGTTTCCACAGTGAGACTTCTTTGGAGAAAACTAAATTTTCATTTGCAAGTGTTTATCAATTAGAGATGGCTTCAGCATTAGGGATTGGGGGCATGTGTCCACCTTTCCTTTCCTATAGTGCAGCCTAGTATATACCAGTACAGGCCCTGTGTATCAGTTTCTATGAGTTCCCATGTGTACTGATCCTCTTAATTTAGATATAGGGCCTTGTTTCCTTGGTGTCCTCTCTTCACTCTGACTCTTAATGCTCTTTCTGCTGCCTCTTCCACAGGGTTCTCTGAGACCTGAGGGAGAGGATATGGTGGAGATATCCCATTAGGGCTATGTATATTAATTAGAAGGCTTGTTTCCATCTGTTTCAGGAGAACTCTGATGGTTAAGCAAGGTACTACTGATCTGTGAGTATAACAGAATGTCATTAGGAGTCATTTTGTTGCTACTTTCTTTTAAGAACAGTATTTGGTTTTTCCCTAGGTCCCTTGGCTGTCTGGTCTCTGGTTCTTGGTCACCCAGGGTTGTCCATTTGAGTGAGTTGTGTAGATGTTGTCTTCAACAATAGGGCCTTGCTGTCAGTTTGTGAAGCAACCTATAGTCTTGGCATCAGCCTAGGTTGTTTGGAAGTTTTCATGGGACCCCTTTTGCCAGCAACTTGTTTATTTTTAACCTAGTCCTGGTACTGGAAGTTTCATTTGGTGATGAAATGTCCTGTTGGGGGCTGTCTACCTCATTATTTGGAGATTTCATTTCAATTGCCTTCATTTAAGTATATATTTTAGGATGCTTCTGCTGTAATAGGTTTCAATATAACACCTCAAATGGCCCTAAATTTTAGCTGTTTCCCCCCATTTTCCCTCTCTCATTCTGTTCTCCCCTCTCCCACCCACTTGATCTTCCTAGTTAAACCTCCCCATCCACCCATAACTATTACTTTTCTAATTCTCTTTCCTAATGAGATCTTTGTGTACCCCCTAGTCCCTTACTCTATACCTAACCTCTGTGGTTCTATGGATTGTAGTTTGATTATCATTGACATAACAGCTAATATCTATGTATCATTGAATACATGTCTGTTGTCTGAAGGTTTTCTGTCCTGCCTGGTCCTTGTTCTACTTTCTGCCTGGTTGTCCCACCTATACTTCTGCCTGACTACTGGCCAATCAGCGTTTTAGTAAAATACAATTGACAGGGTACAAATAATTGTCCCACAGCACCCCCCCCCCGTTTTTTAAGGAACAAGAACTCTGATTCTAATATCCTTTGGTTAGCTTTTCTCCTGACCATTATCCATAACAACTTGTAATCAACATTCTAAACAAAGGAAAATATGCAGTCCATTTTTTTTTTGGAATGTGGGTATAGTTTTCCAGGCTACTTCCTGCTAGTTGGGGGCACTGATAATTTTATGGGGACCTAAAGAAAATTTAGATATATCATCAAGTCATGACTGGAGTATCCTGTGAGGCTTGATCATCTCAGGCAGTAGTCTTGAATCTGTTCTGGATTTAGAACTCAGAACAGTTCTATATCTGAGCCATCTGCTCCTACCAGAGATTCCTCAGGTGGTCTTTCTTGATCAAACCTGATTTTTCTTAACTCAGAATGAATCCACAGCCTCTTATTTCCTGTGGAAACAAAACCAAAACCTCTTCTCCAAAGTAACATACCTTTTGACTTCAATTTTCAAAATACCT
>LOEQ01002450.1:175241-193108 GCA_001685075.1 Bramus lutescens | reverse complement strand
TCTTAAAGAGACAAAAACCATAACATCAAGTCTTTTGGTTTTTCAAGACAGAGTTTCTCTGTAGCTTTGGAGCCCATCTTGGAACTAGCTCTTGTAGACCAGTTTGGTCTTGAACTCACAGAGATCCACCTGCCTCCACCTCCTGATTGCTGGGATTAAAGACGTGTGCCACCACGGCCCGGCTGGCAAGGTTACTGCTCACTACTCTGTTGATTATTGAAAGGAGGGTTGAAATCTCCAACTATAATGCAAATTTATCTTTTTTTCTGTGTCTATTTTTTCAATGTATTATGTTCTGTTAGGTGCTTTGTGATTGTAGATTCACGAAGAATCGACCCCTTTATGATTAGACAATGTTTTCTGATGATCATCCTTGTTGGTATAGTCAGTCTGCTTTCTCTAGGTTTTTTGTTTTTTGAAGCCTGTTTACTATTTTAGCCTGCTACATTTTCTGTTGCATTTTTACTACTTACCTAGTCCAGTGAGACAGAACATATATACAAGTGATGGAAGTTTATTACTCAAAGTAGACATCAAAAGGATCAGGAGAAGCTAAGTATCCATTGCCAACCAGACCTTCAAGGCCTAGGAAAGCCATCCAAGGCAGATGAAGTCCTGTTTGTGTACTGCAAGTGAGGAGCTACAGAAAGCAAGCAGCTACCCTGGGTTATATAACCCAGTGGCAACAATATTCATTGGGATTAAAGCACTGAAGGCTATCCTGTTTCCAAGACAACAGAGACAGTGATGTGGCTGCTCCAGTCAACTCCTCATTTCAAGATACTGCATCCCTGACATACTAAGAACTACAAATGAGAAAGAAATGCCTTTGTCCAAGTTCACTTGAATAGCTAACTCTCCTGAACAGATGTCTAAATGTATCTCTATTGTACATTTGTATGTGTGTGCGCATGCGTGCGGAAGTAGGTTTCTGGGCTAATGGTATGTAACTTAGTAGCAGAGCACTTGGATGGCATGTATGAGGCCCTGGATTCAATCCCCAGCATCTTAAGAAAATAATATAGGAGAGATCCAGCAACGAGCACTTGCTGCTCTGGCAGTTCTCAGCGCCCATCCGTGGCTCAGAACCATCTGCAACTGCAGTTCCACAGAATCTGATACCCTCTTCTGGCCTCTGCATGTACTTTACACATGTGATACACATATATGTACATCTGGGCAAAGTACTCATATACATAAAAACTTGGGTTTTTTTAATGTATGCTTCTGTAGATATTATTTGAGTCTTTTGATAGACAGGGACCACATAATTCATTCAGTTAACAGATGGACTTCAATGATGATACCATAAGATTGTATTACAGTAATTTTATAGCCATCTTAGTTACTCTAAATATACTCTTGTGTGGTTAACAGCATGAAGTAGTTGCCTAATAATACATTTCTTACCATATCCTCATCACTAGCATGTGATCTTTCTTTGAAGAGGAGTATATCTTGATAACAAGCCATTAATGTATGATGGACCAAGTACAGATCACTGATTGTAGTTTATGCACTAGCTCCTTTTTCTCCATAGATATTGGAGTTTGTATTTCTTGACTAGGGATGATCTGTCTCTGATCACTCTCATGTCATGTGATCTGGTTCATGTAACTAGACCTTAAAATCCACATCTCCTTCATAGAAATGAGCAAAATATGCTAACCATTCATGACATAGAAAGTGAAACTATAAACTTTGCATTAATCTTATATTTAGAGCTAAGACCAAAATGACAAGTGAGACAGCAAGTCATACATTTCAGAATCCAGAAGCTTAAATCATTTATAAGAAAAAAATGAAAGTTGATTGTAAATACACTTCCTTATGAGTTCCTTATAGCAGTCATCAGTCATGTTTTATGACCTATAACATGCTTTGTAATTCTAGTAAACACAGAAACTTTAAATGGACAAAGAACAGAAAAAGCATTTTGCATTGTTTTGTTTTAGAATGTAGAAAAAATATTGTTAGTTCCAATTTAACAAGCAAGTACTTTCTCGTTTAGTTTGTTTTTTAAAGTATATTCTACATTCTTAGTGTTAGATGTTGGTAAAGAGCTCTTTATGATTACTCTAAAATGATGACACCTTCCTTGACTGTGATTTTTTTAAAATATCTCCTTAAAAATAAGCTGTTTTCCCCACCTTCCTAGGTGTGTCTGATAGACTTATTTTAGCCCAACACTAACTATATTTACTATATGATATGAAATGTCTTAGCTTTTTGTTAGTTTTTGTTTGCTTAGTTTTGCACCCAGGAGCTTTTGGCATCTGTCTGTTTAAATACTTACCTATCAGGCAGGATTCGAATCACAAATTTCCCATTTAGAGTGTGTGACCATGAATTAGTTATAGTAACACTAAATGCACTAGAACTGATATAGTAAAGGGCTCTTCCAGGACCAAGTAAGAGCTCACGCAGAAGCTGGCCTCTTTTCTTGGGACTCAGAAGGTCTTTATTTACTTCAGGAAAGAACTGATTATCTTTGAAAGGCTCTGCTTTCTTTCTAGACTTAACCACTATCAGTATTTTTTTTTGTTAATCATTATGACTTGAGTTGTTCTCCTAGTTTTACTAGTCCTACCTACTTAAAATTTTTCATTTTGATTCTGATTTGCTTGTTCCATTTGTGTTTATTTTGCTCCTGTCTAGCCATCTATTTGAATGTGGTACACAGGAACTTGTTGCTACTGTGTAGACAGTTTAGACTGTTATGAAAGAAGGCCTTTTATGTAAAATGCTATTGGCATTCTTAGAACATATCTACAGATAAGAGTATGATTTTCTCAATGATTTTTTTAATTGTGGATAACAGGTAGTTGTACAAACTACAAAAGGAATCCAGCCTTTAACATACGTATTTTTGGGCGGCCATTAGCTATCCAATTATAACAGATTTTTTTATTATATTTTTATCTGTGGTTGTAGAGGTGCCTGTTCCACCTGTTCTGTGGCCTTCTGTTTGAATTACTTCTAGAATAAAAATTGTTTCTAGGAGCACCTTGCCTATACTTTCTTTTCAGATGACCTTTTCTACCACAATTAAAACCTACCATTTAGATTTTTCTTGGTATTTTTAGAAAACAGTACTCATATCCAAGTATCATCAGTAGAAGTATATGGAGTTCAATATCAGCTGTATTTCTGATCCATTTTTCTATGGGTGTTCATCTTGCCTTTAAAGGCCTAATCACTCTTTTGCATTCTAAGTTAGCATTTTCAATAACCAAAGATTCTGTTAATATTTGTCTGATTTCTGATTCTGATACTATCCCATTTACATCTGAGGTTAGTTTTGGTTTAAAAAAAATTAGTGAAGGCTTCCTTTGGGCCTTGTATAATTTTAGTAAATGACTCAGACCTCTTTCCTGATTCTTCAGTCTTGTCTTAAGCATTTAAAACTTCTAAACAGTATAGCACCAAGGTGTGATCCTCGAGCTTTCTTTGTTCAGCATATTGACCTTCATCCAAAAACTGATCTTAGGAACTATTACTACCACTAACACTGTTGTTTCATTGTTCTGTGATTCTAACCTTCTCTTTCTACCATATGCACCATTGTGAGGACCAGCTTCCAATATCGCTGTTTTCGAGTCTTTACAGTCTTCTGGGATAATTCTGTTCTCAGTTGTCCATAAGTTTAATATCTGTTTCACAAAGGGTGAGTGCATACTAATAACTGCTTTCTTGAATTTATTTAAATCTAATATTTCTATAGTATTCCTTTTAACTTATTTATAACCTTGTGTGTGTCTATTGTCTGCTGGTCCTTCTTGTATAGTAACTAAATAAACTAAGGTTAGTTTTCTAACAACCTTGGGCCTCTCCTTTTCAGTTTTATCATGCAATGGCATAGTAGGTTCTTATTAAATTCCTCTGTGAGTATTCTTATTTTTATTTATAAGTCTTTCTGAGGTATGTATGTTAGCAATCCACTTTTCATATTTAAAACAAAAACCCACTGACTTAAGGATAAAATATGAATTACATGATAGTAATTATAATTGGTAGTATATCAATCTCAGTTAAATTACTTTATCTTTTCATTTTCTGCTTCTGTTTTCAAGTCATCTAAAGCCCCTAATGCCTTGTATTATATTATTTACCCATCCTTAATGTGGGAAAGATTTTTCCTTTTAATATTAACTCTCTCCTTGAGGATTTCCCAGGTGTCTTGTCAAATCTGATGTCTTCTCAGTTTGTTTGTAGTTGGTATAACTGTCTGTGTGGTCTTGCCATACGTTTGAGTGTCAAATGTTGTTTTTGACTAAATCTCAATTGTTCCATTTTACATTGGTAAAGACTTGGGAACTAGATACCAGGGTGAAAGCCTGCTAGCTCAGAGAGGCAGAGAAAGCACCCAGCTGACCTTCCTCTTCAGTGAAAGAAAGCTACCTTTCTTCTGCCGCCTCAAACAGAAACCTCAAACTGAATGTCCCTCCCTTCTACTTCCTGTGCATCTCTTTATACATCCTCCTAACTCTCTTTTACTCTCTATGGTTTTTTCTTTGCTCACTTACTGTCAACTGGTTGATTTCTCTTCCTCTTGAGCTATGGTTGACTTTGTTTAATTTTGTTTACAATTTTCAAGCAGAAAGCTCTTGTATTAAAGGTGTGTGCTAGGGTTGAGCCACACCACAACTAGAAATAGGGTTTTCCAGTAACTAACAATCTCAGAGATCACTGTGTGAGATCCTGCAACAAGTAGCCATCCCAGTAATTTGTGGAGTTCTTGTGTTTTTTTTTCCTAATTTCTAGTGCCACGTTAATTATACATAGATGTTTCTGGTATGCATATTCAGTTCTGGTTTTGCTTATTTTTACAAAAATACCGTATTATAAACTTACTTTATTTATATTGTTCCCCCCCTTTCCCCCCTCTAATCTTTCCTATGTATTCCCCCCAACTCCCTCTGGAAACCATGTATACATACATACATAAATTATAAATTTAGAAAATATGAAGTATAAAATATTAGTAACAAAAACCCTATCCAGTTACAGTTTAGATGAGATGTGGCAATCTCAGTATATTAAACTTCAAATTCAATTTTGTCTTTCCCAGTTGGAGTCATTCGATGCCCAGTTTGCAGTCAAGAATGTGCTGAGAGACATATTATAGACAACTTTTTTGTGAAGGACACCACTGAGGTTCCCAGTAGTACAGTAGAAAAGTCTAATCAGGTAAGTTTCAATTCAAGCCTTCACTACCTATGATGAAGCAGCTTAAATGATATAGGAGAGTATTTAAAAAGCCAAATTTTAGAACATTAATATACAAAATTATATTTTTATGTATGTAAACAATAGCGAATAGTTGAGTTTAGGAATAAAATAATGCCAACATAAAAGCCCATGATTTCTCATCATATTTCATTTATTTATTTGTTTGTTTGTTTGTTTATTATGTGTGTAGTGGTCTACCACCTGCATGTATGCCTGCTCACCAGAAGAGAGCATCAGATCTCATTACAGATGGTTGTGAGCCACCATGTGGGTACTGGGAACTGAACTCTGAACCTCTGGAAGAGCAGCCAGTGCTCTCAACCACTGAGCCGTCTCTCCAACCCCCCATCATATTTCTTTATGCTATGGGAAAACATTATGCTATAATTAGCATTATTTAATTTCTTTGTACTGAGTTACTGGGTTTTGAAATTGTTACTTTAGTTTTCTTTTTAAAATGTTTTATTTTTCTGTGTATTGGTGTTTTTCATGCATTCTGTTAAGCATACTGTTTGTGTGCAGTGCCTGTGGAGGACAAAAGAGGGCATTATATCCCCTGGAACTCAAGTTAAAGACAGTATTCAACCACATGAGAGTCTTGGGAACCTAAACCAGGTCTTGTACAAGAGCAACAAATGTGCTTTTAACTGTTGAGCTGTCTCTTTAACCCCAGTCTCCTTTATTATTCAAATAAAAATAGGTTAGACTTTTGATCAAGATTTCTACATTTTGAATATTTCTTTAGTGTGTGCATATGGTACATATGTCTATGCATATTTGATGGCTGTAAATAAAATCAGAGGACAAGTTGGTGAAGTTGGTTTTCTCTTTCCATTTTTATGTGTTTTCTGGGAGTCTGTCTTAGGTCATCATGCTTGCATCATCAGACTGGAAACAGCTGTCCAAGCTGAGCTATCTCAGATGTATATCTGTTTAAGAAAGTCTTGTGTTCATGGTGTTGATCGAAAGCTTCCTTTAGTAGCATTGTCCAAGGTGCTCAATTTAGATTTGCAACAGTATCGTTTGTTTTTCACTACTTCAAGCTTAAATGCAGATACTATTTCCTTAGGGAGAATCTGTGATATTCTGTCATGGGATGTCCCTGTTAAAGTGAATTCCTTTGCATGTGCCAAGTATAGTAAATTTGTGTGCATGTGAATTTTGATTTATTTGTGTCTCTTGGTGGTTCTTTTCATTTGTAACAAAGATCCAGGAAAGAACTAAATCTAATTCTAGTTTGGAAAAAAATTATTAATTTTGTCTGGTAATTCTTCGTCATGTGTGTAATGGTAAAAATAAAACAGCACTGTTTCCTGAGTGGCCCGTTGGCCATGACAGGCAGCAGATCCCAGTCCAGGAATCATGCGATGTGTAAGAGACCACAGCAGGTCATGGGCAGGGTAGCTGGTCCCACGAAGAGCCACAGTTGTGGCAGGTGAGAGAGAGACTGATAGGCACGCCATGCAGAGTGAGGTTGGATATTTATATAGTGGGTTATGGAAGGGAAGGGGAGAGGGGAGATGAGGGGGGAGAGAGACAGACAGACAGAAAGAAAGAGAGAGAAAGAAAGAGAGGAGCAGGGGAGAGGAGAGGAGCCACAGCAGCAGCTACCTCTTTGGGAAGGAGAAGGAAAGGAAGAGAAAGCTCGGGCTGCAGGCAGGAATGAAGAGCTGCCTGCCTCAGCAGTGGACAGGGAAGGAGTGGGTGGGGTGGCTCTTACAGGGACAGGACAGACCATTACATTCCCATCTCTTTTTTATAGTATAAAGTGGGAGGTTAGGCACAATAGACTAAAGGAATTGGGCCAGCGGATTCTCAAGATTGCTTCCTGCTTATTTGTGGGCATCGTCTTGGTGTGGGGGTAACCTGAGAAAGCTGGGTGCTTGTCACATTCTGGGGTAGGTGGTCTTTTTTGCTCCTGTCTGGTGTTTTTGGTGTGGAAATGTCTGGTGTCTTTTACACCTGTTTAAGGTATTGGCAGAACAGAGGATAAAGTTACATTGAGGGGTAAAAAATGTGTAGGACCAAATTTTGAAATGAAAGGTGTGTATCTGACTTGTTTAAGGTGCATCCTATAATTCAGCTCCCTAGAACTCAGAAGAGTTTTTTTTTTGGCTTATGAAAACATAAGTTTTAGACAGTAGCATATTTATATCAGAATGACTGTGACAGATTTTTTGAACAACGAAAAGTATTTTTAAGGCTATGAAAGGCAGCATGAGAGAGAAATTTGATAACTTGTCCTCACACCTTTATAACTTGTAGGTACACACCTTAATAACTTGTATTTGTATTTTACTGAAATTTGTTTGAGGCTATCCTTTTAAACTGACAGAACCTCTTAGCTGTCAAACTTCATCAGAGATCTTTGAGAAGGATAAAATTTTACTTGAGTTATTGATTAAAAAACAACAGAGAACTTACTTGGTTGGCATCTAGAGCTATTCCTCAGGGTCCTCCATGGTTGCTGAGGGTCATATTTTACTTTTGCTGTTTGGTGCAGGACTTTCCAGGCTCCAGAAGATTCTGTGGGCTAAGAAATCTGTAGGAAAACAAGCACACCTTGTCCTGAGCAGCTAGGCTGTCAATTCCAGTGATTCTGTCCACTGTCTGGATATCTTTAGATGAAAGGCAGTTTTGCCCAGTGCTTGGCAGTTGAAGCAAATTGTGGATGGACATTGTTCTGTGCCCATTTGTCTTCTGTACTCTTTGGGAGGAGGTAGAATGCTGCTAGGAGCCAACCTGTCTCTTTCTGTTGTGAAAAGTTTTTTTAGAATTAAATATTTAAATTATTTAAATTTTAATATTTTATTATTCCCCAGATCTCTGAGCAGTTGAGGGCTGTTTGCCAAGTATAGACGAGTTATAGCTACAGTACAGAATCTGCCTGGAGAGCTGAGTTTGAGCTTGACTACTGGCTCTCATTTTAACAGGTAAAGCAGAGTTGGATTAAGAGTCTTAAAAGTACATACCAATTTAAATATGAAATGTATTGTTTTTGTAGTCTAAAATGAGATATAATGGACAGATGATTATAACATTTAACAGTAAACATAGGTGCATTTTAAAGACAAAAACATAAGTAAACCGGGGGACCAGGCAGGGTATACTTCAGTAAAGATGGCAGGACATGGTCACCTGACCTGGCTCTCTGTTGTGATGGCAGCAAAGTCACCTGACCTCAGTTAAGATGGTGACGAAGTCACCTGACCTCAGTCAAAATGGCAGCGGTCACATGTTGTATGGAAAAACCCTGTTTTCTGAGCAAAGGGAGTTTTAAACATAATAACAAGAGAGACCTAGAGGCGTGATCCACCATGTTGCCGAGCCGGTGCACCACATGCCATGGTGGGAAGCAAAGGCTAGAACTGCAAACAGCTGCCTCATGAATCCAACCAATCTTGTTGGTTTTACAAGCGGGTGGTTGATAGTTTGAGGAAAAGGGGAGCCGGCGGGAGACCAGTGAAGCATAGTTTGAGGGTTTATACCATAGCTGAAAACGTGAAAACCCGTGAAAAATACCACAGGGGCTATAGAAGAGCGTCCTTTCTCTAAAAGCAAAGTGTTAAAGTCTGACTAGCTCTGGTACAGGCGACTCAGAAGCCAGAGAGGCTAGAGGCCGCCCTGTGCAGTTTCTCATGGTGGGGACCACTTATGAGTGGTCCAAAAGAAAAGAAAAAGGAGAAAGAAAAATCTGAGAGACCCTGGACCCCCTAATTGAATACACCGCACAGCGTGTGCAGTGCTAGCACAGGAAGAGCAACCCAGGTTGTCTGGCCATGTTTTTAGTTATGGAAAGCAGCAAAGGGCTCAATCGTAGCTGTGAAGGCTGGTTGGGGGCTGGAAGGGGAAAACTCACCACTGAAGCTGCTGGTGTGCATAGAGATCGGCATTCAGGCAAATGGAATTCAAGGTTGCTGTGGAAAAAATACCCGGTTCCAGATCCCAACCCCAGGAGAGGGGTGGGAGAGCCTCCTGGGTTTTGGCACCAACGATATGGTTTAAGTAAAACGGCACCATTCCCCATGTGGCTGCAGCAGTCAGCGGGTTCTGAGACCACAGTGGGCAACGAAGGCAGCCGTCCCAGACAGGGAGCCCCTGAGTNCAGGCCGATAGCATAGGCAGGGAGCCACATGGTGAGTGAGAGACCAAGGCCGATAGGTACACCTCGAGACCATGCCGCAGGTACCCCAAAGGCAGCAGGTCCAGGGCAGGGAGCCATGCTACGGGTGAGAGACAGAGACATGGATAGTCATGCCATGCAGAGTGAGGTTGGATATTTATTTAGTGGGTTATGGAAGGGAAGGGGGAAGAGCAGAAAGAGAGAGAAGGGGGGGAAGGGGAGAAGTGGGGAGAAGGGAAAGAGGCAGAAGCTGCCTCTTTGGGGAGAAATTGAAAGAAGGTTGAGAGCTCAGGCTGGAAGCAAAAGGAAGATCTGCCTGCCATGGTGGTAGGAGGGAGTGGGTAGGGCTTGTCTCTTAAAGGGACAGGACGGACCATTACAATGTGTGACTAGTTTCTGTGCTTCCCCCCGCCCCTTTTCATTTTCAGCATTTTTATTCCTGAGGTGTAATTACAGGGATTTAGGGTTCAGTTTACTTATAAAAGAACTTAGTTGATACTAATTTTAATTCTGTTGTTTTAACAGTATCCACATTACTTCCCAAAGGCCAAATTGGGTTTGCTCTAGGGGATAAACTATCTCCTCATAAAACCAGCTTTCTTTGGGGGAGGGAGTTTGACACAGGATTTCTTAGTGCAACTTTGGAGCCTCTCTTGGCACTTGCTGTATAGACTGTAGGCTGGTCTCGAACTCACAGAGATCTGCCTGCCTCTGCCTCTCAAGTGCTGGGATTAAAGGCATGCACCACCACAGCCTGGGCGAAACCTGTTTGAAATAATGTAACTGGCTATGGGTTTACCTCAGGTGTAATGTGTAGTATGTGGAAGTCCCTGGGCTCATTGGCCTGCTCTAAGGGAAAAATACACAAATTGATTTTGGAGACTATGTGTTGCTCATTTTTCTAGGCTTATCAATGGCACTTCATACCTTGCTGGTGTTTCTGTTTTTTTCTTTTTTGTCCTTTTTGTTGTTTGCAATAGGCTCTTGCCATGCAGCCCAGGGTAACCTTGAACTCATAGTTTACTTCCATCCCAGGATGACAGGTATTACCACATCTTGCTCCTATTTTGCACTTTATATTTTGTTTCATTTACCAGGGATCTAGAACAGTGCATATTAGACATTCCTCATTCCTTTTTGTAGCCTACAATGGAAGATTAGAAATATAAGTTGCATCCTTATAGACACAATAGTTGGCCTTAAGAGGATATCTCTTCTAGATCTATCAAAAAATCTTCAGAATCAGAGGAAGAGAAATGGCATATGGGATCCAAAGTGTCATTGAGAAAGCAAAGAGGATTGGCAGATTGTCCAAGTGATTACTAGCACTGACAAGTACTTATCAATAGTGTGGAAAAAGGTGAAGATGATAAGCCCTAAGAAAAGGCAGATTTTTGGTTCTTGCAAATAACAGATTCTTGAAATTTGGCAACTTCTGAATTATGTGCATTTTTGTTTCCAAGTACAAAGATCGTTAGGAAGTATTGCCACCATCTACACCATTATACCAGCCAGACACATGTACTAGATACTTTTTATTTTCTCCTCCCATTCCCAGTGCACTCTCCGAACTTATTTTACTTCCTAAATCCTCCATTCTGTTCTGTTCTCATCTTCACTCTACTAACCCTCATATCAGTCGCCTTATGTTGGAACGCTTTGAACCTTTCTAATCTGTTCTTTGGTTCATAATAGTAGTGATTTAAAAAAATAATGTCTATCCGTGCCTTTTTTATTTAGTCTTTCTTCAGACGAAGACCACCATTGTCTGTGGCCTTAGCTGATCTGACCCTTGCCTGCCTTTCTGTCAGCTCCTCTCTTGCCAATCTTCCCCTTGGGTCCTATACTCAAGTGCTACTTGTTTACTTTCAGCTTTTTAAATGCTCTTCTTGCATTTTTCTTTGTGCTTTTCCTCTAGTAGCTTTCATAGCTTGGTGTTGATGAAGTCTTTTTTTTTTAATTTTTTTTGGGGGGAAAAACTGTTGTTTTATCTTGGTAAATTCTTCTGTGTCTCCATCATAAGTGCTGACAACTTTTGTACATTTCCTTTTATTGGCACTTCTTATAGAGTGATCATTACAACAATGTGGCTTTCCCACTTAATCTTAAGAAGAACTCACTAAAGTATGTATCATTTTCCTGGTTTTAATGATGAGCTCTGTGTCCTGCTCAAGACCATTGTTGCAGTTGTAGTTTCTGTTGCTTTGATAAAACACCATGACCTAGAGTAACTTGGCAAGGAAAAGGCTTATTACAGCTTGGAATTCCGCATCATGCATCACAGTTTGTCCTCAAAGGAAGCCATGGGAGAAAATTCAAGGTTGGACCTGGAGGCAGGAACTGAAGCAGAGGCCATGGAGAAATGCTGCTTATTAGCTTATTCCCATACATGCCTTGCTCAGCCTGCTGGTATAACCCAGAACTACCCAGTCAGAGATTTCATTTCCCACAGTGAGTTGGGCCCTTTCCCACATTAATCCTTAATCAACATGACACCCCACAAAATTTTATGTAGGCCAACCTTTTTTTCTCCTTCCCCACCCCCTCTCATCTGTCTGTCTCTCTCTTAAATGTTTTGTTTTGTATGCATAGGCACCTTGCCTGAATGCATGTCCATGTACCATATGCATGTAGTACCCATTCAGGCCCTGAAGAAGGCACTGGATTTCTTCTTCCCAGGCTAGAGAGACAGCTTAGTGATTAAAACAATGATTGCTCTTCCAGAAGACTTGGGTTCAATTTTCAGCATCCACATGGTGACTCACTACTATTCATAACTCCAGTTCCAGGGGATCAGATATCCTTTATGGACTCCACAGGCACTACATGCGTATGTTACACAGACATACTTGCAGGCAAAATATTCAAACACATAAAAATAAATAAAATAAATGACTTAAAATAGTCTGTCTTTCAAGATCTGTCTAGGCTTGCATCAGAGTTGACAAAATCCATCCAGTACAAACATTAAGCTAATTAGTGGGATAACTTGAGTTTGAACTTGTTCCTCTGTTAGGATCCTAAGTGTCATAAGGACAGAGACTATGATTACTTTTCTTTATTCTTGTGCATTCAATACCTAGCCTTGTACTTGGAGTGACTGGTATATTGAACTATGAAGAAAATTGTACTTAAATTATTATTATTATTATCATCATTATTATTATTTTGGTTTTTGAGACAGGGTTTCTCTACACAACAGTCCTGGTAGTCCTGGGACTTACTTTGTAGACCAGGCTGGCCTCGAACTCTCTGAGAGCCACCTCTATCAGTCTCTACCTCCCAAGTGCTAGGATTAAAAGCATGTGCCACCACTACACAGGTAAAATTAATTTTTTAAAAAATATTTATTTTTACTTTGTTAGTGTTTTGCCTACATGTATGAATGCATATGTACTACAAGCATGCCTGGTGCCAGAAGAGAGTGTTGGATTTATTGTAATTAGGTTTACAGATGGTTGTGAGCTGCCATTTGGGTGCCAGGAACTGAACCAATGTTGTCTACAACTGCTGAGCCATCTCTCTAGTTCTTACTTAATCTTTTTTAAGATAATTTTTGCTTTTTTGTGTGTTTGAGTGTTTGTATATATGTATATATGTGCACCATGTGTATTCCTGGTGCCCACAGAAGCCAGAAAAGGAGGTCAGACCTCCTGAAACTAGAGTTGCAGATGAATGTAAGTGATCATGTGGATGCTGGGAATCAAACATAGATCCTCTGTAAGAACATCTGGAGTCATCTCTCCAACCACTTGAAATTATTTTTACGTGTATCATTTGCCTACTTTCTGGAATGTCTAGTATATCAGTTTAGAGGCTAAGGAGAAAATGTGTTTAATCTTTGTCCAGTTTGGTGTTGCATACTATTAATGCTAGACCTCATGAGGCAGAGTCACGTGTCATATTATGAGTTGAATACCATCCTGATCTAAATAGTGAGTCCCAGGCTAGTCAGGGATACATAGTAGGACCTTGTCTAAAAAGACAGTTCTCGTGTATAACTTCTTCATTTTATATGCATATAGTTTAATGTATAGTATAAATTAAACTTAGACTAATATAAGAAAACTGGTAGTCTCTTTGGTTGGTATTTTAGTCTTTTTCATATTTTTCAACAATTTATATGACCAGATTGTTTTATTACTAGGTATGTACAAGCTGTGAAGATAATGCAGAAGCTAATGGGTTTTGTGTAGAGTGTGTCGAATGGCTCTGCAAAACATGTATTAGAGCTCACCAGAGAGTGAAGTTCACAAAAGACCACACAGTCAGGCAGAAAGAAGAAGTATCTCCAGGTAATGAATCGGGTTTTCGCATTTCTCTTTTTCTTTCTCTGAAACTGTATTTTTAGTCTTCCTGTACTGATACAGCTATTAACACTCACTTAAAGTCATCTTTTTGATACAAAGAAGCCAATGTTCTAATTGAAATTATACTTAGAGGTGCTAATAAGTATGACTTATATATACTGAATCTTGCCTTAATATGTTAGGGGCCATGTGTTACAGCAGGTGACAACCAGTATTCAGATGCCAACCCACCAGAGGAATGGTTATCTGATAGAGCAGACAAGGTCTGTAGGACAACTCTGGAAACTGTTGGTCACTTTTGCTAAAGGAGCTTGGTACCTCCCCAATACCTGCATTGTAGTATATAATTTTATGTGATATGTATATGTAATCTCATGATTGCATCTCAGTCTTATGGGCACATATATCTGTGAGTAGTTAGGAATGACTTTTCATGTAGCTATATAGTTTTGATATGTAGAGTATATACTGGTATATCCTTCCTAACTGGCTCTATTTTCCCATAAGGACTGTGGACATTTAATAGCCTGCCTTTTTTTTTATTAGGTGACTTTTTTTGCTTATTAGGTGACTTCCCCCTACTCTATGGGTTCCCCAGTGAGAAAATTTAGTCACACAGTCAAAAACCTTGGTTCCCACAGTCAAATCTCTACTCCATTTCCTGAGATAAAACCTAGAAGCTAGCTCGCTGCAAATTTTTTTTTATTTTGGAGGACATTTAGTCAAGAGAGGAGTCTTCCAAATAGATCACCTTCAAAGATAGGGCTATGGTACATCCAAGCTTGTTTGATTCTTAGCCCTTCCTGATAAAGAGATTGGATGTCCCAAATTCCACCACAGCTGACTTGGGAAAGTGCTAACCTCAGTTGACCTCCAGCTCTAACCCTAAAAAAAGCTATTAAATTCCCTACAACTACTCTTAGCTCCATTTACCAAAACAGAATTTTCACCTAGGGATATAGTATCATCCATGAACTCCCTCCAGAAAATTGTTGTGTGTGTGTGTGTGTGTGTGTGTGTGTGTGTGTACACTAGAAACTTTGTAGCGCAGAAGAATAATAAAGAAACTGGCATAAAGAAGTACTGAGTGAGTTTGTTCCTTCACCCTCAGATAGCCAGAGGAAGAAAGTCCTTTTTGCCTCTTGTAGCTTCTAATCTGAACCCTGAGAGGATGTTGAGACTGGCCCTGAAATAGCTATCTTTATTGATGCATATTCTCAAACAAATTCAGTTTGGTGTGATCAAACCAAGAACAAAAACAATTTTTTGCTTTTGTTAACCCACTGAGAGTGAAGAACATTATCCAAATTCTTTGGTCAAATTACATAAAATTTATTTTCCAGGAAAACAGGGAAATCTTCCTAGAGTGAAGTTTGAGAAAATAGCCTTGAACATAGGAGAAGGTAGGGTTATATAGCCTAAAAAAAACGGCAAGACAAGGGCTTTTTCAGGAGTTGGGAGATTTTTAGAGGAGTTTTGGTTATGTAGGAACTTGATTAAACATTTCAAAATTACTTGGTAGAACATCTAATCAGGAAATGTTTAAAGGGAGAGTCAAACTCCAAATTCAGGACCAGGATGTTGTTTTGAGTTGTAATTGGTCTTAATAATAAAAACCCAGAAACAGATATTAGGGGGTAAAAGCTGAAAGGTCAGAAGCAGAGCAGCCAGCCAGTTGTTAGCTCTATGAAATCTTCAGACCAAATGGAGTATCCTGTTTCTACAAGTCTCAGACTGAATACCACAGACTGAATCCTGAGCTCCTGTCTCCTTCCACCTTCTGTTCGTCTCTCCACCCAGCCACATCCCTTCCCATCTGGACCTCAGTAGTGCTGGGATTAAACTTGTGTGCCGCCACTGCCTGACCTGTGGCAGTGTTGTTAACTCCACACTGATCTTCAGGCAAGCTTTCTTTGTTAAAGCACAAACAAAATACCACATTGCCCTTTTGTGTCTAAAATAAAAAAGGTTATGACTGATATAAAAAAACTGTATATAATGAGTACCATAACTATATATAATATATACAGGCAATAAATACATCAACAACATCTAGTCCATTTGCCTTTGACAAATTCAGAGAAAATACGCCATTATCTATCCTATCTTGGTGAGTCCAGAGTGTTGTACCTAGTTCACTTTTTATTTTTTATTCATTTTTTTAAATTTTTTGTTTCTTTTTGTTTTGTTTTGTTTTTGTTTTTCGAGGCAGGGTTTCTCTGTAGCTTGGGAGCCTGTCCTGGAACTAGCTCTTGTAGACGAGGCTGGCCTCAAACTCACAGAGATCTGCCTGCCTCTGCCTCCCGAGCACTGGGATTAAAGGTGTGTGCCACCACCGCCTGGCAACTTTTAATTCTAACTTGCATTACCAACCCAAAATTAACGTTTTATGTCTCTCAACTTTAATGTTATACACTTTACATTTCAATTGTGAATTTCTTTTCTGAGCATGGTAAATAAGGAAAACTATAATTACCTAGTCTTAAATCCCTCAGAGAACCAAGATAGAAATATTAATTAAGAATGAATTGGAAGCAAGCAACTTCCAAAAAAAATGTGAGAAATGACAGAAACCGCTGGCTACCTGTATAGACACCCAAGGTTCTTCTGTAATGTTGGGGCATCAGTCTTTGGCCTATAGGCCTAGCACACTGGATAGACTTAAGAAGCAGGATTTTGAAGGACTGTCCCGCCTTGTCTTGACAAAGTTTGGCAGTTGATCTCTTTTGTGTCCTGCTTGTCCAATTTGCACAGCATATTGTTAGCAATCAAGAACACTTTGTTGCCTAGTGGCTTACTTTTCTACAAAGAAAATAAACTCAAATGTGCAGTTTCTTCAATAATTATCATCTTCTGAAGTAGTTTGGTGCTGCCAGTGGCAGACATGTCTCATTGTCATGAAAATGTCATGTTATTAAAACATCTTAAATGCCATATTCTGTAGCTCTCTGAAGTGTTTCAGGATGACTTGTCTGTCTGAACTATATCTGCTTTACCTTGAAAACAGGACTGATATGACTGCAAGTTCATATAGGTGACTAATTACTAACTTTCCTTATACTAAACAGTTGGAAATAATAACTTTGAAGGACTAGAAATATGCATTACATTGTTTTTTCAGTTTTTCAAGACAGGGTCTCTCTGTAGCTTTCTAGCCTATCCTGGAACTAGCATTGTAAACCAGAGTGGCTTTGAACTCACAGAGATCCACCTGCCTCTACCTCCCAAGTACTTGGATTAAAGGCAATGGACCACCACTTTCATTACATTGTTGAATGAGCTGTGTAGGTAGGTACAATACCTTGAACAACATCAGCAATGTTTATACAGTATGTTCTAACAAAAATGTTGTTCTGAGCAGTTTGTAGTCCAAAGCTGATCATTAGGTGGTGGTGTTATCATAGCTTAGTGGTGTTATCATAGTCCTGGTGGAATTATCATTGTGAGGCCCCCATCATCCTTTTGGAGATCTCAAAGGTCACTGTTAAGAAGTGTAGTCAATGTTCACTGCTAAAAAGTGATACTCAAACCCAAAGTCATGTACAAAAGGCTAAATGAAGCCTTTTTCTAGAATTAGTACTCTACATGGTCATTAATAGCATGACAAAAAGTTTAAAATATATACACGTTAATCTTATAAATTTGAGATATTTGTATCTTAAGAAAAGTTCTAAAGAGTCAAAATAGAACCAAGAGATTATGAGATTAGTGGCAATAAAATAGTCCGTTAATTTTGGTTTTTCATCTGTCCCATATCAGGTGGCTCTTCTGACATGAAACAGAGATTTTGGATTTCACTTTAACAAGCGTGCTTGGGTTTAGAGAAGGAGAGAGCCACAGTCCAACTCCAAAGCCAGCTTTAATTGTACTGGGATTACCAAAAGACCATTTGTATTATATGTCTGTAGAGAACAGCAGAAACAAACATTAGGAAAAATTTATGAAATTTTATCCTGTTGAAAATGTGATATCAATAGGCCAATTTACTCTTTCTTTGGACATTTTCTCTGGATGATTGGTCCTTTTTCTTCAGATGTCTCATTTCCACTGGTCTTTAGATTCCTTAACTAGATGCTTTCATTCTCCTGAAAAGACAAAACCAAAATCCTTCCCCAACTCTAATTTTGGGTGTAGTGAAAGGGGAGCAGGCAGGCCTGCTTTTTGTCCCGCCCAGCTCCCACACGGCTAGCTTATACCCCGAA
>LOEQ01002450.1:143933-170743 GCA_001685075.1 Bramus lutescens | reverse complement strand
ACACACAGACAAAATATTGTATACATAATAAATAAATAAATATTTTTAAAAAATCAGTAACTGTAAGGCATCGCCCTTTAGGTAATAGAGAAGGCAGAGGAATTCCACACTGTAGAGAGTCCATTGGCTGAATCACCTTATTAATAGCTCTTAGATCTGTTACTGTTCTCCATTTTCCTTCTTTTTTTTTTTTTTTAAGAACCAATACAGGAGAATTCCAAGGCCTGGTTAATTCTTCAATATTCTGAGCATTTAACTGCTCCTGTTCTAGCTGTTCTGAAGCCTGCAGTTTCGCTGTTGTTAAAGGCTATTGCTTAACCCATACAGGTTTGTCTGTCAACTATCTTAAAGGGAGCATTGCTGCTACCTTTGAAAGATGAGGAGCCATTGTGCCCTTCTGATATGTTTCCCTTTAACAAATTTTAATTTGTGGTCTGTCTCTGAGATCAAAGGAATGTTAATCTGAGTATTCTGTTGCTGTAACCAATCACATCCCCATAAACTCATTGGTATGTTAGCCGTATATGGGGCTTTAAATTTTTTCTCTCTTTCTGGCCCTATACATTTGACCCATCTTGTGCTCTGTTTTATCTGAGATAAAGTTCCATTTCCTAAAAACTGAACATTTACCTCTTGAAGAGGCCAGTTTGTATGCCAAGTATCTGGTACAATTATTGTGACTTCTGCACTTGTGTCTCCAAGGCTTTCAGTGACAACATCATTTATTCATATATTTTAAATTTTAGCCTTTGTTCATTTATAGAAGTTTGCCAAAATATTCGCTTTGTGGTTTCTCCTGAATTTTTTGTTCTCTCTTCTATAGCTGTTCTATCATGCAGAGCAGTATGATAGAGCAGTATGGCTTTTTTTACAATAGTGATTAGTTTCTTGCCCCAGTAAGGTTTCCTTCACGATGACAGGAGACAACGAAACTGAATTTGACATGCAGTCCTGTGAGAGGCCCATCAAGGGTTATTTTGACTGCCCCTTGTTAATGTACATTCATTAGTTCAGTGCCTTCCTTTGCCATACCTTCTGCATAATCCAGAAAGAAAGGGCATTCTGTTTGTATTATGCTTAGAAAGATCATTGTTTCTAGGAACACCTTGTTTACAATCCCTTTTTATGTAACTTTGTTTACCGAAATGAACCATTTGACATTTTGCTTTTTCTTCATACCTCAAGAAATCATGTCTCATCTCCAAGCATCATCCTAGTCATGAGATTCAATATTAATTGTATCTCAGATCTATTCCTCCAAGGGTGCTGATTTTATACTTAGTACTTAATTACCCGTTTCCATTTTGAATTAGCATTTTTATAAGCCAGGAACTCTATTATTATTTGTCTAGCTTCTGAATTTGGTATCATTCTATTACCGCTGAAGTTAGTCTTTATAAGAAATCAGTGCAGGTTTCTTTTGGGCCCTGTATAACTTTAGTAAATGACTCAATTTTCTTTCTTATTCAATTCTGTCCCAAGCATTCAAAACTGCTGTATGGCATAAAGCTAGACAGTGGTTAACTTATAGAGACTGCCTTTCTATATTAGCATAGTCTCCTCCAAAAAGTTGTTCTTGGGAGGTTTCCATACCTCTAGCCCTACTTTATTATTCAGTGGCCTTAGCCTCATCTTTTCGCCAGGTCCTCCACTGTAATTGAGAACCAGGCTCTAAAACCGATGTAACCAAGTCTCTCCAGTATGGAGGGATAATTCTATGACAAGTTGATCACAAGTTTAACATCTGCTTCAGAAAAGGTGAATGCATGCCATATGAGACTCGCTGCTGTGAATCTCCTTAAATCTAACATTCCCAAAGGATTCCTGTGAGCCTTGGTGCTGTCATTTGGCAGTTCTTGTAAGGTGTCTGGCCAAATTAAGGTTGGTTGTTTGAAAACCTTAGACTGTCTCTTTGTAACCTTATAATGCAATACTTTTATTGGTTTTTCTTTAAATGCCTGTGTCTGAGTTTGGATATCTCTATGATCTGTTTTTTAGAGATAAACCAAGAATTATCAAGGTGATAATTAACATTGTGTCAATCCCAGTTAAGTTGGCTATCTCTTCATTTAATTGATTTAAATGTTCCAGTTTTAAATCATGCATTGCATAAGCATACAGTGACCTGACTCTCTTCATTGTAATTGTATTTCCCATTTTGGGGGGAAAAACTTTCTCTTTTAACTAATTCTTCCCTTTAAAACTCCAAATTGTCTCACAAAATCTGCTGCCGATGATTCAGATGACTGTGAGGTATGAATCTGACTGCTGCTGCATAGAACAGTAGAAGCCCTAACAGATTTCAAGGCAGCTACCTAGTCTGGGAGCAGCCTGAGAAGGGTGTCCAGGGAAAGCCCACCAGGAGAAAAGAAAGGAAAACCTTGCCTTCAGTGCAATGACATAGGCTGTGTGTAGCTCTGGCCTATGCTGGTGGCTGCAAAGCCCCAGACAAGTGGCTTTTTGTGAATTAATACTCCAAAAAGCCAGATGTAGAGCAAATTCTAATTGGTCTCAATAATAAAAATTCAGAATCTGCTATTGGGAGGGGTGTGGAAGCTGAAAAATCAGAGAAACAGAGCAGCTAAGTCATTAGTTCTTACCTCTATGAAATCCTCAGACTGCATGAGATATCATGTCTCTACAGGCCCTCAGATTGAATGCCATGTCTGTGAAACTTTAGCCTGAATCCTGAGCTCCTGTCTCCTCTACCTTATTTTCCTCTCTGCCCAGCCATATCACTTCCTGTTCTCACATCCTTAGGGCTGGGATTAAAGGTGTGAGCCCGGAAAACTTGGCTCTGTTTCTTTTTAGACTGATTCAATCTCATGTAGCCCAGGGTGACCTCAAACTCACAGAGTCCAACTGCCTCTCCCTCTGCCTCTCGAGTGCTGGGATTAAAAGTATGTCCCACCTCTGTCTGGCCTCTGGCTAACTAGTGTGGCTAGCTCTGTACTCTGATCTTCAGGCAAGTTTTATTTGTTAAAGCACAAACAAAATATTACCATACCAGACCTTCAATTCAGGTTGCTTTGGGGGATGAATGGGAGGTGAAGAAACATTTCACATCCAAACCATAACAACTACCAATTTTTTCTGTAGTTATTTTTCTTCTTCCATTGTGAGTTTTATATGTTTGTATCTTTTTTTTAACTTATATGGTAGGTTTGGTTTTATATTTACTCATAGGAGTAGCTCATTGGGTATATTTATCCAATTACTTCTACCCTTTAGTCCATCACTCTTATGTTTCTTTTCAATTACTTTAAATTTCTGTTACTAGTGATGGGTGTGGTGATGCACAGCTATTATCCCAGCATTCAGGAGGCAGAGGCAACCTGGTCTACATAGCAAGTTTCAGGACAGGCAGAGCTACATAAGAGAGAGAAAACCTGTTTACCCCCAGAACCCCCTCCAAAAAATAAAAATTTTTTAATTACTGGGACAGATGAGCTATATACTCTATGTGTGTTTTAGATAAGTATTTGAATTATAGTATTTTGCTGTTTCAGTTTATTTTAAGATATTCTGTACTTGCAGAGTTGGGATTTTGTTTTGACTTTCTACTTTGGTAGTTCTGTGAATATGATTTATTATTAAATGTAAATTTAATAATTAGAGTGTGATTACTGTGAACCAAGAATTGATAGTATCAAAGGATCACCTGAAGCTTCTGATCATCCTGCTTTTTCCTCTCAGGTACTAGAGTTACAGGTCTAATCCAGTTTGGCCTGCTTATGAGGTGACAAGGATTGAACCCATGGGTTCATGTGTGCTAGCTAGGCACTAGCAACAGGAGTGTATCCCCAGCCTTGAAAGAATTCTGTAAAAGAAAGAAGAAAATTTCCCAGTTCTTTGTCTTTATTACATTTTATTGTCAATTTTTCATTAACTCATGGTAAGATAATTTAAATCTACAACTTAATTTTCCTTTCTGGCTACTTCTAAAATTTTTCTAAGAATTTAAAATCATAAATCTTTTAGATGTCTCCAATAGTTAAATTTATTAATGTTTCCCTATGAGAGGGGTAAAACTTTTTTTAATATAAACCATAAAAACTATTTTTGGACCTGAAAAATATAGGTTTATATATGTACTTTTTGAGAAAGGACTCTGTCTAAATAAAGATTTGTTGATGGAGCTGGGAATGTAGCTCAGTGGTTGTAGGCAGAGGCTGCTTGTTTGTTCTTGGCCAACCAGACCTGAACAGTAACACAGAAGCTATATTAATTACAACACTGTTTGGCATATTAGCTCAGGCTTCTTATTAACCAACTGGCATGCACAAGGCTTTGAGTTCAAGTCCTAAAAGCACAAATAAATAATAATAATAAATACTTATCCTTGGCCAGGCAGTGGTAATGCACACCTTTAATCCCAGCACTAGGGAGGCAGAGTCAGGCAGATCTCTGTGAGTGTGAGACCAGCCTGGTCTATAAGAGCTAGTTCCAGGACAGACTCCAAAGCCACATATCCTAATTTTAAAACAAAACAAACAACAACTGGTTTATTGTGAATTTGTGAGTTCATGTGTGTATGTACCACACCCTTGCAGTGCCTGCAGAGGTCAGAAGAGAATATCTAAACTGGAACTAAAGACACAGGCAGTTTTGAGCCACCTGATAGGGTGCTGAGTCCTCTGGAAGCAAGTGCTGTTGCCTGCTGAATGAGTCATCTGTCCATCTTCTGAAAGGCACAAATAGGCCAGGAAATAATAACAAGAATTGACAAATGGGATTTCATGAAAATAAAAGGTTTCTGTTCAGCAAAGTAAATATAAGTAAAAAGGCTACAGTTATTAATCTTACAGGGGATTAAGGCCTAAGATATACACAGTAGCTGAGAAGATGGCTCAGTTAGTAAAGTGCTTGCTGTACATGGATAAGGACATAAGTTCAGTCAGTAATATCCATATTAAAAACCTAGCATGATGACTTACTTGTAATTTGAGTGATGAAGCATCTGGGAATGGGTGCACAGACACATGCTGAATCCTGAGCTGTATTGGCCGGGCAGCCTAGCTTATTAGACAGATCTTGGTGTTAATGGGAAACTCCATCTCCAAAACAGATGGCTCCCAAGGAATGACACCTGGAGTTTATTTTTAGTCTCTGTACACACATGTTCATTACACATGTGCACCCAAACACACATGAACACACATAAAAAGTTTAGAATATATGAACTAAAAAAGACATCAAAGTACACCCCTCAAACAATCCAGTCAATAAAATAAGCATCTATGGATAATAACTATATACGAATGTTCTGTTGCCTAAGCTATCAGAAATATGCAAATGAAACTACATTTATATTTTATCTCATCGCAGTCTTACTGGCAATAATAATAATAATAATATCTAACAAGGATTCAGGAAAAAAGAACCCTTATAGTGTTGATGGGAGTGTAAATTCATGAAGTCTCCTCACAAAACTAGAAATAGCTGGTAGGTATAGCTCAGTGGTTAAATATTTTCTTAGCTTATATAAAGCTCTAGGTTTAATTCCCAGTAAGAGGTGTGTGGTCATTCACAAACTAAAAGTACAGTTATCTTATGAAGAAGAAATATGTCAGTGTACAACAGAGATGCTAGAGATGCATACTCAACTATGGCCGTATTCGTGAGAGCCAGTTTCTAGAACCATCCCAGGCTAGTCCACAACTTCTTAAGAATATTATTTTATTATGTGTATATGTGTTTTGCCTACATGTATTTCTGTGTATCACCACATTAGTGCCTGGTGCATGTGGATACCATTAAGAGGTCATCAGACTCTGTGGAGCTCTAGTTACAGAGGGTTATGAACTGCCATGTGGTTGCTGAGATGGAAGAGGAGCAAGTCAAGTATTCTTAACTTCTGAGCCTCGTTTCCAGTTCAAGTCCACACATTTTGATAGTCCTGTCTCATATTTAGGATAGAAAAAATTTAGTTTATATTCATAGGGACTATCTTAAAATGTTTTAATTTTATAAGCCACATATTTTCATGACATATCTAACCATTTAAATTACACCTTAATTAAAGTGAAAAGTTTTATCCAGTTCCCTTAAATGCTTGAAACGTGTTTAAAGTTTTTTGTTTTTTACAATTTATTCTTTGTGAGTATAATTACAGGTATCTTGTGGGAGACATCTTAATGGGAGTTGGTTCTCTCCTTCCACCGTGTGGGTTCTGGGGATTGAAAATTTAGTTCATCAGGCTTGGAGGTATGAGGCTTCTCTTCCTCCCAACAAATTGGCACCAACGTGGTGGACTAAATCCATGTAAAACCTGAGAGGGCTTGGAAAGAACCTCTAGTCACACAGCAAAGTTTAGCCACATTTTTTTTCAGCTGGCCGCTTGCCACAGCAGCTCCATTAAGACAAGTTTTCCTGATTCAGCAGTAGCATGAAAAAGCCATGCCATTTTAAAATGCATCTCCCTGGACCATGCTGCCAGTGTGAACTCCAGCTATGGAGTATTGAAATGGCATTTGTGGTCCCATTCAGGGTCGGGAGTAAAGTAGTTGAGACCATGCCCATGGCTCAGCGCTCCCCGCCTGGGCAGGCGGCGGGATCGGGTCTACTAGGTGTGCACAGGCAGGAGACAATGGCTTATTCCTGCCTTCATACACAAAGATTATTTTCAGGCTGCGCAGTGCTCTGCATGGCAGATTTAGCTATTACTCAGATTAAAAAGGTTTATGTACTGCACGCTCATTCTCAGAGTTTAAGTGCTGAGCGCAGCTCCTACCTGACGGCCCCAGAGCTGGCAGTAATGGTACCTCCACCATTTTAAAAGTGGAGAGAGGTAGAGCCAGCATCCAGAGTAGCTGCAAACAAGCTGCTTACCATTTTAAAAAGCTCTTCAAGACAGTAAAGAATTACAGATAATGCAATAAGGACAGATGCAGACATAAAAGAACTCTAAATGGGTCACAGTGTTGAATAAATGTACATAGGCTTGGGAGAGAGAAGTAATAGAGTATAGACAGTTGAAAAAGAAGTAAATCATTTTTTAAAAAAAATCTTCAAAGAGACAGAGTATGGACAGTCATAGATTAAACGGAGTAAAGAAAAATAAGCCATGTAAAGATGGACTATACACGTAGAGTCTGGATTATATATATTATTGTGTTTTCTTTAAATTTTTTGACTGTGAAGGAGCTAACTACAGAGAGACATTTCATTGTATGGACTGCTAAGTTAAACCAACATAAAGATGTCTTGATTCCAAAATTTGGGTCTAAGGATAAGTTGCTTTGGAAAAGAGGATCTTCTTTGGTTTCCACAGAAGATGAGAACCTATGGATTGCTTCCAGACCAATATGGTTTAATGGACCAAGATCCCCCGAAAGATTTCTGAGAATACCCCCAAAAAGAAAATACTTCACCTGATAAACAGCAGGAAGCAGTTTAGAAAAACTAAGCCCATAATTCCAAATATTGTTTATAAATATTTCTTTACATTTAAAGGGAGATATGCTGTAGAGATTTACATTGGTATGGATCTTAGTTATTGATAAAAATTTAAGGTCAATTTTGTTATACTGTATGTAAATATATTTATGCTTTTGATTACGATATTGTGTTTGTGCAGCTCATTTAAAAATGTAATGTACTAGATAGTCATCTATAATAGTCAAGCTTTTAGTCATGATAGTTAGGTTTTCTAGATGTACGGAGATGTATTTCAGATGGATAGACATTCTTCAAAGATTTTTTAAAGACTACAGAATATGGCACTTAAAATGTTTAAGAACTTAGGACTTTTGATGACAGTGAGATACATCTGCTCCTGGCAGCGCCAAGTTACTTCAAGAGGAAGATGGGCATCAAAGAGGCTCCTTAATCAGTTGGTTAGCCATTGGGCAAGAAAGTGTTCTTGCCTGGACTGCTTGATGAATTGGACATGCAAGACCCACAAAGAAATGACTGCTAAACTTTCTTAAAGGTGAGATGATACTTCAGGGTTCCTGCTTCATGAAAGAGTCTGCCAGACATTCTGCAGGACACAGAAGAAAGTGACTGACAAACTGCCAATATAGAAGGAACTGTCTTTGAAATTTCCTGCTTCATGGAAAAGTCTGCCAGAGATACTATGGGCCTTATGCTGAAGATTGATGCCCCAACGGTACAGAAGAACTTTGGGTGGCTGTCCAGGCAGCAAGATGTTTCTGTCAATTCTTGAGTTTTGGACGTTGCTTACAATGAATGCATTTCCAGTTTACTTAGGTGATATTATATCCTTCTGGAGTCTTTGATGGAGTTGAAGAATCGATAGTTATAGTTTTCCTTAGTTACTATAAAAAAGTAGATGTAAATGTTGTATCTGTAATACTTATTTGATACCTGTTTTGTTATACGTAATTTGCTTTGTTGAAGATAAAGCCTTTTCATTTAAACAGGAAAGGGGAGGTGATGTGGAATTCCCCCCCCCTTTTTTTTAAAGATTTATTTATTAATTATGTATAGAGCATTCTACTTGCATGTGTCCTTGCAGACCAGAAGAGGGCACCAGATCTTATTACAGGTGCTTGTGAGCCATCATGTGGGTTGCTGGGAATTGAACTCAGAACCTCTGGAAGAACAGTCAGTGCTCTTAACCTCTGAGCTATCTCTCCAGCCCTGGAATTCCCCTCTGTATGCTGTGAATATCATTGGTTAATAAAGGAACTGTTTGGGGCCTACAGCAGAGCTATAGGGGAGCAGAGCTAGGTGGGCAAAACTAAACTGAATGCTGGGAGGAAGTGCAGAGCCAGAGAGAAGCCATGTATCTCTGCCAGAGACAGATGCTGGAACTTTAGCTGGTAAGCCACAGCCACGTAGCAATACACAGATTCATAGAAATGGGTTAAATTAATATGTAAGAGTTAGCCAGCAAGATGCTAGAGCTAACAGACCAAGCAGTGTTTTAAATAATATAGTTGCTGTGTGATTATTTTGGGTCTAAGCAGCCGCGAATCAACAAGAGGCCTCTCTTCCTCCAACAGAGGTAGATAGATGCCTTTTGCCACCAACCTTGAGAATATTTAATATTTCAAAATCTGTAATGCAGTGAAGCTTAAACTACATAGATTAAAGAAACAAGAGTTCTTTTATGTTCATGGAATTGGGTAAAAATGGACCATCTAATGATTTTCTGTTCAATTACATGAATTTTCTTTTTGCTGTCTGTTATTTTTGCAGAGGCAGTTGGTGTGACCAGTCAGCGACCAGTGTTCTGTCCATTCCATAAGAAGGAGCAGCTGAAGCTTTACTGTGAAACATGTGACAAACTGACATGTCGGGACTGCCAGCTGCTGGAACACAAAGAACATAGGTACCAGCATGTCTTGTTCAGATCGGCAGCACACCTTTTATGGACTACTGCTGTTCCACCTGAGTGGAGATTTGTGTGTTTTGTTTGGCCAGTGGCAAGCTGGCTTTCTCAATTTCAGTTTCTTTATATTTTGATCCAGACAGTACAAATAATGCTGTGCATTATATGGTGGTTAGGTGCTAGTGTTAACCCCACTGATTGAGAAAAAAACCATTGTCATAGTTCAAAAGCCAAATTTGAAGCACACTTAGTTAAATAAAGTACTGGCCAGGTGAATGGTTCTGGCCAGGTCCATACCCATTCCTGAGAAATGACCTCAAATCACAGTTTACATTGGCTAAAGTATTTGTCATCAAGTCTGATCAGGGTCAAATGTACCTTCTGATGTACTTCCAGCCTACATCCAATCAGAGGCAAACATACATCCTAACATATTTCCTGCCTGTGAACCTCCTGCCCACATGTGATCAAACACATCCAGTGCAAATGGCTCAAATAAACCTCTGGCTTGTTGCCTCCCATAAACAATGGCCTCCAGCATTTCAGAAACTGTCTGTCCTCAGACAACAAGCTTACATACAGATCAGAGACATTTTTGCTTCATGGACCTTTTAGGCATAGTAATTAAAACTCAAAATGTTTTTAACTGTGGCTCTCAAATTAGTTGTACCCTTGTATGCCCTCTGTACTCATGAAAGAAAGCTAAAAAATAATTTAAAAATATTCCTAAGATATTGCCAAATGTCCTATAGGCCAAAGTCAGCCTACATTGAGATATACTGGCTTACCATACTGTTTATAAAATAACAAGGTTGCTAGTTTCACAAAATTAGGAGACTTTTCTTTGGTAGGGCTTTTGTTTTTGTTTTGTATGTTTGGTTGGTTTTTGTTGTTGTTAATGTGGAATCTTCCTGTCTAGCCCTACTGGTCTGGAACTATATAAACCAGGCTAGTCTCAAACTCATAGAGATCTTCCTTATTTTTGTACCACCGTGGCTGACTTTTCAAAGTTCAGTTCATTGTGTAGGTGTGTCTGTGTTTGTCCGAGTGCAGGCTCACATGTGCCACCTGTTGAGTCAGTTGGGAGTCGGTTCCCTCCTTTTGCCTGGGTTCTGTGAGGCTCGCACAAGTGTTTTTATCTGCTGAATTATCCGTCTCACTGGCCTTGACTACTCTGGTGTTAAAATCTCATCTGGTGTTAATTTCTACTTATCTTCTTCCTGGACTGGAAATAAACCTTATTAGAATACAACCTTTGTCTCCTAATATGTCCCTTACTTTATCATATATGAAGGATGATTAATAAAAACTCAGAGAGAGAAATTGGAGTTCAACTTGAAGGTCAGAAAAGCAAAACAGCCAGCCAGTGGCTCTTACCTTTACCTCAGTCCGAAATGGCGTTCCTGCCTCCAAGAATTTCAGAATGCAACTGTCTGAGAGCTGTCTTCTCCCATTTTATAATCCTCTGTGGGGCTGGAATTAAAGGCATGCACCACTACTGCCCAGTTTCAGTGGCAAACTAATGTAGCTAGCTACTGGGATTAAAGGTGTGTGTTATTACTACCAGGTCTGTAAGGCCGATCACTGGGGTTGTTTTATTCTCTGATCTTCACGCAAATTTTATTTATTAATGAAATAATACAAATGAAATGCCACTATACCCATATGGTACATATACATATATTATACACAAGTCATTACTTATTGCCTAAGTCAATATTCATTTAACTTTGCTTCTACCTATGATTTTAATTATTTCCCATTCCTTCATGGATCTCCTTCATTTCATTTACTTAAGGGTACATTATTGAGGCTATACCAGAGATAGAGCTCCCAGATTATCTGAAATATTTTTCACCTTTTTTATATAGCTCTAGCTCTCCTGGAACTCAGAGATAGATCTTCCTGCCTGCTACTGCTGGATTTAAAGGAGTGTACCACCACACCCAGTTTTTCACCCTCATTTACATTAAGAATGTGTTCCTTGGGCAGAATTCTAGGTTTGCAGTTATTCTTTTTATACTTCAAAAAATATTAGCTTTCTCTGTTTGAGAAAGTGTTTTGCTATATAGCTGTGACTATAGATCAGGATGATTTCAGACTTAACAGAGAACATCCTGCCTCAGCGTCCTGAGTGCCCAATGCTTTAAATATTTTGTTATTTATGTTGAGGGTATACCTGTGAAGGTTAGACGACAGCTTGCAGAAGTCAGCTCTCAGTATGAAACCTGGGTTTTCTGGCTTAGGGATAATGATAAGCCAGATAATGTAGCCTCCTGCTACACCATCTTGCTAGCCCTAAAGTTCTTGTGTAATGTATGCTCTGCCTGTTTTTTCACATGCTTCTCTTCTGTAATTTGCCACAGTCACCCTTTTTGTTTTGCTTTTTGGGTTTTTGTTTGTTTGTTTGTTTTTGTTTTGTTTTGTTTACAATCAGCATTCTTGACTTCCAGATTAATAACAACTACTAAATGCTGTGTCATATTATAGGTCACTCAAGACTTCATCAAAAGGTCCTGCCTATATCAAATGCCTTTCCCCATTTATCCCAGAAGAATAATTTTATAGTTGTACAGCAAAGCTGATTACTATTTAGAAATGATCTTGAAAGTGTTTTTTGTTTGTTTGGTTGGTTGGTGGGTTGATTGGTTTGGGTTTTTTTTTGGGGGGGGGTCTCTGTGTAAGCAGTCCTGACTTTCCTGGAACTCACTTTGTAGACCAGGCTGGCCTCAAACTCACTGAGATCCACCTGCCTCCCGAGTTCTGGGATTCATTGTACTACCCCACCCAGTGAAAATCTTTATTTGTAGCAAACCTTCATGACCATGAAATACCAAAATAGTTAGGCTGTCAAGATATTTACTGAGTTTTGACTTCTTTTTGCTACATCTGTCAGATGGGCTGTATAAGTCTCTAAACTATGAATGTTGGGTGTTTACTATACTCTTGAAATAGAGTATCTAAAGACTCCATTCTTGGATGGGAAATCCTGCCTTTTTAAAGTTTGTGTGTGCGCATGTGCATTCATTCATGAATACCACATTATGAATTCTTCTGCCACAGGGGTCCCAGGAATCAAAATCAGATTTGGCAATAAGCACTTTTACCCACTGCAGCCATCTTTCCAGCCCATATTTGGAATTTTCAAAGGTTTTTTTTTAATACCCTTTATATTATTTCTCTTTCTTTAGATTTATTTGTTCATGTGTGTGTCTTTGTATGTATGTGCATGTGTTTTCAGGTGCCCACAAGGGAACACAGTCCTCTGGGTTATGAGCTGCCTCTGGAAGCTCTCTTAACTAGAGTCAGCTCTCCAGGCCCATATTCTCTTCTTGTGTTAGTTTTCTTTTGGTTTGGTTTGGTTTTTTAACTTTTGACCTTTTTTGTATAGATATTTGTATCAAGTTATTTGCTTATTATTTCTTCAGATATCAATTTATAGAAGAAGCTTTTCAAAATCAAAAAGGTATCATAGATACACTAATAACCAAACTGATGGAGAAAACAAAATATATAAAGTATACAGGAAATCAGATCCAAAACAGGTAAGTTTATATTTATGAAACTATAAATAAATCCTTTATTTATAGTAAATAAATGTATGGATTTCTAGATTTTTTTCAACTCACTGTAAAGTATTGCTAAACTTTTGGATTACAAATAGTTTAAGGTTGGTAAGACTTGTTCAAAAACTTTGGATTAGAAAGTGATTTCTTCACTAATAAAATAAAAATGTTTACTAAATAATAGCTTATTTATCTGGTATATATTTATAATCATCTGGTTTTCTAATTTTAATTTTTTAAGATTGAGTAAAAGACAGCTTTACCAATAACAACTATTTTAATATTTGATTTTGTACTTAATATTTTTATGTTTCCTAATATTCGAGGTGCCTCCCAGGTCCTTATCCTTTAGTCACATGGGATACAAGTTTTAGTGCACACTGAGATTGGGTATTACTAAACTTGGATGTACCCTTTTGTTGTGACCAAACATTTCCTTAGGAGGCCACATCACACATGATTGCCCACCCCAGATAGGGAACCCAATACACACACATATATACACATGTAATACGTGTTTATTTATATACATATATGGTATAAATGCACACATGTGTATACATATATGTAACAATAATAAAATATTAATTTGGAGGACAGGAGTCAGAAGAAGAAGAACTATAAAATTCCAATTTGGTAAGCCAGTGCATTTTATTACCTGTATTTACTTACAAGAATATGGGAAGCAAAAACAACTCAAAGGCATCACCGAAGCCCACACTAGTATAGGTACAGTATGTTCTCACAAAGATGAGAATCTGGAGCATATTGCTCAGCCTGCAGACAGCTTAGCAGGCTGAAGACTGCCCTTTCCAGGTAACCTGAGTTGGTCTAAACCTCTTTCAGGCTGCTGCTGGGCCTGTTTTGGCTTCTTCCAATAAATTAGCCTGGTCTCAAGAGTTTTCTTTGCAGCTCCACTCTGTTTGAGAAAAACTCTCAGCTTTTATTGCTTACTCTGGCAGGGAAAGACTGCCAGTTTAATTGAGCTTGTTTAATTTCAGGAACTTCCTAAAGCTATTTTGAATTGTTTCTCTTCCTTCCTGCTTAAGGAGCTTCCCTGTAGGATAGAATGTTTCAATCTCCGAAAGCTATTATACAAGACTTTATTCTTTGTTTCTAGATACTACTTATTAAACCTTTTCTGCTCCATGAAAAAGCAACTGCCCCCTAGATTCATATCCCATTTAGGGCACTTACTGACAATTCACATTCCACCTTAGCATACCAAGCAATGTTGTGTCCTCTTTCTCTTATTTCATGCACAAAGTTAACTTGCTGCTGTCTTGAAGTGCCAAGAAGAAAGACCTTGAATAAGAGAGACAGCATCAGCAAAATTGTGTCAGCCTTTGGGGTTCATCTTGCTTAAAACCATCATAATCTATTTACTCTATCCCTGCCCCCCNGCACCACCTGGAGACAAGAGTTCTCTGTGTAACAGTCCTGGCCAACCCGGAACTCTCTTTCTGGACCAGGCTGGCCTCAAACTCAACTGAGATCTGCCTGCCCCTGCCTCCTAAGTGTTGGGATTAAAGGTTTGCGCCACCACCACCTGGCTCATAATCTTTCTTGGTGTTTTATGAAACAGATAGAGATGGTATGTTTGGGATTTTGTTTATTTTGTTTTTGAAACAAAGTTTTGTGTGATTTTGTTTTAAGACAGCGACCTGTAGAGTCCTGGCTGTCCTGGAATCTACTATGTAGATCTGGTTGGCCTTGAATCCACAGAGATCCACCTTGAAAGGAATGGAATCAGTACAGGACTTAGTACAAAAGAGATTTTATTTGCCCCAGAAGGATAGAAGATTGAATATTAGAGACAAGACAAAGGAGATGAACAAGGAGCAGAGGGGAGGGTATTTGCCCTGGAGGGACTGCCTCTGGATAGTGCAGAGACAGTTGTGACACAAAGAATAATGGCAGTTTCAAGATAAACGGGAACCCCCTGCTATGGGGAGGTGTTTAATTTTAATTGGACATGTTAAATAGGTGAGCCAAAGAGGGATTTGATTGCTGGACTTCAATATCTTGATGGCTGGACCTTGGTTATCAGCCTCAGAGGAAGGAAGTGGCCAAATAAGGGAGTAGACCTCTGTTGACAAACTTTGGAATCTATCTACTGGTCTTTAGCAAGGCAGAATGGGGGAAGGGCCAGGCCACAATTGTTTTGCTCCAGATGGCTAGGGTTCCTTTAATATGTGTGCTTTTATTTTGGTTGGTTTGTTTGTTTTTTAAGGCAGTATCGCCTGAAGCTTCGGCTGGCCTTGAACTTGCTATGCAGCCAACATTCAAGATGAATTTTTGATATTCTTTCTTAGATCTCAAAAGCTCTCAACTTACATATATGGGCTCTTTGCTCCTTAAACAAAATAGCATTGGTGTGTAGGAGGCTTTGGTTTCTGTATTATGATTATCAAAGACTCTTTAGGTTGGTGCCCTTTTCTTTCCCTTTGTTCCTTTCTTCATCTGTGTAGGGATTGAGCTCAAAGTTTCGTGCATATGAGGCATTGTCACAAAAATACATCTTTAGTTTATATAGTTTTACAGTCTACATGATTGCAGAAGGATTAAAATTATGCTGCTAACTTTGTTATTAATTTGTGTTGAAATATGTGGGGTTTTTTCCTTATTTGTTCTTTTGAACCACTGAAGATTTTGTCTTGTTTTTATTGTTTTGGTTTGGTTTGATTTTTCAAGACAGGATTTCTCTGGAACGTTGAAGCTTGTCCTGTAACTTGCTCTGTAGACCAGGCTGTCCTCAAACTCACAGAGATCTACCTGCATCTACCTCCTGAGTGCTGGGAATAAAGGCGTGTACCACTTAATGCCTGGCTTGAACCTCTGAATGAGTTTTGGTTGCTTTGTACACCTACCTGATTTTCTTAATTCTGAAGCAATATTTATTTCAAGCAATTATCTTGAGAATTTACAACAGAATACAATCTCTGCAACTCTTTAAGTTTTAGAGTGACTGTGGGAGGAACAGGCAGGAAAAATAAAGCTTTGTGTAGTTGTGGCACTAGGTGCATAGTCATCAAATGTCTCCTGTAAGCTGTTCCAATATGTAGTGTCTAGTACTTTTTTTTCTTTCTATTTCGTCTCCATTTTTTATAAATAATAATTTTGGAAAAGTTTCATAAAACATAAAGTAGTTCAAGTTAGCAAAGGAAATGACTAGCCACTCAGAAAAAAAGAGAAACTATTAATTAGTGCACAACTTGGCGGTCCCCTAGCTAGTGCTTAAGAGGTGCCTGTCCCTGACTAGAAACTTTCTTATCTTCTTTGTAGTTGAGTGAGTTCACAGAGGCAAAGAAACACAGCTCTAGTTCCTTATACAAGGTTGGGTCTTCAAAGCAGTTTGACAGATTTGCCTCTTCTGAGAAGACTAAGGGGCTTTTAAAGAGCAAGCAGCCCTAATGAGCAACTTTCTAAAAGTACAACTTCACCAAAGAAATTCTAATTAAATCAGGAATGTAATTCCATTTTATTGTCTAGGAGAAACCAGTTAGTAAGCTGTCTGTCTTAAAAGTCATCGAATAATACTAAGGCATAGCCCCTCAGCTTAGTTTATTTCTATATAATTTAGTATTTTCTTAAGGGGATCCCTGTAGGTGTCATGGCAGGGAAACAAACTGCACAGAGGTGAGGATGAAAACTCAGTTCAGTTTGACTAACAAACTGGGTCACATTTCTAGAGTCTGATGCTGATAGACCCTCAAGTCAGGATCTTCAAGAGTGAGAGAATTCCCTTCCCCAATAACTAGGTCCTGGTGGATGCAATCAGCAAGAGGCTTTATTGATATTGATTACACGAGCTCGTGGGCATCCAGTCAGGCAGACTGGGCACCCCAAGTAGGCTTCTCAAACAGCTTTTATAGAGTATAAGGGTTTCAAGAACAAGCAAGCATGGTAACAGCATAGAGCATTCCTCTTGGATCCTGGTTCACCCCAGTTCCTAAGCTCCCCGAAAAACCATAAATCTAGAGTAAGCATCAGCAAACTTCAAGTAGATAGCCTTGGGGACCAGATGTTCCTCTTCAGATAGTGAATCAAAGGCCTTCAGGCATCAATCAATGTCTGGACCAGATGTTCCTCTTCATATAGTGGATCAAAGGCCTTCAGGCATCAATCAATGTCAGGACTAGACGCTCCCTTTTCAGATAGTGGATCAAAGCTTTCTGCCATCAATCAATCGGCTCAAGCTGTAATTTGTAATTTTCTATCTCAAGCACCAATTCTGGTGAGAGTCTTTCAATGCCAGGCAATTTATTGCCAGCGTATTCAACGGGGAAACGTTTCCAGGCAATAGTCAGTGCAGTTCCAGGTACATATTAAAGCTTAATGTGTGACTACATAGAAACTCCTTTGCAAAGTACATATGACCGAAGATAGGTTTGTAGCTAAAAGGCCTAGGATCTAGTGTGGTCTCTGATAGTGTTGATGTCAACAGGCCATAAAATAATGTGGCATCTCCCCTCAGGATGGGTTCTATTAACTGGGAGCTAAAGATAAAGACCTGGGAAGGGAGTCTGGGATAACATTCTAGGGTATTTGGGTGCAGTCTCCCTCTAAAGATAGCAGAGGTTCTCAAGTAGTTAACAGTGCCCACTCCCAGCCTTCTGGGCGGAAAACAGGTATTTCCTCCTTTGAAGAAATCCCTGCATAATTAATGTTCCTGATTTCCCAGTGATCTGTACGTGCAAAAACCTTTGTGACCCCAACATTTCCTAAGTAAGCTTATTAATCTGTACTAATCGTATTTCAATCAGTGTTAAAGTTTGTTAATTTTTTTCCTTTTTAACTACTTGGTTGTTTATTTCAAGACCCTCCCCCGTTTTCATATGTATTCAGAGTGTTGTATGTATATGTGTGTTTGCGTGTGTATGGGCACCTGACATTTGCTGGTATGCATGTACGTGAGTACATGTGTGTGGAGACCTGAGGTTGATGTCAGGGATCATCCTCCGTTTCTCTTGTACTTTATTCATTGAGGCAGAGTCTCTCATTTAAACTCAGAAGTGGCTGATTTGCTAACCAGTTCACTCTGGGGATCCTGTCTCCACTTTCCTAGGCTTTACAGGTGGATTTCCACACCTACCCTGTATTTATGTGGGTTCTGGGGAGCTGAACTCTGGTACTTTAACTTCTGGGCCATTTAGAAAAGTAAACGAATTGTTAATTGTTGTCTTTTGTTTCTTTATTCTAGTATGGTGAAAAATTGCCAACTCAGATACTTGAGATGAGAATATCACACTTCAACAGAGCAGAACTTGTTCCCATTCATAATTTTGTTTCATCTTGACTATAAATTCTAGCTGTAAGCTGCTCCCTGGTCCTGTCTTTTTAGATCAGTGTATTGCTTTTGCTGTGTGACATATTTCTTAAAAACATGTTCTTTAAAATATACTTTCTCTACAAGTTTTGTTTAACTGAATTATTGTTTCTAATGTCTTCTCTTCTAGACAAATTAAATCGAGCTTAGAGATAGAACTTTGAAAGTCTAAAATAATTTTGGCCTAATTTAGATATTAAGATAGCCAATTTGAATACTTGAAAAATCTGCCATTAATTTTAGATACTCTGTTTTATTTAATTTTCAGAATAATTGAAGTAAATCAAAACCAAAAGCAGGTGGAACAGGATATTAAAGTTGCCATCTTTACGTTGATGGTGGAGATAAACAAGAAAGGGAAAGCCCTTCTGCACCAACTTGAGGTGAGTTGAGGGCAGTGCTGTGGACTATGACTCAGCATGCTTCCCTTTGTGAGGTGCTGCACTGTGACCACCTGCTTATAACCCTATCATACACTAAGGTGTCTTAATCCTCCAATTTATTCTACAGCACTAAGCAAAAAGCCTCACTAGGGATCTCTGATTGTTGACATTCACTAAAGTGACAGCCATTGTATCACCAAGGGGAAGATGGAGTTAAGCAGAATTTTTTTAGAAAGATACATTGTAAAAGAGATTTAGTTTTCAAATAGAGTCTTGCAACAAATAATATTCCTATCAATAACAAGTGGTAATAATGATCTCTTAATGACCATCTGTCTTTGTTAACTTTGGTACACTCGACGATGCTTGCACAATGAAAAAATAACAAATGACATATTACAGTCCATTGTTAGTAGTGCATGACATTTAGTTAACCTTCTGAGAAATTAGATAAAATAGATGTAGTGGTTTATGCCTATAATTCCAGCATCCAGGAGGCAGAGGTAGGTGGAATTTCTATGAGTTCCAGGCTAGCCAGGCCTCTATACTGAGACCTCTGACTCAAAGCAGCAAAAGTAAAATAGATAGTGTAGGTGGAGACTGCTCGTTTGTTTCCAGCCGCCCAGACCCCAAATAATCACACAATATTAATTAAACACTGCTTCACCAATCACTTAGGCCTATTGCTAGCTAACTCTTATATCTTAAATTAACCCATTTCTCTATTAATCTTTGCATCTCCACGTGGCTGTGACCTGGTAAAGTTCCCAGGCTGCAGCTACCTGGTTTCTCACTGACCCCGCCTTTCTCTATCTCTGCTTTATTCTGCCCTGTGATAGGCCCAAGGGCACTTCTTTATTAATCAATGGTATACAGAGGGGAATCCCACATCAAGATAGTGATAATGTTTCTCTTACCCTCAATCTTGTATAGTCTTTTTTTTCTGCATTTTGTCTGCCTAGGCTATCCTTGAACTCAAAATCCTTCTGCCACATCCTCCTAGATGCTGGGTTCCAGGCCTGAACCACCATACCCAGTCGCATTTTATAGTCTTAGTTATGAAAGCAGCATTTAGGGAGTATATGCTCAAGATAGGATAGTTTATAATTATAGGTAAAAACAATTTTAGAAATAATGTACTATCTTGATTTTTTTTTGAGACACTGAAAAATGTGACTTTTGGTCTTTGTAGACCTGGCAACCATGCTGACTTCAAACTCATAGGGATCCACCTGCTGCTTCCTCGCATGTGCTGGGGTTAAAAGCTTGAGCTGCCATGTACCAGCTTGCTCACCTTTCTTAAATTCATCAATAGCACCAACACAAGTCCACGCAGTACCATATACTACAGTGTTTATGGCATGTAAACTTGCCATATAGTATTTAGTTATTCTTTTAGCATATCGAGAGAAAGAATTTATATTCAAGAAACAGTTGATAAAAAGAGAGTGCCAGTATGTAAAGAATTGTAAGAGAGATGATTAGGAAAACATTCTAGTTCATCTTTAATTCATAGTTGACCAGTTGATAATATCTCTATCAGAAAGTCCTGTTCCTGCTAAGAAGCCATGGCTGTTCATAATTCTGCTATTATGGAAATGTTAGGAAGTGCTTTGGATAAAAGCAATCAGTGCCCAGTTATGATAACTGTGTTTTTAGGGTTCTGCAGTTGTTTTAAAAATGGGCACATTAAACAGAATTTGATGTTTTCAGATTTTTACACACATCACTTTAACAGTACTCTAGAGTAGTGCCTTGGCTCTGGATACTTGAAGAGTGTTAAAAATTAAGGAGAGTCTAGAATCTATAAAAATGTACTTGGCCGTCAGTATTTGTTTTGATGTGCTTCACCTTGAAAATTCCATGATACTTGTTAAATATGCCCCAAGTCTTCATTCCCATTCTTCTGGTTCAGAATTCACCTGTCTGCAGATGAATGGATCCTGTTTTATAAGCTACCTTGTAAAATCAAGATACTAGAACTTCTTAGTCTCAATTTCCAGTTCTTCAAAAAATTCTTCTCCACTCTAAAAATGCATTGCAGTTTGCAGAGGTCATTGCTGCTGTTAGGTAAATTATCTTCTGTCTGAGTTAGACTCAGGGTAGATGTGACAATGCCATTGACTGTTAGCAGTGCAGCTCTGTGCATTGTCCAGACAGAACTGACCAGGGCAGCAGGTAGTGAGATTCCAGTAGAAAGCCATGTTATCTGCTCTTCTCTAGGTTATGGATGAGGTTTGTATGTTTGTAATTCTTTCTTTTTTTTTTTTAATTACACAACTTCAGTGCCTTCCATTTTGATTGCTGTTTTCTAAGTATATATTTTCTATGGAGAAAGTCAGTATTCTGACCTAACTGGGGGGGAGTGCCATGTTGGCATTGAACCCATTATTCTGTTCTTATGTAGTACCTTTGAGAATGCATTAGCAGTGCATAGTACTTACCTACTGGCTCTTCTAGTAACTCTCAAGACAAATAATTTGATTTTTTTTTAATGCCAAATACGAGATAAGTTTCAGCTACCACCTGGCATGATTCTTGGGTACAGGCTAGCTGCAATTGGAGGTAGAATCTCTAGAACATGAAACTCTGTATTGGTTAAGTCATGTGATGAACTGGTCATTTGAGTAGATAGCTGGATGATTTGTCTGTTTTACTTGTGTGTTTTGAATTCAAATTTTACAATATTATAGCTAATCCGTGTCTGTTTTTCGTTTAATTTAGCAAGATCCCTACACAGAGACCTATAGGCAAAAGGTAGAGAAACATGAAGACTATACTTTTATTACATTCAGAGTGATCCTTTGTATTGTGAGGGAAAGTGCTTATGATCATTTTGATTACTGTTAGTTGAATACAGAGTAGTTCTTAATCTGAGATGATTATCCAAAAATAACCATTGAAATGAATGTGAAGTATTAATTCTGAAATTATTTTATTTGCAGAGTCTTGCAAAGGACCATAGAATGAAACTTATGCAACAACAGCAGGAAGTGGCTGGACTTTCCAAGCAGTTAGAGCACGTCATGCATTTTTCTAAATGGGCTGTTTCCAGTGGCAGCAGCACAGCACTGCTTTACAGCAAGCGGCTGGTAAGAGAGAGGGAGAGAGCACCAGAGCCAAGCGGTGGTGGTGCACACCTTTAATCTCACACTCAGGAGGCGCAGAGGCAGGCAGATCTCCATTAGTTTGAGGTCAGCCTGCTCTACAGAACTAGTTCCAGGTCAGCCAGGGCTACACAAAGAAACCCTGTCTTGGGTGGGGGAGGGAAAAAGAGAGGGACCGAAGAAAGGAAGGAAAGAAGAATAAATGGCTTGATAAAATGATGCCTGCCATAATCTAAGCACTGGGGAGATTGAAGCAGGCTGTCTTGGTCTACATAGTGAGAGTTCCAGACCTACCAGGGCTGCATAGTGAGACTGTCTACAAACAAACACACAGATAACCACCCCCCCCAAAAAAAACTAATACAAAACACAGTCTATTTACCCTTTATTGCATTTTAGCAATTGACCAAAATACTTGATTTTATAAATTTTTACCTGAAATGGATTTGATGTGATATAAATTTTAATTTCCTGTTGTCACTCCTATTTGTTTTTTCACTCTTTGTGACATATGAATCCAGTGTAATAATACTGATAGTAAACATTTACTGTCACCTGCAGCATGCCACGATCTAATTCTAAGCGTTTTCCATGTTGAATTTTACATCATTATTAGATATAGCCAGTCATTTCATTAGACAAATTATGAAAAACGGCACAGAGGTAAATAGCATACCTAACACTGTCACTGTCCTTTAAACAGCTGTAACAAACCTTACCATTGAATGTGATTATCCTCTCAACTTTACACTGGAGCATATACAGCATATGCTGGTGAATGTTGAACAGCCTCATAAGGGTGATTTAAGATTTGGTGTACTTAACTGAAGTTATTGTCACTGTACCTACAGCACTAGCGTCTCTGCCCACTGAGTTTGGCAGGGGCCAAGCTCCTTTTCTATTGAGCTTCCAGGGCTGCTTATATTGTTGGTCTTAACTTTGGTTTGAAAGCAAGACTATTTCTTAGAAAGTCAGCAGATACTTATATTCTTAAGTATTAAGATTCCACATCTTTTGTCCTTTATTCTTCGGAACCAAGTGACAGAGGTAGTACATGTGTTACATACATTTTACTTATTTAAATTAATAATTACTTTAATAACAAATATTTATGAATAATATAAGGCAGGTCTCTCAAAGTGTAGGTGAATGCTATTATCATACTGACTTATGTATTTTTAAAATTATTCCTAATTCATAATTAACAGTGATTAGTTGTTTTACTGCTTCTTTAAGCAAAAATCTATATAGTATGGAAACATTTGTAATTAATTTTTTTGAAAATTATTCTTTGACCTTCAGCATTATCTACCTTTTTTCTGCTGGTACTCTATTTCTACATATTTGACTTTTGTTGTTTTGTGATATGAGATCTTTGTGGTTTAATATTAGATCTCATGCTCATCTCTCTTACGCTGATTTAAGTTACAGTGTTATTACTAAGCATAGCCTATCTTATATTTTATTCTTGTTTTAGATGGCAGAAGTTTTGTTGTTTAGTTTTTTGTTTGGTTTTGTCTTTGTTTTATTTTTTTTCTGCTTAAATACCATTCCAGTGTGTATGAGGTTGATGTATGAAAGTATATAAAGTAGACGGAAGTTTCTGTCCTGCCCAGTCCCACAGCTGTTTAGTACCAACAAAATACACAGAAGCTTATATTAACTATAAACTTATAATAATTATAAATTATTAGCTCCGGCTTATCATTAACTAGCTCTTACAACTTAAATTAAACCATGATTCTTATCTATGTTTAGCCACGTGGCTTGGTACCTTTATCAGTGAGGCATTCTCATCTTGCTTCCTCTGTGGCTGGCTGGTGACTGCATACTGATCCTTTCCTCTTCCCCGAATCTTCTAGTCTGGTTGCACCACCTATACTTGCTGTCTGGCTACTAGCCAGTCAGCATTTTATTAAACCAGTGCGAGTGACAAATCATTACAGGATACAAGAGCATTATCCCACAGCAATGTAGATCTGTAAATACGTCTATCACTATTTATCCATCAGTAGACACATAAAGGTATATACATATATATGTATATATATATCATGTATATAATTTTGCATATGCATCTATCAATCAGTGGACATAGGTTGTTTTTCTATCTTTACCATCATGAAAAATACCATAAACATGGAAGGCCAGAAATTTCTGCCATGCTTTTCAGTTCTTTGGGAATATATGAGTTCTTTGGGAATATATGTAGAGAGCTTGCTAGTCTATATAGTATTAGTTTTAATTGTTTGAAGAACCTCCATGCCATTTTCCATAATGGCTATACCAACTTACATTCCCACCAATCTCTAACCCTCACCAGCACTTACTGTGACCATTGCTTAGCTAACAGCTGTAGTTCCAAGCATGATGTGGTGAATCCTTGGGATTTTGATTTGCATTTCACTTGTTGGTTTGTGGGGTTCATCACCTGTTCATAGACCTATTGGACAGTTTTTTAAAGACTTTTTTTTTTATAAAGTCTTTATGTGTTTATATGTAGGGATATGCACATGTGTGCAGGTGCTGTGAGAGCCAGGGGCATCAGATTCCCTAGAGTTAGAATTGGCCATGTGAGCCACCCAACATGGGTGCTAAATAGTCTTAACTGCTGAGTCATCTTCAGCCCCCCAGGGTGTGTGTGTGTGTGTGTGTATTTGTCTGTTTGTCTGTCTCTGTGTGTGGTTTGCAAACTTCCCAATCAAGGGAACCTTTTTGCTTAATTATTTTTTGACTATGCAGAAGCATTTTAATAGGATTTAGTGTTGTTTATGTCTTCTAATTTATTTAGTTCATCTTTTATAATCAGAGAAAGAGACAAACTGGCTAAGCCCTATGAAGTGAGAGAGTCCGTTCAGAAGTCCAATCATAAAATCTTGAAATATTTAAACTTCACTTTACTTTCTTAAAGTTTCTCTTGTCATTTGTTAAACTTTAAATCTCTGTTTTATTTAGAAGGCAGGAAAAAGTATGTTAGTAGAGACTCAAAAAAATAAAGCTGTCATTTGTAATGGCAGTGAGTGTTTCTTTAATGCCAATGGTTAGGAAAGTATGCAGGAAAGGTGATTGAGCTCCTGCCCCCTTTCAATGATCAAGGACCTTTTTCCCCTTTGAGTGTCTAGTTCTGGCCCTACACCAGCTCCCTATTGTTCCCTGCAGTACCCAGAGCATGGTGCTCTTCTGATGCTTCATTGAGATTCCTTCTCTCCTCTGAAGCACATCTGTTTATATTTCTGTCCACCCCCACTCCACCAAAAAACCCAAACCTTTTCATTAAAAAAATGTATTCCTTATTATGATAGAATTAGCTAGATTTTTTCATTGTACATACACTTGAATTTGAAGCACATTTAGTAAAATCTCAGAGAAATTGGGGTTCAACCTTTAGATCCGAAACAATAAGCCATTGGCTTTTACCTCGACTTCAGTCCGAAATGATGATCCTTCCTCCAGGAATCTCAGAATGAGACTGTGTTTGAGATCTGTTTCTTCCTGTTTTATAATCCTCTCTAGGGATGGGATTAAAATCGTGCATCACAGTTGTAAGGAGAGGGCCGCTTGTTTGTCCCAGCTGCCCAGGACACCCGAAATACCTACACAGAAACTGTATTAATAAACATTGCTTTGCCATTAGCTCTAACTTTTTTATTGGCTAACTCTTTCATATTAGTTTAACCTATCTCCATTAATCTGTGTACCACCACATGGCAGTGGCTTACTGGAGATTCTAACCAGCATCCATCTCAGGCCGAGGATCCATGGCTTCTCTTACTCTGCTTTCTTCCTCCCAGCATTCAGTTCTGTCTTCTCCACCTACCTAAGTTCTGCCCTATCAGGCCCAAAGCGCTTTCTTTATTCATTAACTAATGAAAGCAACACATGAACAAAAGAACCTCCTACACCACATCACTATGATTAAAGCCATGCACCACCCGGTTTCTATGGCATACTAGAGTGGCTACTGAGATTAAAGGTGTGTGTTTCCATTACTGACTGACTAGTGGGGCTGTTTTACTTTCAGATCTTCAGGCAAGATTTATTTATTAAAATTGAAATGCCTCTACATGAATTCATTCTAAGTTCTTGTAGGTCTGAAGAGATGAACAGGTAGACTTAATAAACCTTTAGTGTTATTCATTGTACTATCTAGGCCTTATAGCTCTTAAGATTATCTTAAGTACATCAGGAGTTTTGTCAAGTGTAAGAGCTTACGGTTTAGATAGATAATAAAGCAGGTAAAAATCCTAAGCATTTAACACATGACAAGGAGCCAAGTTTGGCTATATCTGATATTACTCTTAGACCTTTCTGTTACCTGCTTAGGAAATATTTAAATAGGTACTTGATTTTTGAAGTATAAATAAAGCTCAATAAATAGAAAGAATTTACATCTTAACTTGGAAGTAGTTACAGCCAGGGTTATATGCCTTATAAATTCTTCTAAGTACATTTGTATACCCTTAAGGAAGTACTCAAAAAATTAGTTTTATTTATGTGTATTTTTTTGGGTGCCCACAAAGGCCGGAAGAGAGCATCCAACCCTTGGAGATGGAGTTCCAGGTGTCTGTGAGCACTCGAACATGGGTCCTGGGAAGGGAACCCAGGTCCTCTGGAAGAGCAGCAATCGCTTTTAACCCATACAACCATCTTGGCAGCTCCAGTGTGCATATTCGTATTTGTTTTTCTCACAAGAAACTCCTTAAATGACCATCTTTGATTACTAAAACTACTAGGTTTGTATAGTGTGTCTCTAGGAGAAAAAAATACAATTTTAAAAAACAAAAATTCCTGTGTCTTCCTGACATGGAGGAATCAATCTTATCCCTACTACATCAATAGGGATGTAATAGAACTAGGACTGGGGATCACCCAGAAGCATGGACCGATAGTCAGAGCTGTGACAAAGATCTACGAGTTTGGACATTCTGATTTTATTTTGGTTCACAGTTCCACCAAGATTTTAACCACATTGGCAGCAACCCAGAGGCAAAGTACAAACTGAGTTTTCTCTATATGCACAGACAGCTGTATATGTCTAGTTACAGATAGGTATGTTTGTGTGCTCCCCATATGATGTAGGAGGGTCATCTGTCTATGTGTTACTTTCATTGGTTAATAAAGAAA
>LOEQ01002450.1:120979-132649 GCA_001685075.1 Bramus lutescens | reverse complement strand
TCTGAAAATCCAGATCCAGGGGATCTGACACCTTCACACCAATGCACATAAAAAAATAAATAAATCATAAAAAAGAAGTCCTTGCATACTCTGTTAAATCAGGGTCTGATTTAATATCCTCAGGTTTTAAAACTATTTAAAAATTCATACCTGTTCTATTTCATCATTATAAGTAAATAAAAGTTTAAATTGTTGCTTGGCATCAAATTCTATTTTCCTAGTTTATGACCTTGCCAAGTACATTATTTTTAGATCTCACTCCAGCTATAAAAATAAGAGTACCACCAGGCAATGGTGGCGCACGCCTTTAATCCCAGCACTCGTGAAGCAGAGGCAGGCAGATCTCTGTGAGTCTGAGCCAGCCTGGTCTACAAGAGCTAGTTCCAGGACACACTCCAAAGCTACAGAGAAACCCTGTCTCGAAAAACCATTGAATAAATAAATAAGTAAATAAATAGATGGGTACCTTGCTGAGTTATTCTAAAGTATATAAAAATACCTGGTGCATTTCAAGCATTCAACTCCTCTTCTTCCCCCTTTATTAGATTGTAATGGGTAAACTATTGCCTTCTGCCAGTGACCAGTACGAGGGACTGAGGTTGAACTCAAGAGTCACAGAACAAGAGTGCTTCTGCTGTCATTCTAGGAAACTTTTATTTGAATGGTCCACCATTCAGACTACAAAGCAGGGACAGAGAAGTTTACAGGGTAGGGTATTTCTCATCACTATCATCAGCTGTGCAAATGACACAGACAGTCTCAATGCCAATTTGGGGCTGTTTGCTAAGCTGCATTTGTAAGGCGATAGAAAACATATTGGCATTCCTACCAAGGGGACAAACAAAGTTCTTTGGGAACAGAGTACACATAGCAGGATGGTATTGGGAAGGCTATTGTATTCATGCTTCAGCAGATACTCTTTTTTTCTTAAATATTTTCTGGACATAAATGAGTAAATGAGAAAATAAACCAGGACAAATACTTTAAGAAATATGATTATGTATTTTTAAACTTTGTAGAATCAGATTTACTAATGTTACGTACTTTTTTAAAACGTTTATTTTTTTGTGTGACTGTCAAAGATGTAGAGGTAGGACAATGCTCTTGGCACAATTGCTGTTTGAGGTCAGAAGATGTACTATAGGAGTCTATTCTGTGCTTCCACTGTGGATTTAAGGGAGCAGGTTGTCAGGCGAAGACACACTGTAGGAGTCTGTTCTGTCCTTCCACTGTGGATTTAAGGGAGCAGGTTCTCACACGGAGATAGACTGTAGGTTTCTTTTCTGTCCTTCGCTGTGGATTTCAGTGATCAAGTTGTCTGCCTTGGAAGTAAGTACCTCTGTGTACTGAACCACTGACTTCAGAAATTAGTTTTACGCATAAATTCACCAAATTGTAACATGATCGTGTAATAGATACTTCGTGGCTAGTAAGAAGCTAACATGTTACAGAATTTTTGTGAGATAGTATCTCATTTTTGTATGTGTTTTATCTTTATACATAGGGGAAAAAAGTAGAAAGGTATCCAACAACTGTGATTCGTTATTTTTTGAGGGGGGAGGAAGAACAGGTGTATGGGATGACATAAAATTGTTGAATGTATAGGTGCTGAAGATGACATTCACGCTCAATTTTATATATTTCTATATGTAGTTTTCATAGTTATGTAAGATTTTTCAAAACATGATATTTCAGAACATTATAGTGCCATCCATATATCATTGATTATGTGTTTGGGAATTTTTTCTGTTGAATAACCTTGGGGATAGCATTCAGTCTGCTCACAGCCCCATATTTTATTCTGAAAATTTTCATGTTTTTCAAATATACCAAATATTGAAATATAGGGAACATCTTGTTCCCCTTAGTACATACTAACTGAATGCCTTTTTAATTTAACCATCATCTGTACCTTATTTTGTGTAGGTTTTATAGCAACCAAACAGCATGATTCAAGTTTGTACTTTTCAGCATGCCTAGCATTATCTTTGTGTTTATCTCAACTTCTAATATGAATAAGACTTTTCCTCAGAAAGGCTTAACTACCTGTTCATATGTTTAAAAATCTGACATCCTATTTGTGGATCATTTTTTTTTCTTATTAGGCATTTCACATAGGGACAAAAGAAAACATATGTTTTAATTCTTCAGCTTTACTTTGAAGGTGCTCTTTGTATGTTTATTGTTTCTTTGTATGTTTGTCCGTTTCATTTTCTGGTATATACTAAATATTCTCTGCCAGAAAAAAAAAGCTTACTTATGTTTTGATCTGATTGACACGTGTGCGTGCACATACATAGTGTTTCTTCTCTCACTTGTTCTTTCCATTCCAGTATCATTTGAGCTGAAATAATAAACAATAAATTGAGCTGAAATAAACTGTGTCTTCTGTCTTCCATACCTGAGTGACTTCTCTTCTCTTTTTTGTACTCCAGTGGCAGATTAGCAGTGGACAAGCTCCTCCCACGACTGCCAGCAGCTCCTCCTCTACTCCTTCCAGTCCCACAATCACAAGTGCAGCAGGGTATGATGGAAAAGCTTATAGCTCACCCATGATTGATCTGAGCGTACCAGTGGGAGGGACTTATAATCTTCCATCTCTTCCAGATGTAAGTTTATGGAAAAGCTGTACTAATAGCTTCCTTTGAAAACTGTCTGTGAATCTGGATGCAGTGTAAGGTGTGGGTTTATTGATTTATCAACTATTTTTGAAAGCTTACTTTTATTCTTTAGAAATCAAATGTGAGTAAAATTCGAAATTATGAGCACTTGGGCATACAGAAGGATGTTTTTCTGGGATCTGACATTAAAGATGTTTGTAAATGTTGCATCATAGAATCAGGGCTGGGAAGGGAGGGAAGCAGGATGAGAGAACAGACTGGATGTCTGACTGGAGTGTGGACACTAAGAGCGGAGTGAGTTCCGGAAGTGTAAGACATGGAAGAAGCAAGCGGAGTGAGTTTCGAAAATGTAAGACATGGAAGAGGCAGGGATTCCCTTAGCATCCGAACAGCAGACGTGTCTGCTTGAGCACATCACAACATGGTTAGTGCTCGGTCCTTGCATGTTTAAATTAAGAAATGGGTTAATCCTTAGGGTCTTTAACTTTGACAAATGACTTTTTAAGAATCATAAGATTAAGATAATAAGATTTTTAAGAATCTGAAAGCAGAAAATGTAGTGTTCTGTTGCCAATTCTCCATATCTTCGTCGTTTGTTTTCCATTTTTTTTTAAATTTTATTTATGTGTACAGGTATTTTGCCTATATGTATGTCTGTACACAGGAGTGCTTGATGCCTTTGGAGGCCAGAAATGGATTCAGATCCCTGAGACTGAAGTTAAAGATGGTTGTGAGCTGCCATGTGGGTGCTGGCAATAGAACCCCAGTCCTGGAAAAGCAACCAATGCTTTTTTTGTTTTCCTCTGCAAGGTTAGGTAATCTCAATGTCATGATGTATCCACAACCAAACTTGAAACATTAACATTTTTTGAAGTATTTTTACACAGTTTAGAAGGAATTATCTGTAAGATTACGAAAGAACTTTTCAAATTTCTTTGATTTTTTTAAATCCAAGTTGATATCAACTATTAATTTTTAGTAATTGCTCATGAGAGTCATTTCATTTTTTACAATGCATATATTCTAAGTGGGGAGAGTATACTTTTTTCATGCATACATCAGACAGGCAAACTTAGTCTAAATTTTCTATTTTATCTTGGTTTTTGGATTATTCCACACTATAAGTTATTTTCATTACATTAAGAAACCCAATCCTTTATGCACCATCTGGAAATTAGTAACTAAAGTAATGCCTAAGAATATTAAAATACAAAGGAGCTTGTCTGCTTCCTATCCCCCACCTCTCACCACCATAGAAGAGAGAGTCCACAGAAAATGAAAATATTCTTCCATGTTATTTCATTATGCACATTATACCTTGGAAGTGTTCTTGTAAATTGAAAGTGGTTTTGGTTTGCAAAGTTAATTTGCCCTGAAATAATTTATTCTCTTGGAAGATTGATTGTTCAAGTACTATCATGTTGGACAATATTGCAAGGAAAGATACAAGTGTAGATCATGGCCAGCCAAGACCTCCGTCAAACAGAACGGTGCAGTCACCAAATTCATCAGTGCCATCTCCAGGCCTTGCAGGTAAAACAACCTTTTGGATTTGTAAATGTTTTCTAGTTTTTACTCATTTTTACTTATAATAATTAAAATTTTCTCTCTGTCCCATTTTTTTAAATATCATTCTAAAAATGATAATGGTAACTATATCTTGAGGTTTCCTTTCTATATATGTTTATTTTATGTGTGTATATTTCTACCTGTATGCCATAGTGCATATATGTAAGTCAGAGAACAAACTGGCGTTGTTTTTCTCCTTCCACCAAGTTGTCAGGCCTGGTGACAAGTGCTTTGACGCGCTGAGCCCATCTCACTATCCTGAGTTTTTATGCCATGTAAAACTAGTATTCATGAAGAAGGAAACAAAGATTAAACTTTCATACTTTTTCATTTCAGCGAAATTTATTGGCATTATAGCAACCAATGAGCAAAATTTTTATCACACCCTCATTAATAAATTTACTTTTCTGTGAAGTAGTCTTTTCTAGAATATAATTTGTCTAGAGTCAAATTTTATTAAAATACACAGGAGAACACTCTTTGGTTTGTTTGTTCACTGTTGTTTAGTTGTGTTTAATAATGGCTTAATTTAAGGAGGTTGAGAGATAGCTCAGTGATTAAGAGCACTTCCTGCTCCTGCAGCAGACCAGGGTTCCCAGCATGCACATGGTAGCCTACAACTGCCTTATACTGTAACTTCAGTGCTGGCCTCCCCAAGCATTGCACACATGTAGTATACTTATGTACTTGCAGGCAGAACACTCAATTCACATTCAACTAAATGTTTTAAACAATTTTATTTCATAAGCCAGGTGGTGGTGGTGTGGCGCACACGTTTAATCCTAGCTCTTGGGAGACAGAGGCAGGCAGATCTCTCTGAGTTCAAGGCCAGCCTGGTCTACAGAGCAAGTTCCAGGGCAGTCAAGACTACACAAAGAAACCCTATATCTAAAAACCAAGTAATAATAATAATAGTAATAATAATAATAATATTTTATATGCCTACTTGTTTCCTGCAAGAAACACTCTACATATTATTTCTGGAGACTTGACATAGCAGTTATCTGTTGTGTGACTTCCTGAGGAGTCATTAACAGATACATCCAGATAATGTGCTGGTGACAAGCCAAAGAAATAATTGCATGCAAGTCTAGCCTGCTGAACCAGTAAGCTCCCCATACCCTGCCTAGCAAAGCCGGGTCCCAGTTTGCAAGCCCTCACCAAATTGTCTCTTCTGCCCCAGCACTTGCCTACATAATAAATAACTTTCTGTATCTTAACTTCTTGAGCTTCCTGAATTTTAGTAGCTTCATTAGCCTAATATTTTTTCCTCATCTTCCTGAATCTTAGGAAGTTCCTTTTTTCCTGGAGGAGAGACTGTTTCAGGTCTGAGGAAGTTAGCCATACAATAGCATCTATCTACAGGGAATATTGAAAAGGAGTGAACTTAATTATTTCTGCAATGTTATAAAAAAATAAGGTGTTTACAAAATTTAAGTGGAGATCCTTATTTTAAACATAAATATACAATAGAATAAAGGACAAATGCATATGAATAAATTAGGATGTTCTTGGTGTTGCTGAAAGACACATTGCCGCAGATTGGTCCTCGCAGGAACCACAGACCTAGGGAGAACAAGGGTGAAGGCTAAGGAGAACTCAGAAGCCAGCGAGTGACAGACACAACTCAGATGAGCTTTTAATCTGCTGCAATTTTACTGAGATTTAGATAGGGTTTATATACTCAAACAGGCATAATTAAGCTGGCATTAATACAGAAAGTAAAACAATACAGCGATTATGTTTATCTCATCTTGCAGTTAAAACAGATGGTCCAAGCTCTTCTAGGAAACTCGTCTCACACCATAAACCACAAACACCATTACTATCAGCCCAAGTTTCTTTCTCTTGTGAGAAAGCTCAGATAATAATCATCATCATCCCATTTAAATATCTTTGCCCAATATTTTATAGCTGGTCTCATGGAATCTAAGATTTGCTTTCTTTCTCATAAGTTAATATGCACGTCCCAAAAGCTGAAAATCGATCGGAAAGGTATTTACCATACCTTATCCACTCTCTACGCTTCCCCTCATGATTTACCCATCGTCTTCCTAATTCATCATACCCACCTGTAAATGGAAGCGGATCTAGGTAATTCCCTGACTCCTTAGTCCATCATGGTGGAGTCCACCACTCATTGTTTATGAAATATTGTGTATATCCCCCAGGAAGATGACGAGTGGGGATTGCCAATTTCTTAAGCTCTCTTTCCGTGGAATCTCCGTTGTGGACTATGAGCATTCCCCTTCAGTCTTTTTATTTTCTGCGGATTTGTCTCATCCAAACTGTTTATCATTAATTTCTTTTGCTCCACATCATTCATGAATCCCCCCAAGGATTTAACTGAAGCATTACACATAATATTTACAGCCTGAATCAAAGGAGGAGACTGATGTATCAGTTCCTCCATTCCCAGAACACATTAAACTGCTGGCATGAGACAGCGAGTACAGAGAGAAAGGACAGACCAACAAGAGCAATGAGCCGTTGCCAAGGACAGAGTGATCGAGATCGCCGAGGTCGTGGTTGACCAGGAAACATTATCTTTGCTGATTGCCAGGGAACCGCCGGGGGCGAAGCTCCGGGGAGCACGAACCTCTCCTCCTGTGGCCACCACCGGAGTGGCATAGGTTCTTGTCACACAGGTGACACCGCCAGGGGTGTGGCAACACATAATTAAGTAATCCCTACATGATAAAGACAGCCAACCTAACAGACTAAACAGAAGTGTTTCATCTCTCCAGTCATCATAAGAAGAGTCTAAACAGAATTTGGTTTCTTACTACTGAATTAGCCAAAATTTGAATAGTGGTGATACCATTGTTGGTTTTCATGTGTCTGATAGTAGTGTAACTTGGCAAAACACTTCTGAAGGCATTCTGGCAATAATCTTAAGACTAACATTTATCTACTATATACTATGCCAGATTACCATGTAACCTATACTGCCTCCAAAGTATAGATTTTACTTAATATTATTACGCTTAGTTATTTGTGTGTGTACACATGTATGTAAGCACCACAGCATGCCCATGGAGGTCAGAACAGCTTATGGCAATCTATTCTCTCATTCCACCATGTGTGGGTCCTGGGGATCTAGCTTAGGTCATCAGGCTTGGCAGCAAGCAGATTTACCTCCTGAGCATAGACTCTATTTTTATGACAGCAGTTCAGAACCTCTTCTTTTCTTTTTTCTTTTTTTTTAGCTGCTTCATGTCTGAATCTAACTTTCACTTCTCCCATTACTTGTTGTCATTTGGTTCCAGAGATTGAGCTCGGGTTGTCAGGCTTGCTGACAAGTACCCTAAACCTCTTTGACATCTACTGTCCCCTTGACCACCTTATATATCCACCACTTTCTCTTATGTAGTTCTCACTGGCACTGGAATCCTCTAGCTACTCTACTGCAGAAAGGACTTAGTACTTCAGGCTGAGAGTAAGTAGATAGCCAGTGATACATAGACCTTCTCACTGCTCAAGAGTCAGTAGTACCATGACCATAAACTTTTAGTGTAACAAAATATTAAAGATAGGCTTATTGTTTCATAGAATTGGTGTTCCTGGTTTTGGTATAATTTAAGTGAATTATAATTATAATTTACATTATAACATAATTATAATTCAACCTGAATGCATAATTGTTAATTCACTTATGTATGTCTATTTCCTTCTCCTCAGGACCTGTTACTATGACTAGTGTCCATCCCCCAATACGTTCACCTAGTGCCTCCAGCGTTGGGAGCCGAGGAAGGTAAATAGATTTAACTGTATATACTGGCATAGTCTTTCTTCAGTATCCACAAGAATTGGTTCCAGGACCCATCTGAATGTACCAAAACCTGCAGTTGTCCAAGTCTTTTATATAAGGTAGTACAGTGTTTGAATGTAACCTGCATTTACTTTTGTGTATGCTTTAAATCATCTCCAGGTTATTGATTGTGCCTGATTCAATGGGACTGTTTTGTAAAACTTGTTTTATTGTATTGTCTAGAGAATAATGACACCACCCCCCTCCAAATAGTCTGCACAAGGTATTTTTCATCCATACATGTGAGTGAAGGACATGGACATGAAGAGCCAACTGTGCATAAATTTCTTGCAGTTGTTAGTTTTGATACTTGGTGCATCTTTTACTGTTAATTTTTAATTAATATTTTAGTACAATAGAGTGATTAAACTTGTACAACTTTTAGGAAGTATTTGTCTCAGTGCTAAAAAATAAGATAGAATTTGACATCATGTTACCAAGGACAAAAATAGTTATAATACTATGTAGATAGAGTTAGGAAAAAGAAGCAATGCTTTCCTTATGGGGTTTGTTGTTACTGATGATGATGTTTTGTTTGTTTTAAGACAGGCTCTCACATGGTCAGGAACTCTCTTAACGTAGATGGAGCTGGCCTCTTAACTTGTGGTGATGCTCCTGCCTCTGTCTCTGAGTGAAGAAGCAATCTTTCTTTCAGTGTTCTATGACTGTTAAAATGATCAAACATTGGTTCTACTTTAAGAGAAATTCTATACAATTAAGCTTCTTCTTTAAGTTATTTAGTTCTGCCTTCATTGTGTTTGAAAGTTACTGCTTGCGGTAAACCCCATTTCTTGCTAACATTTGAAAGCAGCATTCTCTAGGAGGAAGTTTGCCCATGAGAACAGAATGACTAATGGCATTGGGTTTCTGTCCAACTACTGCCTTTAAGGAGCAACCACCAACAAATGATATTCTAGTGTCTTAACACAAACTGTACATGAAAACCTAGAGTTCTTGTTGTCCCTAGAGTGCTTGTGAACAGACAGGAAACTGGCAAAGACTGAAAAGATGTTTGACCTCAGGTCTAGCTGAGCAGTCAGTTCCAGAGCCTTAGAATACTCAGGTTGGTCTTACTTATCTTTTCATATACATGGTGAATTAGTTTGAAAGGTTAATCTGTAGGGCCTGTCATCAAGGAAATTTGTGTTGATTTCACAATCGTATTTTAACATCATTCACTGCTGATACAAAATATGGTTATTATTGTGAAGTTACATTATTCCAGAATGTTCTTCAGCTTTCTATTTTTTAAATTGTCTAATTTTGTCTCTTCCTCTCCTCCTTTCTCCCTCACAGCTCTGGCTCTTCTAGCAAACCAGCAGGAGCTGATTCCACACACAAAGTCCCAGTAGTCATGTTGGAACCAATCCGAATAAAACAAGAAAACAGCGGACCACCTGAAAATTATGAGTTCCCTGTTGTTATAGTAAAACAAGAATCAGATGAAGAATCTAGAACTCAAAATGTAATTACATCAGTTCTTTTAGTAATGTTGCCATTTAAGAGGCAAGAAAAGGGTAGTCCTGATACAACACCCACAAAGTAGACTGTAATATGCGAATAGAAGCTCCACGGAATTTAGATTCTTCTTAGCAGAATAATATTTGTGTCTGTCTTAGTTAAGGTTTCTCTTATTGTAATGAAACACCACAACCGAAAGCAACCTGGGGGGAGGATTTATTTAGTTTACTCTTCCACTACTTCACAGTTCATCAAAGATGTCAGGACAGGAACTCAAAGTGGATCAGAATCTGGAGGAAGGAGCTGATGCAGAGGCCATGGAGGGATACTACTTACTGGCTTGTTGAGCCTGCTTTCTACTAGAACCCAGGACCAGGAGCCCAGGGATGGCATTGCTCATAGTGGACCCTCCCCCATTATCTCTCATTAGGATAATGAGCTTTGTTCACAGCTGGAGCTTGTTTGCTTAACTGGGCTTACCTCCTCTCAGATGACTCCAGCTCGTGCCAAGTTGACATAAAACTAGCCAGCAGTGTCTGAAGTTAACTTGAATTAGTAGCTACAGTAAACAATCTTTACAATTCATGTGATTGACTTCTACACTGCCCACTTAGTCTTTAATTATCATAGGCATCGGGAGATTAAAAGGTCACTTTCAAAGTATGCATACATATATACATACATACATACATACATACATACATACATACATACATACATACATACATACATATGTTCTCTCTTTCGTTGCAGACTAACTACCCAAGAAGCATACTTACTTCCCTCCTCTTAAACAATAATCAGAGCTCTGCTTCTGAGGAAGCTGTGTTAAGATCTGATGCTCCTGATAGCACAGGAGATCAACCCGGACTTAATCACGAAAGTTCCTCAAATGGAAAGCCTGAGTGGCTGGATGCCTCCCAGAAGTCCCCTGTGCATGTCGGAGAGACAAGGAAGGAAGATGACCCCAATGAAGACTGGTGTGCAGTTTGTCAAAATGGAGGGGAACTCCTTTGTTGTGAAAAGTGTCCTAAAGTATTCCATCTTACTTGTCACGTGCCCACATTGACAAATTTCCCAAGGTAAAACAGGGCTTCTCTAAAGTATAAAGCATAGGGTTAGGAGTGTGACACAGTGCTGAAGCTTCTTGACTAGAGCACAGGGCTCAGGGTGCTGTTCCCCACTGCTGCAAGGAAATATAAAAAGTAACAGCATTTTAGAGGAAAGTGGATGTAGATAGAAACAATGACATAAAAATGGAAGGGGGAGAAGTGGGTAAGTAGGAAGAGTTTTTTTAAGTGTAACAATTATAACAAGTTTTTGACAATTGTTAATAACACAAAACTTTTATAAAGATTAAATTTTATTTGGCACAAATTCATACTTCAAAGTCCTTAACACTGGTCTACAGTTTCCTATTCCCTGGTTCCTAGTCTCAGAAAGCTCTTCTGCTGTGATAAACAATAATAGATCCTAGCTGGCCTTGGTGGCACACACTTGTAACCAACCAAGTATAGAGGAGAGAGAGGAGGAAGGATCAGAAGTGTGATGTTTAGTCAGAACTTTGCATCAAATTTCTGCTACTTCTCTACGCCATATTGCTTTGTACCTAATAGTAAGTGATAATAGGTAGAGAATAAAACCCATGCCAAAGAAACATGTCATAGATGGCCTGCACGTGGTGGGAAGGGTGGTGGAGAGCAGCCTGACAGACTCAGAACTCAAAGGTCCTTTATCCCAACAGTGGAGAGTGGATTTGTACTTTCTGCCGAGATTTATCTAAGCCAGAAGTTGAATATGATTGTGATGCTCCCAGTCACAACTCAGATAAAAGGAAAACTGAAGGCCCTACTAAATTAACACCAATAGATAAAAGGGTAAGTTTTTGAGCATTTCCACACTAGACTATTAGGATGGTTTTTGTTACATGTGTTGATTTTTATACTGAGTTCTTTGTCCTTTTATTCTCTCACTTTCCCCTCTTCTACACACAGAATAGAAATTTTACATAACCAATAGCATGTGTGTGTACACTCATGTGGACTTTTAACCCATGGCTCTACATGTGGAGGCTAGAGTTTGACCTAACATATCTTCCTTTTTTGCTTTCCACATTATTTTTGAGACAAGGCCTGTCACTGAACCTGAAGCTCACGGAGGTAGACTGGCTAGCCAGCAAGCACCTAAAAGTCACTTGTTCCCCTCCTC
>LOEQ01002450.1:91286-110412 GCA_001685075.1 Bramus lutescens | reverse complement strand
AAGGCAGCACATGTGGAATTGTGTCTTAAAACTTTGCTTATATTAATTTTATCTTAAAATTTTGGAAAGTATGATACTCAGAAATGATCGCATTTTATAAGTCGCTACTGAACTTTTTAAATATTTATTTTCATGTGTATTGGTATTTTGCCTGTATCCATCTCTGTGCTATCAGCATGAGGTACAGACGTTGTAAACCACCATGTATCTGCTGGGAATTGAACCTGGGTCCTCTAGAAAAGCACTGAGCGCTCCTAACCACTGAGCCATCTCTCCATTCCCACTACTGGGCTTTTAATAGATCTTTCTTTGGAAATAATCAATCTGATTTAAAATAAAATAAATAGGTCTAATTGAATCCTAGAAATTCCTTCTTTGGTACTTTATAATATTTAATAAAGTTCTGTCTTTGCACATTCTCTAATGTGGCATGAAAGAAGGGTGGTTTTATTATCTCCCACCATTTAGCAGGAAGTATGGGAACAGATTCTTTGCCTGTGTTCTTATGTGTTAATCCCAAGACAAGTGAGCCAGAAAATGTAGTCTGGTATCAATAGTAACAGTTATGTAATCCAATCTCTTTAACAGTGTATTAATCATGTGTATATAAAATTCCAAAATAAAATTTAGCATCATATTATGGAAAGTAATTACCTATTTTAAATAATACTCTAAAGAATTTTAGATCAAATTCTATATGCAGACTATTAGATTCTGACATACTATTTCTACTACACTTTTTATTATTCTTTAGTACCTCAACCAATAATGACTCAGTCTTTAGGGATCTTTGAAACAAGCCCAATAAGTTCTTAAAAGAAAATGACTTGGGATTTGTTTGTACTAATGACTAATAAGGTAAGTGCCCTAAACAACTTTCTCCACAAACAGTTTGCAGTTTGTGTTGTAGCGTTATCAAGCTAGTTATCAAGGACTCTCTTAAAATTATGCTAGTAGCTTGCTATAGGCTTGATTTGCTGTTGAGCAAAGCCTGTGTGCAGGACAGTGCTAGGCAGCTCTGTGAAGTTCCTTTAACCTGAGTATTTCACACTGAGAATTCTGAAATCTTAAGAGTGTGTGTTTTGTCCTTGGTTGGTTTTTACTATTGCTAGCCTTTGAAAAATGAGTGTCTTCAAACTTCTGCTTTGGGATTTTCAGTTATGACTTATAGTAGCTTGCTTGTCTTGCCCCTGCAAGTATAGCCAACATAGTTTTCCGCCAAATATATTTGTCCTAAAATAAGAACTAGGCTTTAAGGTGATTGCTTGCCTGTTAGCCAGATTAATCACATGAGCTTTCGTATAGCTTGAAGTTAGAAATGTTGTATGCTTATAAGAAAGCTTATGTGTATAACTTGAAAAGCCTGTAATACAGTTGGTCTTTCAAGTGCATGTGGTTCTTGGTTTGCTTTTTGAGATGGAGTCTTTCTACACAGCATGTGGCCCTGGCTGTCCTGTAACTCTAGATCAGGCTGGCCTTGAACACAGAGATCTACCTGCCTCTGCCTGCCAAGTGCTGGAATTAAAGATGTGCATAGCTTATCTGTGGATTCAACCAGTTAGATAACTATTTAGTGCAGGGGATGTGTTTGCTGTGCAGTGTTAGTGCCCTTTAATCCCAGCACTCGGGAGACAGGAGCAGATGGATTTCTGTGAGTTCAAGGCCAGTTTATTCTGCAGAGCAAGTTACAGGACAGCCAAGGCTACACAGAGAAACCGTGTCTCAAGAAACCAAAATAAAAAGTGTTCATCCTAAATATACACAGACAACTTTGTCATTATTTCATACATTGCATTGCTGTAATTGACACATTTTGGAGATGACAGAAATATAAGGGAGGAATATACACATACTGTGCCATCCTATGTAAGATGGGCTATTTGGCCTCCACCAGGAGTCTTGGAACCAATCCTCTAAACTGCTAAGTTTATAAGAAACTGGCTGATTTTAAGCCATCCGTAGACTGGTTTGAATAGGGGTTGTTTGCTCCCTAAGCAGAGGTTATGCCTCATGTATGCAGTGTGCTAATCCAGCATTTCCTTGTGGCTGCGGCTGCAGTCTTTCCGCTGTAGTCTGAAACTATGATGGGCCTCCATAATAAGACTGAACAGCAGTAAAAGATGAATGGGGAGGCTTCATATGTTTTCTTTCCAAAGCACGTCTTCCAGTAGAACTTGGTGTGCATAACCAATGCTCACAAACAGTATGTAAATAGTTACATGTTATAGGAAAGCATCAAGAGAATCAATGATTCCCTCCTAAGATTAAAAAAGGGTAATAGTTATGGGAAAATTAACTTTATTCCCAGCTTATTGGCAGTTACATATAAAGTCGTAGTTCTTTTTTAAGCTACCAAGGCCATAATTTAAAATCAGAGATACCAGCCTTCTTTCTTGCCTTAACTACAGAATCTCTGTCCTTCAGCCGCAGACCACATGGAGCAATACCAAGTGTTTTGTCTAAGGTTAGCAGTTCTTGATGCTAAGTAAGAAAAAGGTAAATTCTTCACCCACCCCCTTCTATTCCCATTCAGTCTCAGGGTTTATTGGTTTGTTTGGGGTGAGGGAATAAGTGGTTCGGAGGGAGGTTGTTTTGTTATTGAGTTTTTTTATTTGGTTTTAGGTACCCAGGCTGACCTCATTTGCTTTATAGCTGAACTGTGGCAAAATCTAAGCTATAAGAATTTGCATATATTGTTTCCTAAGAAATAGATTCCCCGCTGCATTTTTGTGTGTGCCTCAGTTGTCTTAAAATACACTTGTTTTCTTAATTAACATACGCAAAATAAAACCATTTTTAAAATATTCAATAACAATGAAGATCAAATATTCATTTTTCGTCTGATGACCATAGTATTGCAGGTCCTTATTTAATTTGCTATGGGAGAAAAAAAAGAAATTAGTTGGTAAGTCTTTGTTCTTAATACAATTTACAAGGAATTAAGATCCATAAGTTACTCTTATTTATGAAATGACAATTGCTAGTTTTAAATTTTAAAGTTGGTGCAACACAGACATGGTCTAAAGAAATTCCCACTAGAAACACATTCCGGTTTTGTTTTTTGTTTTATTGGGGCAGGGTCTGTCTATGTACTTGAACTCATGCCTCTGCTTCTTGAGCGCTAGAATTAAAGGCTTGAGCCACCATGTCTGATGCTACAAACATTCTTTAATGATTGGATTTTTTTTGAGTTTATTGACTCAATACTACCTTTAAGCTAGTAAGCAAGTTGGTTTATCATATGGCTGCTACACTGTTTTCTTGTTTTTGAAAAGATGTGCATATGATCACAGCAGTGAGGGTGTGTGTGTGTGTGTTTGATTATCCTGAAGGCATACCACCTCTCTGTGGCCAGGGTGTGTTCATATGTATGTATTGTGCATATGATCACAGCAGTGAAGTGTGTGTGTTTGATTATCTTGAAGGTATGCCACCACTTGATGGCCAGGGCATGTTCATATGCATGTATTGCAGCGACATATTAGTATTCTACAATGCCCAATGCTGAGTTCTTTGGTCATGCCTCAGCGACAGGAAAAGGACAGGCTTTGTAGGTAGATATGAGTTGGAAATCCATATGGCACATTAAAGGATCTGTTAGGTTTCTTCATTCTTATTTGTACAAATACTTTTAAAATTGTGGAGCTCACACCTAATAACCCCAGCATTTGGAAGGCTGGGACAGGAAGGTCCCAACAAATGTAAGAAATGGAAAATTTGGAAGGGGGATGGAAAATTAGCTTAAGACCTGGTGTTTTTTACATTGGTATAAAAATCTGCCCAATTTGTGCCCTAGTTATTCTTTGTATAAAGGGTGTGGTGACCCTTTGTAGTGCTGAAAGGAAATATGTGAGTCCTAAGCATTTGGTAATAGGACAACTACAGATTATCTCTCTTAGCCTTTGCTGTAAGGTAGAAAAGTTCCCCAGACTGTCATGTTCCCAACTCCTTTCACTAAGTAGTCAGATCTAGACTGGCCTCTGTGCTCCATACTGAAAGTCCAGCTTCCCCGGGACTTGTGCACAGAGGTATATTAAGGAGCCTGTGCCCTGCCTTCATCCACAGCCTCCAGAGAAATAAGGACCCTAAATACAGAACTCAGGGCCATTTCATCTCATAGGCCAAAATATTGCCTGCCTTCATAATCTCTAGTTAAGTAAACCAATCATGAAAGATGAGAAAGGGAAAAAAGCCAGTCCTTGCAGTGGAACTCATTAGCTTGGGGTGGTGAAGCCATTAGGGGCCATCAGGCCACATGAATGGTCCCTTCCCTAGTCAATGTCATGGTCATCTGTAAGGAGTTTGCTCAGGCAGGCACCTTTTTAGGTAGATGGGCTTAATGCAACTCGAGCTATTCCAGATGCAGTGGAACTAGAGGTCAGTTTACTTGTGGGCAGATGGAAATCACAGACAGTAGGTGTCTAAAGCTCATGTTCCAGTCTGTTTCTAGATGGGGAAACACTAGCTCATGAGGCCTCCCAAAGCTGCAACCTACACAGCTGGCCAGGGAAGCTACACTAAAGCTTTTACCACTCTGGGTATTGGGGAAAGAAAGCTAGCCTGTTGCATCCCACCCATGTGACCCTAAAGGCTCTGTAGCACTGTTTCAACTCGGACCCATGGTTTATTCAACAGTAGCTTTTACGTGAAAATATATAAAGTGAATTATTTGTTAACTTCAACTTTATTGCTGCTCAGAATTTCAATCAGGACGCTCTAATGAGGTTTCTTTGGCTGCTTAAGTAAAGGCTACCCATATCCCAAACTTCTCTTTGAGTCAAAAAGTGGTGGCCAAGGAGCTAAGAGGTGTCTCAGCAGATAAGTTACTGTTCTGAGTTCACTTCTCAGTCAGCACCCCACATCAGACATCTCTCAAACTCCCGGGGGATCTGTACTCATTCACATACTCACACATATATGCATACACATCATTAAAAATGGATTTTCTTACAATCACCACTTAAAAACTAAGAGCTTCCCGAGTCCCTTACCTGCAAAGCACGTCCTTTGGTCTCAATGGGTAGAGTAAATGCAGAAATGGCACACGCAACACAGACAGATGAGAAAAGACATAGGGCTCCCAGGAATGAGGTACTCATTAGGACCTGTAGGTCAAAACAGAACGACTTCACTGTTAATATAGCACAGGATTTGCCATATATATATATGGTCTGTAGCCAGTTCTGTACATTGTGCTTTTGAAACATTGGTTTGATTAGACCGAGTTGGTATCTTGAGTGCCTGGCATCAATGCACACTGGACAGATAGCTTCCATCTCTTTGCACCTGCCTGTTCCCCAGCTGCTCTTGACTCCTAACCTCTTCACTTTGTGATACACTTTCACCAGTGTCCACTCCCTCCTTCACTTCTGTCCGGAGAAAACAGAACATTTTTTCAGAAGAGAGATAAGCTCCAGAGTCTGAAAAGATTGCTAATTCATCTTGTCTCTATTCACAGTGTTTTGTGTGATGGTCAGAACTTTCTTTTGTTGCTAAAGACAGGATTTCTCTGTGTAGCCCTGACTCTTGGAACTCACTGTATATCATGCCTGCCTCAAACAGATCTGTTGCCTCTGCCTCCCAAATACACCTTTTGGCTGTATCTTTTCACTTTGCTACTGTTTAACTAATGACTCCATGTACTTGTCTATCTAGGATAGTTGCCTATACAGTGAAAAAGGAACAAGAAGGCCTGTTTTAGAAAGATCTGGAAATTACCTAGTCTAGTCCAACCCCGTCATTTTACAGATACACTTTCCCTGACTCCTCACAATAACTATTGTCTCAAAGTCTCAGGCCTCTGGGAATCAGAGCCTAGTGATAATACTACCATGTATGTTCCTTTAAGATACCAAACTCAGAAACCCAACTCCAGTATATAAAGTCTATTGCTTTCCAAACTGGCAAATAACTCACATGTGTAAGCAGAACCCAACATATTAACATCTCTAATTACTTGGAGTTGACCTAGCAAATGATAATGTTCTGATTTTGGAAGATCCTGGGGTTGGGGGGTGCATTGTAGGGCTTGGGAGTAGCAGTCTCATGAACCAAAGGCTGGCCTTGAACTCAGTTCTCTGCCTCTGAATGCTTGGATTGTAGACATGATTTACCTAGCTCTCAGCTCTTTGATTTTCATCAACAAAGTAAATTTTTCTGAAGCAGGAGGCTGGGGAAACAAACCAAAGGAGACTAGGTATCCTGTACAATGCATGATGAGATCACACAACAGAATGTCTAGAACCTACCACTTTGATTAATGCACATCTAAATTCTCATCAGCACCAGAATGGGTTCTAAATTATCCCTAGATATATTTATTTGCACCTATTTCAAAGTACTGTAAGACCCTGAAGGGTTGAGTTTAAATCCCATCACTATTCTATCAGAGAGCAACTGTCTTTTTGCTTCCCTAGAGAAATACAGGGCTCCTCTTTGTGGCAATCCAGTGTATAGCTGTGACTGTACATTCTTATACAACCTAAGCTAGCCTAAGTAATTTTCTGTTACTTGTAAGCAAGAAGTCTATGGAATTAATCAGATTATAGAAGTCATCTGGGGACCTAAGAATGTAGCTCAGTGTTAGAGCCCAAGCTTAACATGTATGAGCCCTAAGTACAGTCAGCATCATCAAAAAAANAAAAAAAGTTAAAATGCATGGTTCCTGAGTTCACTCCAGATTGACTAAGCTAAAAGGAAAGTAGTCTCTACTTCTCAAAGATAGTTACAAACACCAGAGGCATAGCTTGCCTAGCCTATGAGAGGCTCTGGGTTTAATCAACATAAAACCGTAAAAACTAAAAAGCAGGGTTGGGGTGTAGCTCGTTGGAACAGTGTTTACCTGGTATGAAAAGGACCAGGGTTCAAGCCTCATCAGGGAGGAGAAACACTAAACAGAGGAACCTAGATTAAAAGCAAGGAGCTTTATATGACAAAGGTCAGTCTATCATAGGTTAATATACAATATGCAAGAGCTCAAACATACCCAGCTGAGAAGAGAAATAATTCACACATGACTGGAGATTTTAATATAGCCCTTCCTCATTTTAAGATGTTTTATCTTCTATTTACATGTGTGCAAATGCATGAGAATGAAGATGCCCATTAAGGCCAGAGGAGGTAATCAAATCCCTTGGAGCTGGAGTTAGAGGCAGTTCTGAGAGGCCTGATGTGACTGGCAGGCATGAAACTCTGGTGCTCTGGAAAACCAACAGGAGCTCTGAAATAAACAGAACATGAAGGGGCTAGGGATATTGCTCAGCAGACCTGCAGCCTACTATGCACCAAGCACTGGCTAGTATGCGCTTGTAATCTTAGCACTGGGGGCCATCCATCTTTTGGGTGATGGCTTACAACTCTGAGGAGAGCATGGGCTACATAAATCCTGTGCTCAAAATTAAACAAGTGAGCATGAAAAAATAGAAAAATGTGTGCTCAGACATTAATTAAATGAACAGCACATGAATGAGTTTTAGTTCTTTAAAGTCTTACATAATTTTCACCAAGATAATTTGTAATTCTAATGGAAATAAAAATTCCCAGAAGGAACTTACAATCAAATTAGAAAAGAAAATGCTTTTTAAAATGAATTTGAAAGAATATGTAGGAAAAAAATCAGGAAACCTGAAAATTGTCAGTGAGCCCAAGGGAAGTTATTAGCCTCAGGTATGAAACATTAGGTTATGGAGTAGAGCAATAAAGTGGAGAATCACAAGATATCATTAATGAGTACGGACCTGGCAAATCAGCTGAGAGGAGGCTGATGGTCTTTACATATGCTAGGGAGGTTCTCTGCTGTTGAGTTACATCCCAGATCGTTTTGTGGCTTTTGAAAGCTAGATTCTTACCTCAGGTCTTAAGAATAAAGTAGAAATCAAAGCTTAAGAAGTAGATGAGTGTAACCAGGCGTTGTGGTGCGTGCCTTTAATCCCAGCACTTGGGAGGCAGAGATATGGGGCTCTCTATGTTTGAGGTTAGTCTGGTCTACATAGAGAGTTACAGGATAGCCAGGACTACATAAGAGAGACCATGTCTTTAAAAAGGGGGGGGCGGGGGCAGATGAATGTATGGTACCTAAGCATGACAAAAACGCCATTTAACCATAGTTTAAAATAATTGGTTCATTAACAACATAAACATTTAAGTTTATAGGCCAAAATGTTTTGCTAGTAAAATCAAAAGGCAAACTATAAAACTACCTGTATTGTGGGGGCTGGAGAGATGGTTCAGTGGTTAATTGCATTACCACTCTTGCAGAGAAACTAGCCAGGTAATAATGTGAGTTCAAGGCTGGTCTACAAAGTTCCAGTACAGCCAGTGCTGTTACACAGAGAAACCCTGTCTGGGGCAGAGCAGTTGTGAGGGGGAGCTTGCAGAGAACCTGAGTTCCATTCTAAGCACGCATGTCAGGCAGTTCAGAGCTGCCCATGGCTCTGGCTCCAGAGATACAACATGCATCCATGTGTACATATCCCCATGCAGATATATGTGCATACATATAACTTATAATAAAAAACTAAATCTTTTTGTTTCTTTTGCAATGATAAAATGGAGTTTCTACTATGACAAGATCAATGCCCTTCCAGAAAGGAGATACCAAACATTCCATGATGGGAGACACCTACAAGCCAGGAAGAGGGAGGGCTCTGACTAGAACTAAATAATGTCTGTTTATTCCCACTCAGCCCATGGTATCTTGTTTACACCAGTTGAATAGTGAAGCTGCTGACAGAAACTGTAGGGAAGGAATTTGTGGAAAAATAATGTGTGGAGTTTCATCAGAAATGCAGGAATTAGGATTCTTTTGAGACAGTCAAATGGAAATGCTGAGGACATAATTAGAAGAATCTGGAGCTCAGAAGCAAGGCCCGATGCAGAGATGAAAAATTAGGCGTCATGAATTTGAGCATGGCAGCACAGCTGTGATCCCAGCACTTGGGATTAGAAGCAGGAGGGTCGGATTTCAAGGTCATCCTCTGCTACTAAGAGCGTTTGAGGCCAATCTGGACTATATGAGATCCTGCCTGTCTCAAAGGGGCTGGAGATGGGAGGGTGGGACAGGTAGTCAAGTCTGATACCACCAAACCTAAATTCCCTATGATGGATCCACATGATGGGAAGACTGACATCCTTGTGCATCATGGCATATCCATGCTCATAAACACACAAATTTAAAGCTGGAGCCGATGGGCATATAGTAATTTAAACCCTAAAAGTGATGGCGTGTAAGCAGAGTACAATGAGTAAAGATCAGTGTATAATACTAAGTAAGAAATTTCCAACAGGTAAAGGAAGAAGAATAAAAATAAACCTTAAAGCATTAAAGCAACTGAGATGAATCCATCAGAAACTTAGGAGGAAAATCAAGAAGATGATAGGAGCTACCAGAAGGGAGCAAACTCCTTAATATGGCTGGGAGCTCAAGTAACCTTGAACTTAGATCTCTGAGCAAGGATCAAGTAAGGGTTACTGCAGGAGTCAGGGAAGGAGAGTGGAGTGAAGAAACTCCTCTTAGTTTACTGGAGAGTCCAGAGGACTTAGTTTACAGTCTGACCAAAAGTACTCTGTATGGATGGAATGTAGCAGTCACAGAAGGGATGCGATTACAAACCTGAAAGCTCAGGAGACCTGATGAGCAACCATTCAGAATAAGATCATTCAGCTGGCTTTAAAGCAATAGCCAGGGATTGGGGAAATGGCTTGGGTTAAAGCAATTCAGATCCCCAGTACCTGTGTTAATGCCCAACAAGCCACCCCACTGGCAGATTCAACAAGAGACCCCTGATTCAGAGAATAGAGAGTGATAAAGGCACTTGACACATTCACCATATGCATGAGCATCTGTCTACACATGTGCATATATGTATTCAAACAAGTTAAAATAGAAGTTAAATAAATCTCAAAGTATAAAATATCTATGTGTGAACTTAACAAAGCCTGAGTCTATCAGGAGCTATGGAAGACACAGGTCCCAGCAGAGCAGCACAGATGGGAAGGAACAATGGATACACAATTGTCTTACTCTTCACAGATGCCAGCTTATACTTTAGATCTCATTTCAGAGAATATTTGTCTTACAAAGCTTGGCATCCCTTTGCTCATATCGTTTCCAAAGCACTCATCACAAATTGAAATTATCTTCATATCTTCATACTTGATATCTATAAATTACCCAATTTCAATGTAAATTTCTTGAAGTAGAAACTTTAGAGTGGTGTACTGCCAAATATTTAACAGCGGTTTCTCAAGAAACCCAAATCATTGGTGGTGTAAATACTACCCATGGCTAACGTTGAATGACAATGTATTAAATAGCTGTAGAATTTCCCGAAAATGTAACAGCCAGCTTTTCCTAGTCAGCACAAGTTGACTCTAGCACACTTCTAGAACCTTCCTTGTCCAGTTTATTTGCTGCTACAACAAAATGGAAATAGGGCTGCCATCATTTCATTTTCTCTCCTAAGAGCTTATTGATTGGGAGCTTGGTCCTTGGGAAAGTGAAGCTGGGCAGTGGATTCTAATGGAAGGTCCTGAGGACAGTTGGAGATGTGACCTCAGAAGAGACTGTGGGACCCCAGCTTCTCGGATTTCCTGCACTTCCCATTGGGTAATCTAAGCTCCTCTCTCTCACACATGATGACCATGAAGCTTTCATTGGAGACTGAACTAATGGAAACTCTTGATCTTGAACTTTCAGCTTCCAAAGCTGAGCTAAATAAACCTTTTCTCTGTAAGTACCCATTAAATGTTAGTAGAGGGAGTAGAGAAATAGTAACTTAGGAATTTGGTGTGCTTGCTGTTCTTCCAGAGTACCATAGTCCAGTTCTTAGCACCCATGTTGACTGGCTTATAACTACCTGTAACTCTAACTCCAAGGGATCCAATGCTCTCATCTGACCTCCATGGGCAACTGCACTCATGCACATACCCACACACATAATTGAACTTGCCCACCAGCTTATCCTGGAGTGCCCACCACAACATTCCTGTATCATCCACAAACACCTATGCCTAACTCTAGGTAAGTCCTCCAAGCTAGCCCTTACCCTCCCCTACATGCTCAGGCCTACCTGTGAGTACACAGCTTATACACCAACTTCCCCCTAGTGAGTCTGCTCAGAACCAAGCCTGCCCACATTCCCAAGCCTAACTCTGGTCACACAGGTCCTATATTAGCTCAGTCTGAGCCAGGCCAGAATCACATGTCAAATACACAGCCAAGGGAGGAAGACCACATGCCCAAGTCACATCCCCAAAGCACGAACAATATGAATGGCCAAGACGGTATTCCCCAAATCCAAACTCTCCAATGAGAATTACCTAGATGAATCCCAGGATGCCAAAATTTAAAAGAACAATTGTCAACTTCATCAAAAACTTGAAGTTTAAAGAAGAACCAGTAACAGCAAATTTAAAGAATCAATAAACTCAGCAATAAATGTCTGAGTAATGCTCAAGAAAAACGCATGACAAAATGAAAAGAAAATTATAATTCAAGATTTGAAAACTAAATTCAGTAAAGAGAATTGTTGAAAAATCAAGCTGGAATGAAGATAGAACTGAGAAACTCAGGAAACAAGCTACAAAACTTAAGGAAAGCTTTACACACAATAGATCAAGTAGAAGATAGAATATCGGAATGTGAAAATAAATTGGAGGAATTGCACCACAAAAGCAAAGAAAATGGGAAGAAATTTTTAAAACACATGAGAGAAACATGCAGGAATTATGGGACACCATTTTAAGAAAAACAAATCTGATTTATAGACATAGATGAAAATCAGTGGCATAAAGTAGATCGTCAACAAGACGATAGAAGAATTTCCTCCAAATAAGAAATGGCATATGTATAATAGATACAAAAAGCACACTGAACATCAAATAGGACCAGAAAAACTCCCCATGGTGTGTTATGATCAAAACATTAGATATACAGAACAATGAGAGGGTTTTGAAAACTACAAGAGAAAAATCACAAGTTACATATTAAGGAAAACACATAAGAATAGTAGCTGATCCCTCAGTAGAAAATTTAAGGGCCAGAAGAGCCTACTAGAGTTATGTACTTTAGTTTCTAAAAGACCATGCATGCCAACCTAGATCACTATACCCATCAAAACCATGTACTAAGTTTTGAAGAAAAACTTTCATGACACAAAAAAGTTCAAAGAATTATGTCTACCTAACCCGCCCTACACTGAATAATGAACACAATACTTCAGACTGTAAAGAGGAATTGGCATAATCAAAAGACTATAAAAAGAACACAAACAGGAAAAAAATAAGAGACAGCAATCAACACATGCTTTTCAATAATCTTTAAATATTAATGCTCTCAACAATCAAAAGGCACAAAGTAGTTGAACGGATCAAGAAGTCCATCTTCAGCTGGGCAGTGGTGGTGCACGCCTTTGATCCCAGCATTTGGGAGGCAGAAGCAGGCAGATCTCTGTGAGTTTGAGGCTAACCTGGTCTACAATGCAAGTTCCAGGGCAGATACATTGAGAAACCCTGTCTGGAAAAACCAAAGTAAAATGAAACAATTTCCATTTTCCTGTTATCCATAAGAAACTCATCATCTTAGCTTCGATGACAGCCACAACCTTAAAGTGAACAGATGAAAGAAAATATTCCAAGCAAATGTGACCAAGAAATAAGCAAATGTCGAAAGATATTCTGATAGTCAATAAAACAGACTTCAAGTTAAAATTCATCAGAAAGATAAAGAAGGACACATCCTTCTAATCAAGGGAACAATTAGCCAAGAAAACATTACAATCCTAAGCATAACAGACTTAAAGGCACAGATAAATTTCAACTCAGTAATAGTGGGTGATTTTTATAAATCATTTTTAATGCAAGAGATAAATATACATCAAAATTAAAATACCTACTACATCAAATGAACCTAACATATGTGTAGAATATCCCACCCAAATACCAAAGAATATACATTCTACTCAGTCCATGAAAGTGACTCTAAAATAGAACACATCTTGGGAACACAAAAAAATTCTTGACAATTTTAGAATTGAAATAATTCTATGCATCCTATCTGACCACAATGCAATAAGGCTTAAAATCAACAGAAGACAAATCCCCAGTAATTATATAAACTCATGAACATTAAACCACACTTTACTGAACGATGGATGGGCCAGAAAGGAAATCAAGAAAGACATTTAAATTTTCCTGGAATTAAATAAAAATAAAAACAACACAGCAATCTCCCTGGGATACATTAAAAGCCATCCCGAGGGAAATTTATAGCTCTAAGCACCTACATTAAAAAAAAAAAACCTAAGGGTACAGTTGGGCAGTGGTGGTGCATGCCTTTAATCCCAGCACTCGGGAGGCAGAGGCAGGCTGTTGGGCCAAAATTATCTCAGGGCCTGTACCTTGAAGCCTATAGAACAGAAAAAAGCCTGGCTCAAGTTCATGGCCCTGTAGGACAGAGAAAGCCCGGCTCGAGTTTGAGTAAGGATGAAACAGCAAAAACTAGGTAGATGCTCCTCCAGCCAGGGTAGGGTTTGGCTGCCTCTCATTCCCTTACATGACAGGGTGTCGTTTAACCCTTATAAGCAGATGCTCACAGTAATAAACTGAGTTCCTGCTTTGACTCGAATCCCTATCGCGTCTGACTGTCCTGCACCATGGGGCTGCAGAATGGGCGGATAGCACTTTTCCATGTGGAATAAGGAGGCTCAAGGAAGTCTAGCAGCAGGCAGATTTCAGTGAGTTCGAGGCCAGCCTGGTATACAAGAGCTAGTTCCAGGACAGGCTCCAAAGTCACAGAGAAACCCAGTCAAAAAAAAAATAAAAAAAAATAATAAGAAGAAGAAGAATATAGCACAAATAGATAAATGATGCAACTCAAGAATTTGGAAAAGCAGCCAGGCAGTGATGGCACTTAGCATTAATCACAGCACTCGGGAGGCAGAGGCAGGTGAATCTCTTGTGAGTTCAAGTCCAGCTTGGTCTACAGAGAGAGTTCCAGGACAGGCTCCAAAGCTACAGAGAAATCCTATCTTGAAAAATAAAAAAAAGAAAAAAAAAGAATTTGGAAAAGCAACAAATCTAGTAGACAGTAATAAATAATAGAATGAGAGAAGAAATAGAAATGAAGAAAACAACACAAAGATCAGCAAACCTAAGAGCTGAGCTGGTTCTTTGAAAACAAACAAGATTGACAGACACTTGGCCCACTAACCAAAAGTAAAGAGATGACCCAAATTAGCATGATCAGCAATGAACAGGGAAACATTATAGCACACACAGGTAAAATCAGAATGTTACAAAGAAATACTTTAAAACTTGTAGTCCACTAAGTTACAAAATCTGAAAGAAATGGATAAATGTATAAATTAATCTAAACTCTCAAAGTTAAACAAGCAATCAATAAAAACATACCCATATCAAATGAGGTTGGAAAAGTAATAATAAGCCTTCCAGTTTTAAAAAAAATATCTAGGGCTGCAGGAATTTACAGCAGAATTCTAGACTTTCAAATATCTACAGCCTATTTTTCCTAAACTATTCAAGAGAGAGAGGAAGGGAGGGAGGGAAGGAGCATTCCTAAACTCTAAATCCAGTATCACTTTATTACCAAAAGCAGATAAAGGAGCAACAAAAAAGAAAAATTATAGGCCAATAGTCCCCAATAAACAGCCGTGTAAAAATCCTACCGATAGATAGAAGACCCTCCTACATCAGTCAAATACTTGCAAACCAAATATAGGTATATATTAAAAAGATCACACACCATGATCAAATTGGCTTTACTGCAGAGATACAGGGACGGCTCAACAAAAGTCAGTAAGTGTAATAAATCATATAAATGGGATTAAAGACAAAAATCACAATCACTTCAATAAGTGGCTTGACAAAGAAAAAGCCTCTGACAAAATCCTATATGCTTTCATGATAAAAGTCCTAGATAGAGAAGGACTGGAAGGAATATACCTCAGCATGATAAGGCCTATCTATGACAACAACATCATCCTTTTAAATGGAGAAAAACTCAAAGCATTTCCATTAAAATCAGGCATGAGACAAGCCTGTTCACTATCCTTTTGCCTTTTTGATACGTGCTTGAAGCACTAACTGGAGCAATAAGGAGAAGGAGATTAAAGGGATACAGGCAGGAAAAGTCAAGTTATTCCTTTTTGCAGATGATTTGATATTATACATAACAGATTCCAAAAATTCTACCAAAAAACTATTAATGATCACTCATTCTTGCATAGTTGCAGGACACAAAATCAAAAGTCAATAGCTTTTCTATATATCAATTACAAACATGCTGAGAAAGAGATCATGGACTCTCTTGCTGTAGGATATTTGATCACACTATGAAACTCCAAGACTGTGTTAATAAAATTAACCTTGGATCAGGGGGCGGAGCCAGTGACTAGTTGATAGGAATTAGCCACAGAGAGGATGGAGGAGCCAGGAATATAGATAGATGCACAGGAAGGAGTAGGGAGGGACTTGTATCACAAGTCTTTTTGGTTTGGAATGAATGGAGAGACATTTCTCTTACTGAGTCTTCTGCAGAAAAAGATTAGTTGGTTGCTTCTCAGCTTCTCTGATCTAGCAGATTTTCACCCCAACATCTGACTCCTGAGTCTTTATTGGTAAATAGAACGAGAGAGAGAGAGGGGGAGAATATATATAGATTCAGGTGTGGCTGCTAAGCCAACAGAAAAACAATACTCTCATTCATAATAACCAATTGTTTTTAAATCTAGGAACCTAGAAAACCTAGAAAATGGAAGGACCTCCCTTATTCATGGGTTGGTAAAATTAATATTGTAAAAATTACCATTTTACCAAAAGTAATTTATAGATTCAATGCAATCTCAATCTAAATCTGCATGATATTCCCCACAGAAACAAAAAAAAAATCCTAAAATTCATTTCGAACCACAAATGACCCCAAACAGCCAAAGCAATCTTGAGCAAAAGGATGAATGCCCAAGGGATTACCAGATTTCAAGCTTTATTACAGAGCTGCGTTAATGAAACTGCATAGTATTAGTACAAAAGCAGACATCCAGATCAACGGAACAAAACAGCAGACCCAAACAGGAGCCCATGTAACCAGAGCCATCTGATACTTGACAAAAACACCTGAAACATATGCTGGATAAAAGACAGCATCTTCAACAAATGGTGCTGGGAAAACATCATGTCCCCGTGTAGAAGGATAAAATTGAACCCATGTTTATCACCCAACACAAAAATGAATCCTAGATGGACCAAAGACCTCAAGGCAAGCCTGGAACGCTGGAACTGCTAGCAGAAAGCAGAGGCAATACTAGACGTGAGTGTAAGAGGGACTTCCTGAACAGGGCGCCATTACTTCAGGAATTCATACTGACACTGACAGTGGGACCTCATCAAACTAAAAGGCTTCTGTACAGCAAAGGATACAAGTGAAGAGGAAGCCCACAGAGTGGGAGAGAACTTTTGCCAGCTTCATATCTGAGAGAAGATTGATATCCAGAATATAGAAAAAACTAAAAGAGCAGCAAAGAATCAAGAAACAAGCAGTGGGCTGGAGAGATCGCTCGATGCTTAACTTGCTGTTCTTAAAGACCCAGGGGCTCCCAGCACCTACAGCAAATGGCGCACAACTGACTCCAGCTCTAGGGGACCCATAGCCTCTGGGCACATACCACCCCCTACATACACTTACACATATTTAAAAATAATAATAGGGGTTGGGGATTTAGCTCAGAGGTAGAGCACTTACCTAGTAAGCACAAGGCCTTGGGTTTGGTCCTTGGCAAAACAAACAAAAAGACAAAAATAAGTAAATTTTAAAAGAAACAACCCAATTTAAAAATGGGCTGCAGATCTGAACAGAGAATTCTCAAAAGAATAAGTAAATGGCTAGGCAGTGGTGGCACATGCCTTTAATCCCAGCACTCAGGAGGCAGAGGCAGGTGGATCTCTGTGAGTTCAATGCTAGCCTAGTCTAAAAGAGCTAGTTCCAGGACAGGCTCCAAAGCTACACAGAGAAACCCTGTCTCGAAAAACCAAAAGAAAAAATAAGTAAATGACTAAGAAATATCTCAAAAGGTGTTCAACATCCGTAGCAATTAGGGAAATGCCAATTAGAACTGTTTTAAGATCTTATCTCACTGCAGTCAGAATAACTAAAATCAACTTGACAACTGACAACAAACGGTGGAGAGGATGTAGGGAAGGGAACCCTCATTCACTGTTAGTGAAATTGGACATCAGTGTGGAGAATTCTCAAAATGCTAAAACATCTACCATATGGTCCAGCCACCCCTTGGCCTACCCCACAAATAGGTGTCCAGTGCTAAGTTATTCAGTAGCTAAGAAATAGGAGCAGCCTAAATGTCCTCCTGCCGAAGAATGGATCTTGAAAACGAATGGAATACCGTTCGACTGTTAAAAAAAAAAAAAATCATGCCGGGCGGTGGTGGTGCACACCTTTAATCCCAGCACTTGTGAGGCAGAGTTAGGCAGATCTCTGTGAATCCGAGGCCAGCCTTGTCTACAAGAGCTAGTTCAAAAAAAAAAATCATGAAATTTGCAGGTAGATGGATGGAATTTGAAAACATTAAGCCAGACATCAATCCCAGCACTCAGGAGGTAGAGGTGTCAGATCTCTGAGTTCAAGTTCAGCCTGGTCTACAAAGGGAGCTCTAGGATAGCCAGGGCCACATAGAGAGACCCTGTCTCAAGAAATTATTGTAGCAACTCAGACCCAGAAAAACAAATACTGCAAGTTTCTAGATCTGAGTATAGAACCAAGAGTCTCCACGGAAACCAGGAAAGGGGCCATGTGAGGTGAGACAAGGAGCTCTGGATGAGGGGCTAAAAGACACAGGTGCTGGGCAGGGGAAATGGCAGAGTGGGGATTTAACTGGAAGGGAGGAGGAGGCCAGTGTAGACTGGGAGGAAGAAAGAGGGATAAATAACACTGTTTGAAAAGTCATATGGAAATATATTGGTGTATGTTTTCTTAAGCACATATACACATATAGATAGGATAGAAAAAGGAGGAGGTATGACACTTGGGGTGATGCCCCACCCCAAGAGCCATAGACCATCTAACAGAAGCCCAATACCAAGTATGGCAAGCCTCCTTTTGAGTTGCTGATCAGGGGAGTCAAAGAAATTGCTAAAGTAATATATATTTTATTGGTTTTCCCTTTGGTTACCGGTAATGCCTACTGTTGAAGATTCCACACACTTTGGACACAGGACTTGGAGGAATCGAGGCAGAATTGCCCTGGAAGCCTCCTTCCAAAGGACTAGATCTCAGTTGGCTATGAAAGCTGCCAAACGAGAACAGCAACCAATAGTCCTACCTAGTTATAAAACATAAGAACTACAGCAATCACCAGCACGGCAAGGTATTCCCAGTGGTGCAACAATGGCATTTCTATCTTAGGGATAGCGAACAACTGTCTAATAGGGCCTAGGACTTGTTCAATAGGAGAGCATTTAAACCTGGTACTGTCAACCTAGTCAACTACCTGTAGCTGGTAAAGGATCCCTAAAGAAGAACCTACTACTACCATTTTTCTAAACAAATATGTTTTCTGTTTTCTAAAAATTTATCCTTATAGCTCCAAATAAGTATAGCTCTCACCCCCCATCAAAGAAGCTTCATTTTGCCTCAGGAGGAAACCATTATAGAAATTGACAATTAAAAGCAAAGGACAGCTGACCACGGGCTGCCCAGATGCAATGATATACTACAACCCCACACCTAAGGTTCAGGGGGATGTTGCAGAAGATGAGGCAGAAAGACTAAGGTCCAGAGGACTAGGATGTCTGCTGTAAGATTGTGTCTCTCTGTGTGATAGGGAGCTGTAGCCATGAAATCTCAACAAAACAAATATACCAGTGTAGATGGGGGACATCTCACAAGGCCCCACCCCTAGATGAAAAGCTACCAGCAAGTCAGAGCTGATGAGGGAGAAACAGTCTTCCCTAGGTACAAGTCTGCTGGTAGGTTATTCAGTCCTAAGCAGTCATCCCCAAACACATACATATATGAGCAACACTAAATGGACTCAGTAGACTATATGAGGAGAGAGAGAGAGAGAGAGAGAGAGAGAGAGAGAGAGAGAGAGAGAGA